>CM055956.1:127750193-128312385 GCA_029490685.1 Schizonepeta tenuifolia
ACTTTCAACACACCAAACCAAATTAAAATACCATGGCAAAACCTTCCATCTTTACCAATTTGTTCTTCATTATTCCAATATTCCTCCTCATCCTCTCTAACACTCCACCTTCGTACTCCAACAATAACCAAACCGATTTCGAAGCTCTTCTCGCTTTTAAGAAATCAATACACGATGATCCACTCGGGGCTCTGAGCTCATGGAACGAGACAACGCATTTCTGTAGATGGAAGGGCGTTTCTTGCGGCATAAGGCATCCAGACAGAGTTGTGTCTGTGAATCTCAACTCCCAAGGCCTGGTGGGATCGCTTTCACCTCACATAGGTAACCTTTCTTTTCTCAGAATGGTCCTCTTGCATAACAACACCTTCCGCGGCACAATCCCAAATGAGATTGGTCGATTGAGAAGGCTTGGAGTGATTGAGTTCAGTAACAATACTTTTGGTGGTGGGATCCCAAGAAACCTGTCACAATGCAGAAATGTTTATTACCTGAATTTGATCGACAATGAGCTCACTGGATCCATAGTCCCAGAGATAGCTTCTCTCGCCAAGCTCGAAGAGTTAGGCTTGTCAGGGAACACGTTCCCAGGGACTATCCCGCCATTCCTAGGAAACCTCACAAATCTATTCCATCTCTCATTGAGGGAGTGCGGCTTGCAAGGAGAGATTCCAGAGCCGCTCATTCAACTCCGAAGAATGCGGTGGCTATTTATGAGAGGGAACAGTGTGAGTGGTTCTATCCCACTTGGCCTCTTTAATCTTTCATCTATGGAGAATTTTGAATTGGGTTACAATCAGCTCCATGGAGCCATACCTTCTTCCTTTACACTTCCCAAGTTGAGGTATCTTGATTTGGCCGTCAATCATTTCACCGGAACACTTCCACCTTCGCTGTCGAATTCTTCACTCATTGAACGCGTGGGTGTATCTGCCAACAATTTCACCGGAGAAATGATAGATTTAACAAGGCTTCCAGCTCTTGTAGATCTTGCGGCTGAATCTAACCAATTGAAGGGAGATATTCATACTATTTTATCATCCCTTACCAACTCCACTCGCCTTCAAAAATTGGGTTTAGGTGGAAACCTTTTCACTGGTTCGTTGCCAGTTTCCGTTGGCAATCTCTCCACTAACTTATTCGGCCTAACCATTGGTCAAAATCAGTTGAGCGGAAGCATTCCATCTAGTATTGGAAACCTCGTCGCTCTCTCTCTTTTATCAGCCGAAGACAATAATCTCCAAGGTCCGATTCCTTTCTCCATTGGAAAACTTTATAAGTTGCAAAAAATCAACCTCGGAGGAAACAAGCTGACAAATGAGATTCCATCATCATTTGGCAACTTGACTTTGCTGAACAGTCTCTATTTGTTTCAAAACAATCTGTTTGGGAGAATACCTCCCGAAATTCTCAATCTTTCTTCCATTTCTATTTCGCTCGACCTATCCAGCAACGTCTTGACAGGAACTATTCCATCAGAAGTTGGCGCTTTGAAAAATCTTGGGTGGTTGGAATTGTCCCACAATAGATTATCCGGAACAATTCCAACTTCTCTGAGCAGCTGCATCATGCTGGAGAGGCTAGACCTCAGGAGCAATTCTCTTCAAGGAGAGATACCGGACAGTCTGAGGGCTTTGAGGGGTTTACAGCATTTGGATCTTTCTCAGAATAACTTTACTGGGAAGATTCCAACATTTCTGCCTCAGTTTTATCAGCTGTTATATCTTAACATATCTTTCAATGCGCTCCAAGGTGAAGTCCCTACTCTCGGAGTTTTCAGAAATCTAAGTGCATTCTTTCTCCAAGGCAACCCCCACTTGTGTGGAGGTATTCCAATCCTAAATCTACCTCCTTGCCCATCACCAAATTCCAACAATAAATCAAATTTGGGTAAAATCATGATCCCAACTGCTGCAGCCATATGCCTTGCCCTTTTGCTATTATGCTTCTGTCTCATCATCTACAGGCGACGAACACTGCAAAAAGCTGGAACACCCGCTGCTACATTCATGGTGCCGGAGTTTCTGAGGCTATCTTATGCAGATCTCTTGAATGCCACAGGGGGATTCTCGGAGTCAAATCTCGTTGGGGCAGGGAGATTTGGAACAGTATACAAAGGAACAATTGTTAACAGTGACGATGAGGAGGAGAATGCACAAGTTGCAGTAAAAGTTCTTAATCTCAACATCAGAGGAGCATGTAAAAGCTTCGCATCAGAATGCAATGCATTGAGAGACATACGACACAGAAATCTACTCAAGATCATGAGCATTTGTGATAGTATTGATTTTCAAGGGAATGATTTCAAAGCATTGGTCTATGAATTCATGGCCAACGGAAGCCTCGACAATTGGCTGCATCAAAATTCTGAGGAACAATGCAGAAATCTGAGCATAATTCAAAGACTTGATATTGCCATTGATGTTGCATCTGGAGTAGAGTACTTGCATGGAGGTACTCACTCCATAGTTATTCATGGAGATTTGAAGCCTAGTAACATTCTCTTGGATCAAGACATGGTTGCCCATGTCGGTGATTTCGGATTAGCCAAAATCATTTCAAACATGTTTGAAAACATGACAACAGCAGAGGGAAGCAGTTCGATTGCAATAAAGGGTACCATAGGCTATATCCCTCCAGGTCAACTTCTAACCATTTTCACTTCACGGTTTATTTATTAATATACATAGCTACTAAGTACGTTAGCTTATTATATGTATACAGAATATGGGATGAACGATGTCGTATCAACACAAGGGGATGCATACAGTTTTGGAGTTCTCATGCTAGAGATGTTCACAAACAAAAGACCCACCTGTGATTCATTGGAGGGGTACGCTAATCTCAAAGATTTCGTTAGCAGCGCCTTAACAGATCGTGTCATGGAAGTAGTGGATCCGTTTTTGCATCAACAACTAAACGAAGGTGACAAGTTTTGGAATTGCATTGTTTCGATTTTGAGGATTGGGGTGAGATGCTCAATGGAACTTCCAAGAGATCGAATGTCAATGACACATGTTGTGAATGAGCTCAAAAAGATAAAAACTGTTTTTCTTGCAGACACTCGACGTGGCAGAATTAGAAATGTTGCTCCCTACCAACGTTGAAACACATGTTCTTGTCTTATTATGTATTTCGTTGACTTTTTTTCTCAAGAATATGTGGTTTACATGGTTTTCTTGCAACTATCTTTACTTTCATATGCTCAACTTCTATTTGGTTATTTTTTTTTTTATATACATATTTTTATTTATTTTCTGCTTCTTGTTGATTTTGGCTTTTAGATAAAAGATACCAACGAACCTTGTTCGGGAGTTTCCTAGAATCATCTTTATTTTATCCTGATGAAAATCTCAATGCTTGTTGAATAAAATGTTAATCAATTGAATAGATTTTTTGCCAGTTGTTATTAAATTCTTGTTCCTCGCCAATTTTATTCAAAAATGTCTAAATTGATAGATCATTGTAAAGCCATTGTTGAATTGAATATATGCACGACGACGAGGCAGTGATCATTTTCTTGATGAATCATCACTTATCCATCCAAACAAACAAAGAATCAGAAACAGAGTCTGAAAATGAGTTCCAACTTTCAGATGATCTGCTCTTCATAGCTCTGATTTTACTCCCAGCTGCATCCCTTTTCTCCATTCAATTTTGTATGCAAGAAATGGTTCAGTTTGATCAACACGTTTATCTTCATCAGATCTCATTCTCACCAATCCGAAACCATTGTGATCTGTAACTTCCCGGCACTTTTGAAGTTTTCAGTTATGAGCCAAAAAACTTCTTCCGTTTCTTGGATTTGGAGGACGGAGGCAATAGCTTCGTGGACTCGAACGTAGTCAAGCCCTTCATCGTTCAAGCAAGCAACGATGGCTTGATTCTTGCTATTGCTAGAAATAGCAAAAGCTCAATACTCATCAACCCTATTACTAGAAAAAATATTATTCTTCCTTCAACCACAGATCAGCATCATGTTTTTCTCCAATCATCATTTGGTATTGCACGTTGTAATAGGGGGAAAATGTACAAAATTATTCACTTATTTGCCAAATTTTCTAGGGCCATTGCCTGCAGCATGATGAGCATTCGTACGAGGTGCTGGAGAAGTATCGAGGGGCCTCGTGCTGAGTTGGAGCCGGACATGAGGCAAGCCCTAGTGAAATATTTAACCCAACAACTTTAGCATACGAATTGAATTTTGTTGCTGCAAAACTTAGCACAGAGATTAGCACAGAAAGCAATAAGTATGCTAATACAAAAACACACAAAACGTGGTAACCCAGTTCGGTTAATCAACCTACATCTGGGGCCTTCGTGCCCAAGAGAGAATCTATCCACTATTGTAAGTTGTAGTTACAGACTCTCACAAATATAGTTCGTCAACCATATGAAGTCTCCTAACTAACACACTTCCCAACCCACGTGAACCAACGAATGTTCAAGACGCACTCGAACAATCTAGCTTGAGTCACAACCCAACGCTCACCTCTCTATCAAGTGTTTTATATGAAATAACACTCTCAAGTACAATATGAAAAATACTCACTCACGCAAGTATACTAGCTATGAACAATGAAAATAGCTATGGCATCGACATCCTCCAAAAAGATGTTGAAATGTACTTATATAGGTCTTGAGAAACCCTAAATAAGATCTTCAAAGATTTGCCCTAGTTTCCTTGTAGATAGAAACTTCCTTTGGAGGCTTATCTTGTGGAACACACAATATCTTCGCCACATATGATCTTCTCCGCGTCAATACTGGATAAGGAAAAGATCTCCGCAAAATCCGCTCAAGTATGGAAAGAATCTTTCGAATCTGTTCCACCTATTCCACAAGACTCTAGCTCAGACTGAAGAACAGAAACTCCATTCTGTTTTAGCACATCTTGCAACTTTTCAGTGTGATCAACTTATACATAAATTAGTCAACTTCAAGCTTAGCATCAAACACAACAAGCACAAATTAAGATGGTGTGGAAGCTCCCCCTTAAACTAACCTTGGGACTACAAACTAGCTTCCAAAAACTTAACTCCTCCTCAAACTGAACTTGGGGAATTGCTTGGAAATTAACTCCCTTAACGCAAACAATAGAAAACTTCAAAATAACTTCATTTTAATAAAGGAGATAGAAACTCCTTATAGTAGCGGAAACGAACATATTGATATCATAGAAATCAAGAAAACCAAACACAGAAATCCAGAGAAAGCCAAAACTGACAGCTACTACTCCCCCTTTTTGTCTCACATGAATGCCAAAATGCCAAAATGATCAACAGGAGCAGCTAAATAGAAGGAGATTTGGATCCATCATTCTTGTGACGCTTTGCATTGCGCTCCAAGCTATTAGCAGCTAAGTTTTCTTCCTCATCTTCTTCCTCTTCATCCTCTTCTTCAGCCTCTGCTTCTTCTGCACAATCATCAAAATCCTCCACTTCTTTCTACATTTTCTCAAGCTCATCATCAAACTGAGCATGAGGGTCAGATTCTTGCTCAGCCTCAGCAACCTTCGTTCCAGAAGGCTCACCAACCTCAGAAACAGGAGCAGAAGCATCATATAGTAGTGATGCTATGGAGGCTTGTATCATTTGAAGAGACTTCATGATCTTGTCCAAAGACCTGTGTTCTATGGTCAGTTCACGATGCATTCTGGCAGACAAGGCTTGTACTCGAGCAGGGGGAAGCTCAGTAATTGGCACAGTTGCCTTGTATCGAGTCTTCAGCTTATGGACTGGACATTCAATATCACGAAAGTGATGCACCTCATTGAACAACTTGTTGTTGAAGATGAAGGGGCTTGGATCCTTGGCCCAGATATCACCATCACAGCCCAATCTTGTACAAAATTGTAGCAAGATGTTTTCCCACCGTAGAGGTATGACCGGAGGGAAGCCAATTGAACACAACAATCTTATGCAACACAACAAATTTCATAGTGAGATGAATCCCACTTATGCTATCACTGTTGGTAGGCCATCGACGATAAAACCCACCAGTCAAACCTTTAGCAACCTCATCAATAGAAATTTCCACATCCTCATCATCATAGTCATCACGATTCACAAAAGCATTTATAATACCCGGAGAAAAATCAATGTATTGACCTCTCACATAAGCTTTGAAGCACTTACCGGAGGTGGGATTCTTGATGCTCTTGGAGAGATTGCAATAGAACTCCAAGACGATTGATGGCATGAACCGTCGCACTGGAAGGATAGTCTGATCCCATCTTGCATCCTTAAGCAACTTTAGCAATCCAGTAGCCTCCAAAGATTGAGGTTTCACAAATTTCTCCACAACAAACTTCTTTTGCAGCACCGTGCCCCATCTCTCTTGGTGCTCGTCAGATTTGAATTTCAGGGCATCCACCACGATAAGATTGCGAGTTCTTGGAGCTTTGGAAGCCTCTCCAGCAGACTTGGGAGAGTCATGCCTCGAGTTCCCAGCATCACTATATGGAATGCATTGTCAGAACCAGAGTCAATATCAATGGGCTCTTTGAATGCTGGCTCGTGTCCTCTCTTCCTTTTAGCTTGGACCTCATACATCTTCTCTTTGCCTTTTCCCATGGCTGCAGCAGCTTCTTCCTCCTGTCTCCTCAGCTGAGCTCGAGTATGCATGGCAGGGTTGGGCTCGTTGATGGTCAAAGGTGGCAGAGCAGCTCCCCTTTTCTTTTGTGCGGTCTCCTTCGTCTTCTTCGTTGGCTTTTCAGCCATCTTCTTCTTCTCTGCTTCCTTGGTGGGCTTTTTCTTTTTGCCTTCCTTTGCAGGTTTCTTCATGGGGGCAACCTTTACATCTGCCTTCTTCTTTGCTTCAGCACGCTGTCTTCTTCTTCACAGCAGCAGCAGGAGCAGAGACATTTCTCTGTTGATCTGTATCATGTTTCTGAGGCTCCTCCTCTTGATCTCTTCCATCCTTGTTGACAGAGGACGTTTCTTTTTACGACCCGCCAGCGGATGCGGTGGTTTTCGGAATAAGGATCCTTCTTTTCGAGGCGTGGGGTAGGGAGTATCACCACGTCGAGTCCTCATTACTTTGTCTTTCGCGATTGCTCTTTCATTGAATTTAATAAGAGGAGAGTTCAAGGTCTCTTCTCCCACCATCTCTGCTTCTTCCTCCGAGTCGGCAGCCACCGTGAGCGATAGTTTCCGGTGAAGCTTCCGGAGTTTCATCATAAAGCACCAATTTCCTCCTTGGCTTTGGATAAGTAGCGGGAGGTGGTCCAAGATCAAGAACGAACGTGTCTCCACCATGAGAGTCATCGGAGAATTGTTGAGAGACTGGAGACTGCGATGATCGTTGAGATGCCATGGATAGATTATCACAAGAGAGAAAGACGACTGGAAAGGAATTACAGCAGTTAGGGTTTTGAAGAAGATATAAAAACCCTTAAATAAGCCGACTTGGAAATATATATATGGAAGGATATATCTTCTCTCTTAAGGGATAAAATCAAATCCCTTGAAAATAGGAATGGGATAAACATCATTATTTGAATTCAAATATATCACAACGGCCGGAAAAATTCAATATTGCAGAATAGAGAGCCGGAATATGCAGAGGCTCTGCATGAAATGACCGTTGCAGCTTTATGACGTCATCATACCGTTGCCCAAATTTGAATTTCTAATCCACACACTGAGCTTCATAATCTGGCACAGATTCAATAACAGAATTCCAAAGCGAATAGAGAAAAACCAGAAAAACCAAAGAAATCCATCCTAAACCATGCTTTCCATCCAGAACCCCAAGCGTAGGGTCTCCCTCTGAAAATAAATCAGAGGGAACAAATTCCCAAGGTCATTCTTAATGATTCAAATCTTGAACAATCTAGAGCCTTAGTAAATACATCGGCCAATTGTTTCTCCGTAGTTAAAAACTCTAAATTAAGAGTTTTGTCTTCAACCAACTCTCTTATAAAATGATGACGAATGTCTATATGTTTGGTCTTAGAATGGTGGACTGGGTTCTTGGATATGTCAATGGCACTCTTGTTATCACAGTAGAGAGTGAATCCCTTTGCTTCAATTCCATAATATTCTAGCATCTGTGTCATCCACATAAGTTGAGTACATAATGATCCAGCTGTAATATACTCTCCTTCGGTTGAGGATAAAGAGATGCTCACTTGTTTCTTACTATGCCATCCAACAAGATTGTTGCCAGTATCCTCTCGATGTGCTCTTTCTATCTCAGGACTACGTGCCCAATCTGCATCACTAAACCCAACAAGAGACGGAGTACTGTCCTTTGCATACCAGATACCATAATCACTCGTGCCCTTCACATACTTGATAATACTTTTTACAGTGGCCAAGTGACTCTCCTTTGGATCAGCTTGACATCTGGCACAGACACCAACACTGTAATTGATGTCCGGTCTACTTGCAGTTAGGTACAGTAGACTACCAATCATGCTTCTATATAAGGATTGATCTAGTGATGTTGCATCCTTATCTTTGCTTAATTTGAATGAAGTCCCCATTGGTGTCCTTCGAATCTTAGCATTCTCAAGGCCAAAATTTTTGACCAAGCCTCTGGCATACTTCGATTGAGATATAAATATCCCCTCCTCGGATTGCTTAATTTGAAGTCCAAGAAAATAATGCAATTCGGCAAATAAGCTCATATCAAATTCATTGGTCATGTGATCCACAAATTCCTGGATCAGTTCCTGTGACACAGACCCAAATATGATGTCATCAACATATATTTGAATGAGGATTATACCTTTGCTATCTCTTTTGTAGCGAAATAATAAGTTTTATTTTTATTTAATATTCCACACACAACTAGATATGACTTTTGAATATTTTATTTAGCTACTTTATGTGCATGTATATATACGTGTATTGGATATGCATCGATAAAAAATTTAATGTTTGTGAAGCATGGAATTTAAAATATAATAGAAAATAACAAACAAATCGTAAATGAAGATCGGTGAATCGTAGAGTAAATTTTTAGAATTTAATTATAAACTAAATATATATCAATTTCAAACTATAACTATTAAACAAAATGTGCCTAATAGTTTTAATAATTTTGATGAAACATGTTGATTAAAATTGAACTAAAAAACGATAAAAAATATTAAATTGAGACAAGAAAATTGCACAATAATTTTCTTGAATATTTTGCTTTCAAAATAAATTTCTATAATAAGTACTAAACAAATTGTGGCTAATAATTTTAATAATCTTATGAAGCATGTGGTTAAATAAACTAAAATAATAAAAAATAATAATAGTAGACGCGAACGCGATCTCTCCCCTTAATTTATAGTTCTACGTGGTACTTTCTCCATTAAGTATTCATATTAGTCTTAAAGCCCTATTTCATGTATTTTTTATTCATATATTTTATGATTTTACTTTTAATATTCTCAAAACTTCCATAAAATATAAGTATGGGTAAAATGTTCCCAAATTATGATTTGTTATGATATCTTTCCTCAATATATTTAACATAAAGTTTTCTATCCTACATCGCTTTTCAATAAGATTCCACCCTTTAAGAATATATATATATATACTCAAAATTAGTGTATATAATTTCTCATCTTACATTAGTACTGCTCAATCAAATTAATTTGGCCAATCAATCAGTTGGCCAAATAAATGATTTTATTACTCTTAGAAAACTTAATTGGCCCTTGGATCGATGAAGGGTGTCGAAGGAACAAAAAAATGAAGATGGTGGCTTTAATAAATCGTTTTTTTTCTCCCTCTCGGAATTGTTAATTTGGAAAAGAACTATCTATGTAGGGGGAAAATCATCACATCCTAAAGTGTGAAAATTTATAAATCAATTAATTCATTATTTTCTCAAATAAAAGCAAAAATATGATTATCTTTGTGGAATTCTAGCTCTTATTTCATTTTGATTGAGTTTATATAAGGGTAACTAAATAAAAAATTTCCTAAAAGAAATAAAAGTGACGATGAAAACCAAAAAAGTTATTTCACACAGCCTAAAGTTAATTCATTATTTTTCTCAAATAAGAGCAAAGATATGATTATTTTAATAGAATAGACGATATAATTCAAACAACAGGTTATTGAAATATGTAATAGGTACAATTATATATGTTGCAAAAAGAGTTTATTTGATCAATGAAAAATGACCCAAAATAATATCATATAATAACATTTAATCACCGTCGAATTTCAACAGGTTATATACTAATAGTAATAAAATACAAGCTTATATCATTAAAGTTAAAATATAGTATTGTGATGAGAAGTTGAAAATGAGGAGTATATTTGCCAAATTTAACTTTATGTTGTTACATTTTAATTTGCTTTCAAGCATTATTATGATAAGGAAAAATGAGAAGAGATTTTGTGTGACTAATGCATATAATTATTATGATTAAATACCAAAATAATTACTATTATTATGAGTAATTAGAGATAATTATTTGATTTTACAAATTCTTATTGTTTTGCTAATTTTACAACTTTTAATGTTTTGCTAATTATGTACATTCTTAATTTTATTTGTAAGATTTTTCATATATAATTTATAAATTTAAATTAATAACTTTTGTTTAGACTTTTTTTCTTATTTGAACTATTGGTATATTAGATTTTAGTATTTCATATCTAGAGCTTTGAATGTCTAGGGTTGTTCAATTGGATGGATTAGATCTTAGTCTCATGAATGCCACGTTAGTAATTTTAGAATTTTTTTTTTGTTTTATCACTACATTAGATTGAAACATCTAGAAGGGAATGTATAATTTATATACACGTTTATTTTATTCTTATCAACTATATATTTTCTACCTTCAAAAAATTATGAAATGCACCAATCAGAATTTGTTGGAATCATTTTCTTCAACGTGCGGGTGCACGTTATTATTGCTAATGTCAAGAAAAGCATTTGTTGCTACTCGGATGGTATCATTTGTCCTGTAACTATATTCCATCACTCATTCATTCCCACTAACAATTCAAGTTGATGGAGATGATAAGTAGAACAAACAAAGTGGGGGACCAAAAGAGTAAAAGATTGCAATATATAGTTGAGAATTTAAGTGTAGTGACACTATTCTGTCTACAAAAACTGGCAAGGCTATCCATTCTCACAACTTAGACACCAAATTACTTACAAATCATGGCAAAAACTTCTATCTTTACCAATTTCTTCTTCATTATTCCAATATTCCTCCTCATCCTCTCTAATACTCCTCCTTCATATTCCAACAATAACCAAACCGATTTCGAAGCTCTTCTGGCCTTCAAGAAATCCATACAGGACGATCCACTAGGGGCTCTGAGCTCATGGAACGAGACACTGGATTTCTGCAGATGGAATGGCATTTCTTGCGGCAGAAGGCATCCAGACAGAGTCGTCTCTCTTTCTCTGCGGTCTAAAGGCCTTGTGGGATCACTTTCACCTCACATAGGTAACCTTTCTTTCCTCAGAACCATCATCTTGCAAAACAACTCCTTCCACGGCCCAATCCCTCAAGAGATTGGTCGACTGAGAAGGCTTCAATTCATCGAATTTAGCAACAATAGTTTCGGAGGTGGGATTCCAACTAACCTGTCACAATGTAGAAGTCTTTACTGGCTGAATTTGATCGACAATAAGCTCACTGGATCCATAGTCCCTGAGTTAGCTTCTCTCGTCAAGCTAAAAAACTTAGCGTTGGCAAAGAATATGCTCTCGGGGACTATCCCACCATTCCTAGGAAACCTCACCAATCTACTCCAACTCTCATTGGGAGAGTGCAGATTGCGAGGAGAGATTCCTCAATCACTCGTTCAACTCCAAAGAATGCGTTATTTACATATGTATGGGAACAGTCTGAGTGGCTCTATTCCATTGGGACTCTTTAATCTTTCAACTGTGGAGCGTTTCTCATTGGGTGAGAATCAACTCCATGGAACCATACCTTTTTCTTCCTTTGCACTTCCCAACTTAAGGGTTTTTGATTTGAACACCAATTATTTCACGGGTCCGCTTCCACCTTCGCTCTCTAATTCTTCTCTCCTTGAAGAATTAGATATCTATTACAACTATTTCAGCGGAGAAATGATAGATTTAACAAGGCTTCCATCACTTGAATTTCTTGCTGCAGCTTTAAGTAACCATTTGAAGGGAGATATTCATACTGTTTTGTCATCCCTTACCAACTCCACTCGCCTTCAAGTTTTGGATTTATATGGAAACCTTTTCACTGGTACGTTGCCGGATTCCATTGGCAATCTCTCCACTCACTTATTTGACTTGGACATTGGTCTAAATCAGATAAGTGGAAGTATTCCGTTTAGTGTCGGAAACCTCGTCGCTCTCTCTATTTTAGTAACCGCAGAAAATAGTCTCCGAGGTCCAATTCCTTCAACCATTGGCAAACTTGATAAGTTGCATGGCATCGACCTCGGACACAACAAGCTGACAAATGAGATTCCATCATCATTTGGCAACTTGACTTTGCTGAACAATCTCTACTTGGGGGGAAACAATCTGTTTGGGAGAATACCTCAAAGTCTTGCCAACTGTACCAACTTGTTAGCCTTAGATCTTTCATTCAACAATCTCAATGGATCAATACCTCCCGAAATTCTCAAGCTTTCATCCATATCTATAGCACTTGATCTATCCAGCAACATCTTGACAGGCACTATTCCATCAGAAGTCGGCGCTTTGAGAAATCTTGTGGACTTAGACTTATCAAATAATAGATTATCCGGGTTCATTCCAACTTCTTTGAGCGGCTGCGTCTTGCTGGATAAACTTTACCTCCACAGAAATTCTCTTCGAGGAGAGATACCTGACAGTCTCAGGGCTTTGAGGGGTTTACAGTATTTGGATCTTTCTCAGAATAACTTTTCTGGGAACATTCCAACATTTCTGCCTCAGTTTCATCAGCTGTTATATCTCAACCTATCTTTCAATGCGCTCCAAGGTGAAGTCCCTACTGTCGGAGTTTTCCAAAATCAAAGTGCAATCTCACTCCAAGGAAACCACCACTTGTGTGGAGGTATTCCAATCCTAAATCTTCCTCCTTGCTCATCACCAAACTCCAACAAGAAATCAAATTTTGTTAAAATATTGATCCCAACTGCTGGAGCCGTATGCCTTGCCCTTCCGCTACTATGCTTCTGTCTCATCATCTACAGGCGACGAACACTGCAAAAAGCTGGAACCCCTGCATCCATATTCTTGGTGCCAGAGTTTCTGAGGCTATCTTATGCAGATCTCTTGAACGCCACAGGTGGATTCTCGGAGTCGAATCTAGTTGGGGCAGGGAGATTCGGATCTGTATATAAAGGAATAATTGTTAGCAATGATGATGAAGATGAGGAGGAGAATAAAGAAGTGGCAGTAAAAGTTCTTAATCTGAACATCAGAGGAGCATATAAAAGCTTGGCATCAGAATGCAATGCATTGAGAGGCTTGCGACACAGAAATCTGCTCAAGATCATGAGCGTTTGTGACACCATTGATTTTCAAGGGAATGATTTCAAGGCAATTGTCTATAAATTCATGGCCAACGGAAGCCTCGAGGACTGGCTGCATCAAAATTCCGAGGAACAAGGGAGAAATCTGAGCATTATTCAAAGACTTGATGTTGCCATTGATGTTGCATGTGGAGTAGAATACTTGCATGGTGGTACTGACTCGGTAGTTATTCATGGAGATTTGAAGCCGAGTAACATTCTCTTGGATCAAGACATGGTAGCCCACGTTGGGGATTTCGGATTAGCCAAAATCATTTCAAGCATTTCACAAAACTTTTCATCAATGCAGGGAAGCAGTTCACTTGCAATCAAGGGTACCATAGGCTACATCCCTCCAGGTCCACTTCTTAATATATATAAATACTTCACAATTTCTTTATTAATATAAATAGCTAATAAGTACGCTAGCTTATTATATGTATACAGAATATGGGATGAATGACATCTTATCAACACAAGGGGACGCATACAGCTTTGGAATTCTTATGCTCGAGATGTTCACAAACATAAGACCTGCCAGTGATGCATTCGAGGGTTACGTAAATATCCAAGATTTCGTTAGCAGCGCCTTACCCGATCGAGTAATGGAAGTAGTGGATCCGTTTTTGCATCAACCATTTAACGAAGGTGACAAGTATTTAGAGTGCATTGGTTCGATTTTGAGGATTGGAGTGAGATGCTCAATGGAACTGCCCAGAGCTCGAATGCCAATGTCAGAGGTTGTCAATGAGCTCAAAAAGATAAAATCTGTTGTTCTTGCAGACAGACGGGGTGGAAATGTGGCTACCTACCAACATTGAAACAAATGATGGTTTCTAGTTTAATATATTTGAATTTAATTTCTTCAAAATATTAAATGGATTGTATGGTTTTTCTTGCAACTATATTTAGCTTCATTATGCTCATATGTTTTTGTTTTATACACACGCAATAACTAGTTCAGTTAGTCAATAAACAATACTGCTCCATTAAGTAAGTTTGTTTCTTGATAAATTCAATATACAATGAAGTACTAGAGAAGAAAGAGGTGAAACAGTAGTAGCACTCTGAAAAAGAATGGGTAATCAATTTTGATGAATTTATGAACCCACTAATGATGTTGTTGAATGAAAATGAGGTTGCACTCTTCTTGTGTGGATTTCACCAAGTTGTTAATTTCCTTAGTGAATGTATACCTATATAAAAAGTGTCTTGTTGAAAAAATTTAGTTTACCTATACTACCCTTGTATTATGTAAAGATTATGATAGTGTAATAGATATATATTACGATAGTGTAATAGATATATATTACGATAATTCATATATTATCATTAACAAAAAATATATTTTTTTTAATTATTTGAGATAGGTATAGATTAGTTTTTTATGACAATTTATATAAGGATTGAAAAAGAGTATCTGCACTCTTAGGTATTCTGCACTCAAGCTTATAGCTGCTAAACCAAGCGTATATTTTCTTCTGAATCTGACTCGACAATTGAAGGTTACCTTTCTATTCCTCCATCTCGCCTGAATTCCTTTTGCAGAATAGATTCCCAGATCCTGATGTGAAATAGTCGACCAATCTATCAACAGAAATCTCCACCTCAGCTTCTAATCAATGATGTGATTTGAATGGCGGCACGAATAGTTGATGGAGAGCCACCGCAAAATGCAGTCTTCATGGAAAACATGGCCGCAGGGGATCCGCTTCGCCGGTGCACCTAATCGGAGCCCCTCCTTGCAAACTGCGCCCTGGCCACCGCCGCCTTCTGCCGTAGCCGTCGTCAGAATTTCATCAAGCAGGCGGCCAGCAGATTCGGCAGATCATATGTCACCGAGTTCTGAGCAAATACGGCTTGTCGGAGGCGTTGAGGCAGCGTCCATGGCAGCGTCCATGGCAGCTTTTCAGGCGGATTACGTGCGGATTGCTGTTGACGAGTTCCACGTGCCACCTCACCTTCCCCGACGTGCCGTCACTGCTCTGCTGGACGGTTTCTTCGTCGTCGTCGGCGACTAGGTATTTTTCGAGGTGGCTTTTCAGCCTCACGACTTTCGCATTGATGAAGAACTCCATGATATAAGCTATTGTTTATATATAAGCATCTGGTTTCTGTTGTTTGGATTTGTTTGATTTAAATGGTTAACAATACAAAATTCATAATTGACTTAGATATGAAATTTCGAAGATGCTTAGGTGGTTGGAATTGTTGACTTGTACCTTGAGAGATTGTACTGATATTTGCTTGCATTCTCAAAGAAGATGAGCAGATTTAGGGTTCTACAATTTGAGGGAAAAAATTTAGGTCAAAAAGGTTCTATTCATGGCCGTTTAATAGAGAGAGGGGTTAGGGGAGGCTGAGAGGAGGCCGAGGTGGCTGACATGTAGCGTTTAGGCTCATCATGTGCATGGGGCGTGCGATTTAGCCCGTTTGGGCCAACAATTGTCCTATTGGCACGATACTTAATTGATAGTGTCCTCAAATTGAGACTCGTGGATAAGGTGTCCTAAATGTCTACTACCCTTTATTTAAGTGTCCTGAAAAAGCCTCTAACTCAACATATCCTTACACGTACATCTAGATAAGCTTTATTTTGTATTGAAATTTACAAATTCATTAATTATTATAATTCTTATCCTAATATATAACTACTATTACCTATTGTAGAATTGCCCACAGAAAAGATCGAAAAATAAAACACATTAGAATTCTAATTCTAATTATAAAGAGTAAATTACCTTCATTCTTTTCTCTTTTAACATAATTCAATTGATTGCAACAATCTAAGGATTTTCTTTGCCAAGGCTGTTTGAGTTTGTCCTAACAACATATTTTCAAGGTAAAGACCGTCTAACATTATTGCAAAAGTTAATTACGTTTATGGATCACAATTTTTATATCCTTATGGCTCGCATCGGATGGAGTATATAAGGATTTTTTCATTGATTCAACCTATGTCCCTAAGTTTTTTTTTGTAGATCTTTGACTTAGTATTGTAAAGAAGTTATATCCCAAATATGTAGTTTTATATTATTGATAAGAATTATCTACGTATTCCACTACAACTTTCCTTTCTATTGTGAAATATATATGTAGGAGCTAATCGTAAGAATATGACCATAACTTTGTCACATCTGAAAAATAGGACTTTATCTTACGAGCCTTGAAAAGGAGGCCAATAATTTTTTTTTCCGCACAAGCAGTCCCATTTCGGGCTTTTTGGGCTTTTTTACACATATAACTCATAGATAGAGTCCGACGCCAGCGTGGACGTGCCACGTCACAATTGGGTTTCAGAACTAAATTAATAATTTTGTACTTATTTTTCATGTTGATATTATGAATAAACAATACCAATGCATTATGCAGACAATGAGTAAGGTCAAAATAAAATAAGACGCAATTAATAAAATGACAAAAAAGGTAAAAATGTCGTATCTTTTGGGAAATGAATAAAATAAAAGGTACACGTCACAATTTCACATATGAAGACCATAAAAATCCGACATCAAGGACCACCAACCCATTCAACAACCACATTCAGGCCCACCACTCTATTATATAAAGATGAAAAGAGATGAAAAATACTTACTATATTTAGGTGGAGGCCAATTTAAGTTTCTTTCTTCTCTCACTTGCACCATTGTTGTAGTTTGCCCCACAATCTTCACCGCTTCCACAGTTGTCATGGGAGCTAGGATGCGGCGGGATGAAGTCCTCAATTTGTGAAATTTGGGGCAGAATAAGGTTGAAAATTTAAGTGGGGCGTAGGAATTGGGTATGGTAGGGTTTGAAAAGAAATTGGGGATGGAGGAGTAACTTGTGTGTTTTTTTTTATGTAGGTACTAAATAATGTCAGAGGATTTGACAATAAGAAATTTACAAGTAGGTCAATTATCTTTTACAATAAATATGAAGATTTTACGTCTTGGACATGAAGTGAATTGTTTAAAGAATTTGAATACAAAGGTGTGGAAACTATGGATAGCGAGGTAAGAAATTAGCTTATTCCAAATTTGTACAATTTCATTTAGATTATCCACTATTTACTGGTGTTACACATTAAATTCAAATTAATTATGTTAATCAAATACTATTTGCTTGCACTATTTGCACGGTGTGCAAATTGGAGTAACAATTTTTCAATAATGATATTACCAATTTTATCCAAAAGTTTGCGATTAACAAGACGTATTTAATCTCTAATGGAAATGTTAAAAATGTTAATGTAATGTTTCCAAGCATCGATCTTGAAAAGGAATTGATACTCACTCAGTAGATACAACGTTGCAAGAGAAGCACCTTACGAGATTGAACATGATATACAATACAATTTTGTGGAGTTTGAATACATTGAATACAAAAAAGGTCATATTGGTAAGTGTAATAATTTTTTATTCACAATTTAGTATTATACAATTAATACATATTTCTATCACAAATTATTTTCAGTTGTTGAAAATGTTTATATATTCTTTATAATAATAGTAATATTGCAACATTAAAAATCCACAGATATTTTAGGAGTTTTAGTACAAATAAAAGAAATCAAGTGTTTACTGGTGCAACTACGAGAGCATTGGAGACTGTGAGAGATATAACTCTTGTGGACATAAGGTAAGTAATTTACAAAATTTGGTTCGCCTATTATATTGTATTGTATATAAATTTTAAGAAAATTCAGAAATTCCTTATTATTGTTCAATTATTGTTTTCAGATCTCAATTCAGAAAAATGAAGGAAATCAACTTCAACAAATTATTGGACAAACGCCAACAATTGCAGTCATCTCGGTAGAAAATCTGGTAAATTAGTTTAAATTTTGCATTATATTCACATAGTCAAACATAACAATGTGCCTTTCTAACTACATACTTTTAGGTCATATGAAATTACAAAATTTCTCGAGATCAGTATTACAAATCAGACCAACAAGTGAAGAGATTCGGCCGATAACCAAATCGTAAGCATTGCAACATAGTTTTAATATTCTTTTAAATAGTAACATAAATAAATTGTTAATTTATATTGTTGTGTTTTATACAGATCTCTGATATTTACAACCAATTGAAAATTGCTAAAGAATGACACAATGAATTACACGTGCAAAGTAGGTGACTCTTAAAGATCTTTTGGAAAAACAAGTGACTCAAGTAATCTATTTACTTTTCTCGCTTTGTTATATTGAAAGTATAAAAGCTTATATGTTTTGCTAACTGGTATTATGCGGGATCTACACTTAATTAAGCAATCAAAGCAATTGACAACCCCTAATATTAGATGAACACTAAATTGTAGCAGCTTTAAAAAATTTGTTTGGAATCATAATAGTCGGGGTAATGCACTAATTTGCCGTCTGAATTAATTTCCAATCAATCGTGCATCTTAAATCTATTCCAACAATATTGATAACTTGCAGCAACATGCTCTTTTAATACGCAGATATTGCTCTGTAGCAAGGTGGTACAATATAGGAGGAAGCAGTCTACCATTCTACCATACATGAGTATAATTCAATGTCGGAGAATTATTGATAGAGTTGAGATCAAATCATCAATATGGTATGATTCCTGCAAAAATTGAAACAAATCATGCCCAAAGAGTGTTGGAGTTAGTTTATGCAGAAAGTGCAATGAGGAAGTTCTTGAGACAACTCCAATGTAAGTGGAAATTAAAATTTACAAAAGTTATATATATTTCTCTAATGAATAAATATTCATTATTTTGTGCAATTTCAGATACAAAATCACCCTAAGTATTAAATATGGAGACTATAGTGCTCAAATCACCATGTTTCATGAAGTTGCAGCTGTCTATGTCTATGTAGGATGCATTGTAGATGAATATATTTTGTCAATCCGTGAGATAAATTGTAAATCAATAATTACAAAAATATTTAAAATAGTTTATTGCATTATGAATTTTATAACAACTTAATTTTCCTAGGGTGAAGATGAATCTATATTCTATCGCGCTCTAAGCATTCATACACCAATTGAATTACAATTTATCACAACTCTCAAGTCTGTCAATTATAATTGTAGGGGAGATCTGGACATAATAATGAATGCAATAGAGAGAATAGAATCCGTGGATAAGATTGATACTCCATGGATTGAAGAGACAAAACGAAGAGCGTTAAGATTCATTGGAAAATCCAAAGAAGTCTTGATTGGGACGAAAAAGAAATCAGCTACAGAGTTGTAGCCTACTGAAGGACAATAGAAGAAAAAAAGAAAAATTAAAAGGAAGAAGATTGAAGACTGCTTTGAAATTCCAAGTGATGATGATCAATTGTCATTGGCCAAAGTTATCTTAAACAATCAAAAGAAAGAAAACACCAACTCCAATCATCATGATCAAACAAGGAAAAATATAAAATGAACAAAAAATCAATAGCTTAGTTTTTTACTCATGTTTCTTTTAAGAACAATGGTTTTAATTTTTTTTCCCATTTATATGTAATATTGTTTATATTTTACTAATAAGTTTATTATATTAACAATACTTAATCACTACTTTGACGATATTTAAAAATTATAATCTCTCTGCCTTGTATCAAAAAACACGGGAAAAGAAACTGGTCACAATAAATAGATAGTTCATTTACATAATAAATTCAAGTACTGGTTATTTTATTTTAACAAATTTATTTGTACATGGTGAAAGTGATTCTCATATTATAGAGGCCTAAACTCACAAGATTATATAGTTGAGTACGTTTCATGTATGCAACATGTGATCGAAACAAAAACTTCACTCTTATATATAGCCAATGCAATCCAAAAGATGCAATCCAATCCCATCAATGCAGAGAAATACAATCGAGAGGGTCGAGCCGGTTAAAGTGGTGGAGAAGAAAGAAATCAAAGAAACGTGTCAAGCAACAATTGGAAGAAATGACCAAATCAAATGTAGAATTGCAGCTTCATTAATTGTAAAGAGAAAAAGAATCCCAAAAAGGTTTCAAGATTATCAAGGAAAAAATGAAGATTGTATTAACATACCAAGCGGTATCCTTGACGATCTACCATTGGATAAAGTGCTCTCAAAAAGCAAAAAGAAGAATAAATGCTCTCTAGGAGTGAAGATCAAAAAAGAAAAGATTTAATATGAATATATTCACACATTATTTCGATTTTTTGCCTTTTTCTTTTCTCCAAATATTAATTCAGAATTTAGTTTTAGTTTTGCCACCTTCATTTCAAATTTTTCTTTTAGTTTTTGACTTTGAATTTTTTTCCAATATTATGAATTTCTCAATTGAAAATCACATTACCAACTATTTAAAATATGAAGAATATTTATAACATATGTAATAATATTTCAAAATAAAAGAAAAGGGATTCATGTGCAACGCACGTGCACTTCAACTAGTATATAAAAAAAGCACAGGTAATTTTAGTTCCTTAAAAAAAAAGGTTATGATTCAGTTACTTTAGAAAGAAAGATCTATTTTGTAATAGTAGAAAGAGAGATCAATTAAAGAAAACTGATAAAGTCTGGGCATGTCAATTCTCTCCTCTGATGCATACTAGGTGTGGGAGAATTAGTTACTGCACGGCTCCTGGTCATATCGAGGTTGATGGTTTGGTCATATTGAGTTCTAGGAAATGTGAAGATAATTTGATTGTATTTGCTTATATTTTGTGAAGGAAGTCAAGGTCAGCTAAGGCGTGACTTTAATTCACACAAAAAAAAAAAGTTCGATAAATAATAAAAGGTGTGACTTGTGACTTGTGAGTTTGGTCATATAGTCAATAATACTGAAAAGTCTCATTATGTTGAAAGTTTTGTACATTAATGATCAAATACCCTTGACCCCGAAAGCATGCACATAATAATGCAAGGATAATTTTGTAATTTGGCAAGCATATCTATTCTCGTTAATATTGCGGGGAATCATCTATTTTAATCTGCGTCACATCTAGGACTATTAATATGGATTCTGGTATTCAGGTAGCCTGGTTCCGACCCGAAACCCGGTAGGTAACTGGGTACCCATTACCCGGAATTAACGGGGTTGGTACGGGATGCACATTTTCTTTTTTTTTAGTTTTCCAGGTATTGGGTATACCCATCCCGTCCCGTTATACCCGGCGAACAGCCTGATTTTAAATTATATATTAATTTCTTATTTAATATTAAAGAAAATAGAATCAAAATTAAAAGAATAATAAAACACATTTGTCTCTTTTTTTTCACGTTCACACAAGAACTTTGTTTGATATTTGATATTTTGAATGTTGATGAATGAGGATATGTTAGGAATAGATCGCAGATCTATGTGCGAAACTCGAAACTACAAATGCACTCTTAAAACATGTAAATCACACATTCAAACGAAATTAAAATCAACGCAAACAATTACGTGGATCACTAAATAAAGAGCTACATCCACGGGACAAATCTGGTGCTTCTTTTATTCATAAACTCACTTTGAACAACTACAAAGAATGAGAGAAACTGCAATACAAACTAAGAATGAAGAAGACGACTATGGAAATCACTTCATTCCAAACAGATATAGCCGTCGTAACCGCCTCCAGCTCAGCATGAAACTTAGCGGCCCGATCAATCATCAACAGCTGAGACTAAACGTGAACTATTGGCTATTTACAAACTAAATCCCTCCGTCCTTTCTCTTTTGCAGAAAAGCCCCTCGTCTTCCCAAACTGTACTTACCAGCTTTGCATGAATTCCCTTGAGCTATATTAACACTATGAATGATGATGAATTTGATGTTTGAAAATGTGACCTTATAATTGTATTGAATCTGACGTTATCTTAACCTCCTTCACAAAATTTTTTTTTAGAAGCACAAAAATTTACGTATTTTTTTACAACCACCGGTAATATATTCTATCTTTTCGATTGTGACACGAGTTTTAATGCTCAAGTGGGGGACCAAAAGAGTAAAAGATAGCAATTAATTCTAATGCTCAAGTGGGGGACTCTATAGTTGAGAAATCAAGTGTAGGGACACTGTTTTTCTACAAAAACTGGCAAGGCTATCCATTCTCATAACTTAAGACACCAAATTAATTACAAAGCATGGCAAAAACTTCTATGTTTACCTTCATAAATATTCTATTCCTCCTCGTCCTCTCTAATACTCCTCCTTCATGCTCCAACAATAACCAAACAGATTTTGAAGCTCTTCTTGCCTTTAAGAAATCCATACACGACGATCCACTCGGGGCTCTAAGCTCATGGAACGAGACACTGGATTTCTGCAGATGGAATGGCGTTTCTTGCGGCAGAAGGCATCCAAACAGAGTCGTCTCTCTTTCTCTCCGGTCTCAAGGCCTTGTGGGATCACTTTCACCTCACATAGGTAACCTTTCTTTTCTTAGAACCATTGACTTGCAAAACAACTCCTTCCGTGGCCCAATCCCTCAAGAGATGGGTCGACTGAGAAGGCTTCAATTCATTGAATTTAGCAACAATAGTTTCGGAGGTTGTATTCCAACTAACCTGTCACAATGTAGAAATCTTTATTGGCTGAATTTGATTGACAATAACCTCACTGGATCCATAGTCCCCGAGATAGCTTCTCTCGTCAAGCTAAAAAACTTAGCCTTGGCGAAGAACATGCTATTGGGGACTATCCCACCATTCTTAGGAAACCTCACAAATCTATTCCAACTCTCATTGGCTTATTGCGGTTTACAAGGAGAGATTCCAGAGTCGCTCGTTCAACTCCGAAGTATGGAGGGGCTATTTATGGGTGGGAACAATCTGAGTGGTTCTATTCCATTTGGCCTCTTTAATCTTTCAATTATGGAGGCTTTCACATTGGATAACAATCAACTCCATGGAAAATTACCTTCTTCAATTACACTTCCCAAGTTGAGAATTCTTGATTTTAACTCCAATTATTTCATGACTGGGCCGCTAGCACCTTCTCTGTCAAATTCTTCCCTCATAGAATATTTAGATGTATCTTTCAACAAATTCACCGGAGAAATGATAGATTTAACAAGGGTTTCAGCTCTTGAATATCTCGTGGCTCAATCTAACCATTTGAAGGGAGATATCCATACTATTTTATCATCCCTTACCAACTCCACTCGCCTTCAAGTTTTGGATTTGGGTCTCAACCTTTTCAGTGGCTCGTTGCCGGATGCCATTGGAAATCTTTCAACTCAGCTGTTTTACCTGCAGATTGGTCAAATTCAGTTGAGCGGAAGCATTCCGTCTAGTATTGGAAACCTCGTCAGTCTCAGTTTATTAAACGCTGCAGAAACTAATCTCCAGGGTCAGATTCCTTCCTCCATTGGCAAACTTAATAAGTTGCAAAGATTTAGTCTTTCACTAAACAAGCTGACAAATGAGATTCCATCATCATTTGGCAACTTGACTTTGCTGAACATTCTCTTCTTGTATCAAAACAATCTGTTCGGGCGAATACCTCACAGTCTTGCCAACTGTACCAACTTGCAGGCCTTGGATCTTTCACAGAACAATCTCAATGGTTCCATACCTCCACAAATTCTTAGGCTTTCCTCCATTTCTATAAAACTTGACCTATCCCACAACTTCTTGATAGGCACTATTCCATCAGAAGTTGGCTCTTTGATAAATCTTGTGGCCTTAGACTTGTCTAACAATAGATTATCCGGATTCATTCCAACTTCGTTGAGCAGCTGCGTCATGCTGGATACTCTTTACCTCGACAGTAATTCTCTTCAAGGAGAGATACCTGACAGTCTCAGGGCTTTGAGGGGTTTACAGTATTTGGATCTTTCTCAGAATAACTTTTCTGGGTACATTCCAACATTTCTGCCTCGGTTTCATCAGCTGTTATATCTCAACCTATCTTTCAATGCGCTCCAAGGTGAAGTCCCTACTCTCGGAGTTTTCCAAAACGAAAGTGCAATCTCACTCCAAGACAACCACCACTTGTGTGGAGGTATTCCAACCCTCAATCTTCCTCCTTGCCCATCACCAAATTCCAACAACAAATCAAATTTGGGTAAAATATTGATCCCAACTGCGGGAGCCATATGCCTTGCCCTTTTGCTATTATGCTTCTGTCTCATCATATACAGGCGACGAACGCTGCAAAAAGCTGGAACACCCGCTGCTACATTCATGGTGTCGGAATTTCTGAGGCTGTCTTATGCAGAACTCTTGAATGCCACAGGTGGATTCTCGGAGTCGAATCTAGTTGGGGCAGGGAGATTCGGATCTGTATATAAAGGAATTATTGTTAATGATGATGAAGATGAGGAGGAGAATAAAGGAGTGGCAGTAAAAGTTCTTAATCTCAACATCAGAGGAGCATATAAAAGCTTGGCATCAGAATGCAATGCATTAAGAGGCATACGACACAGAAATCTGCTCAAGATCATGAGCGTCTGTGATAGCATTGATTTTCAAGGGAATGATTTCAAGGCAATTGTCTATGAATTCATGGCCAATGGAAGCCTCGAGAATTGGCTGCATCAAAATTCTTTGGAACAAGGAAGAAATCTGAGCATTATTCAAAGACTTGATATTGCCATTGATGTTGCATGTGGAGTAGAGTACTTGCATGGAGGTATTGACTCTGTAGTTATCCATGGAGATTTGAAGCCCAGTAACATTCTGTTGGATCAAGACATGGTCGCCCACGTCGGTGATTTCGGATTAGCAAAAATAATTTCAAACTTGTCAGAAAACATGACAGAGGGAAGTAGTTCAATTGCAATAAAGGGAACCATAGGCTATATCCCTCCAGGTCAACTTCTAACCATTTTCACTTCACAATTTCTTTATCAATATACATAGCTAGTAACTATGTATGTTTATTATATGTATACAGAATATGGGATGAACGATGTCGTATCAACACAAGGGGATGCATACAGTTTTGGAGTTCTCGTGTTAGAGATGTTCACAAACAGAAGACCCACTAGTGAGTCATTGGAGGGGTACGTAAATCTCCAAGATTTCGTTAGCAGTGCCTTACCAGATCGTGTAATGGAAGTAGTGGATCCTTTTTTGCATGAACAACTTAACCAAGGTGAAAAGTATTGGGATTGTGTTGGTTCGATTTTGAAGATCGGAGTGAGATGCTCAATGGAACTTCCTAGAGATCGAATGTTGATGACAAAGGTTGTGAATGACCTCAAGAAGATAAAAACTGTTTTCCTGGAAAATAGTCGACGTGGCAAAAATTGAAATGTTGCTCCCTACCAACATTGAAACATATGTCCGTGTCTGTTATGTGTTTCTTTGTATTTTCTTCCCAAGAATATATGGATTATGTGTTTTTCCTTGCAACTATATATATTTTGTTTCATATCAATTGTTTTTGTTTTATATATGTCATTAAACAAGTAATTATGTTTTTCAGTGCATTTAATTTCGAGGTGTACAATTATAAAAGAAGAAACAGAGTATTCTATATCTTAAGTAATAACAAGTGAAACTCTATAATGCAATGTGTGTTTACCCATTGTTAAATGAGATCAAGCTTGTGCTCCTATTTATAGTTAATGACTAATTAAATCAATGATTAAATTTTTTTGAACACATATTTGATCCATAAATGTAACACCCCGAAAATATATTTGTTTTGTTTTATTAAAGGGTTTATTTTTTATAATTTTTTTTATGCAATTAATTATTTAAGTCTTGTAAGTCGCGCCTAGAAGTAAGTGAAAAACATGAGTCGAGCATGAATATGGCATGTCATTTATTTTATTTGCATGGCATTTTATTTATTTATAAATATTGTTTTTTTATGGCTTTTGTTATATGTTTGGAGCGAGGAGAATTTTTACATGTTAGAGAGTTTCTTTTAGCTAATGGAGTTTTATTAAAATTTATTTGGTTATATATTTTGTTCTTAAAGAACAAGTAAGCTAAATAGGATAACAACAAGAGGTTTACGTCTTCTACTTGGACTTTTTGAATAATAGCAATTTCTTTTACAAATTAAATATTTGTGTTCTCTACAGACATCTTAGAAGGGTAATTAAATAAAAATTTAGGTATATCTTTCTTCTAGAGATAATCTCCAAATAATTTGTATATATCTTTTCCCTACTCGTCTAGTAGTATAAATAGGAGGTCTTTTGATTCATTTTCTGCACATTACTCATAATAAGATCATAGCAGAGATATTCCCCATCTCTCACTCTTCTATCGAATCGTAAGTCAGAATTCTTCTTGTATTATGTTGAATTATTTAAGCATGCAAAAATTAATAATTAATTTTATGTCCTTGTTTGAGATTACATGTGTATTATTATCATTTCTTCGAGTCCAATATTATGTAGTCGAAAATTGTCAGATTTAATTGCTAGTTGCTAGGTTGAGTCTAGGAATGAGTTATTATGATGAAGAAATTAAATTGTTTGCAAATAAATTTTGAGCATGTATTTTTGTTACCACCTTTAGAATATGACTACGGGTATGGCTTATTCTTTTCTTATATAAAATTATAAGTATAAAGCATGCACAATAAATCAGTGTCTTCCTGTATGCAAATGTGTTTATATGTATATTATATGTTACTTTATGGTAACTATGGAATAAGAAATTATGTTGCTAGAGTTTTGTGATAAAATTAAAGTTGTATAAATTATGGTTAATGTGTTTGAGTTTCAAGTTTGTGTCAATATATATTCCTTTGAAATTCATAATGTAGTTGTATACGTAGGCAATGTATGCATATTTATTTATATGAAATTTGCAAATGGGATTAAAAAGGCACATATTCTGTTCAGAAGTATTTGTATTACGTGTTCCATTTTGTGCAGGATTTAATCTGTGTAAGATATGTAAATTAATTAAATCTACGTAGGATTTAAGTTTTATTAATTAAAGTAGTGATTATAGTATTCATTAATTAAGTTGGAGCCGTATTCTTGATCTTCATCAAAGCATGCATTTTGACATTTCATAATTATCATTTAGGATTGGCGCGCAAGACTTGACTAATTAATTTGCAGATTTTTCAGTCACTCAAGAAAGGTTAAGGTGGGGTTTTTTTAAAGTTGCAATTATCATTTATCCCTATTATATATTTTCACAAGTTATATATGTGATATGCAAGCAAAGCCTTCAGGCTATATGAGAAAGAAGTTGTAATCTCAGGACTATTTACAAAAGCAGTGATAGTCTCGGGTTTCTATAAAAGCAGTCATGGTCTTGGGACTAATTACAAAAGCAGTGTTAGTCTCGGGCTAAAAACGAAAGGAAAGGAATTTATGGTCTTGGGACTAATTACAAAAGCAGTGTTAGTCTCAGGCTAAAAACGAAAGGAAGTTGTGGTCTTCGGACTACTAGTTTTTGTCTACGGATGATACTATGAAAGTTTAATTCATGTATATTCTTGTTGTGAGTTATATAATCTGGATAAATGCCCCCACTGAGTCTAAAGTACTCACCCCAAAACTTTTAATCTTTTTAGGAGAGGACTCGGGCGATGACCGACGTGGCGCGTGATGGTGGTCAAGGACAAGTTTAAGAAAGAATAATTTGAGAATTTGTTTTAGTTAATAAGAATTATGACATTTTTAGTTTTAAGATCTTTTTCCGCTACTTAATTTATGAGACGATGTTTATTTTATTTTTACTAAATATTCAATAATATTAGTTCTTTTTATTAAGTGAAATTGGGGTGTTACAATAAACAATATATGTTCCTAATTCAACCTTGTTTTTAATCCACCTTCCCCCAACTAAATTAATTTCTCTGAATTTTGTTCAGATATAGAATATATGATTATACTCATATGTGTTTGTTCTTTACATAATTATATAATAAATGTATTAATTAAGCCACCCAGCCATTAAGCATTACCAAGTAAGTTTGTTTTCTTGATAAATTCAATATACAATTAACAACGTAGGAAGGAAGATCTATATATCTATTATAAAAGAGCGGATTCTTACAAAATTTGATTTGCCTAATATATCCCCCTTGTTATATTTATTTTTAGGGCAATAATGTAAATTTATATTTATTACTTAGAAGATATCCAATAAATAATTTATAAAAGCCCAACAAATAGAATTTCTAATTATAATTTATAGAATCCTAATTGTATTAGACTTCTATTTGAAGATTGATAAGAATAACAAAAAAAAGTTATTATATATGTATAAGAGACGAAAAAAACGCATGTCTATATGATCATATCATATACTCAAAATTATTCTATCCTAAATATAATTAATCTGACCATAAAAATTTATCAGCAATTTTATATATCATCCTTCAAATAAAATCCTATGATAAATTTAATAAATCCCTATAATATAAAATGAATATATATATATATATATAATATTGTTAAGAAATTTTAATAAATCCTGACGTGGATCGATAATTCATAACTAGAATGAAAAAAAATTCAATTAAAATTAATAATATTCTATTGGAATTAATTTATTCAAATTGGATTAAATTGAATATTATTTAATCAAATTTGAAAAATTAGAAAAATACAAGGTCTATAAAACATGATGCAGGAGGTTAAAAATGTTGGTGAATGGTATCCAAGTATATATACATTAAAAATGAAAATTTAGTAGTATTGAGATAAACCAACTTATAATTTGTGGTCCGAACTTCTACCACTTTATGATTTATGGCTTGAATTTTAAACTTTGCTGAAAAAACACCATGAACTTTACAAAAACATTTAAATAAGGTATGCCTTTTATTTCGACTAGTAGAGATGGTGTTTGAATATTATTCTATTTTCTATTTGATAAAATGCTCTAATAAAGGAAGAAGGTTCAATATTTGAAACATAGCGTTAAATATGATCTAATCCACCTCGATTTTCACTTTTTTTACACTAATTTTGTCATTCATGTCAGCGTAAAATACCTCATAGGTGATATTGAATTATCCACGTCACCTCCACCTGTTATTTTAGTCAATGTTTGAGCGACGAGAAAAAGGCTAGCCTTATTTAAACAATATTGTAAAGTTAAGGGTCTTATTCAAAAAAGTTAGAGGTACTATACTATTTTGAAGTTCAAAAGAATAGAATCAAATCTTAAAAAGAAATTGGTAAACCTCTACTAATTAAATATGTTTGCTTTGTTGTTATCTTTAATTAATATGTATATTTCATGTTTGTAAATGGTGTGTGTTCAAGAATAATTTATGAGAATAATTAAGATGGTAAAATAGTAAATTAAAAAGTACATTTGCAAATTTTAGAATTGTGTGCAACATAATTATAAACACGGAGTAAGTCATTTATTTAATTTATCATTTTCTTACTTATTTAATACATAATTTTTTAAAATTAAATTTTATATTATCATCTTTTTAGTCCTAAATAAAAGTTATTTTTTTTTATGTATACATATCTCAATTTACAATCACATTTAATTGAGAAGAGCTTTTTTTAGGACGGTAACTTTAACCATTTTTCAATTATAGGCCAAAATTTTGCGGGCTTTCAATTTTAGGATAATATTTAAAATATTAATCAATTTTAGGACAATATCTAAAATATTGTTCAATTTTAGGACAAAATTGAGCCCGATCGGGCTAAGTCGCACTTCACTCTCACGTGAACTCAAACTAAACTCGTCCCGAAAAAGAAAACAAAAACACAAAATAACCACCCAAAGCTGAAGAACCCTAGTCACAATCGATTGCAAATCAGAATTTTTACTGCCCGAACTAAATGTAATTGACATATTCGACTCTTGGGGCAGCTGCGGTGTGGTTTTGTTTTCTTTTTCTGGACGAGTTTACTTTGTAAGGTGAATAATTGATTTTTGTTTGTAATAATAATATATACAATTGATGAATGGACCGCCTAGTTGGCACTCAAGTGGGAATCGGGCCAAAGATTTGAGTTCACGTGAGAGTTAAGTGCGACTTAGCCCGATCGGGCTCATTTTTGTCCTAAAATTGATCAATATTTTAGATATTGTCCTAAAATTGAAAGCCCGCAAAATTTTGGCCTATAATTGAAAAACAGTAAAAGTTATCGTCCTAAAAAAACGTTCTTCTCCATTTAATTGGAGCGATATGGCTATGAAAAGATAAGCTAGAATAAATCAATGTTGGACAAGTCCAATCATAAATGAATGTCGCTGTGATAAAATCATTTGGTGAAAGATACCTTATTAAATATTTAATCTATGAAAATTATACTAGCAATACGAAGCGTATTATATTTTTCCCTTTCACCATATTTGGATGTAGCTTGTTGAGGCACAAGGTTTGGTACATTTGAGGTAAGTAAAGTAATGTCCCCCATGTTGTGAAAGGTAGTAATGACCAAATATGAAAATTCCCAATTTTTTTGGACATTCCAAAATGAAATACTATATCAAAATATGATAGATGGAGGAAGTAGTATACGTGAGATCATTTACAATTACATACTATGACAAATATCAGATTAATTTAAGAATATGAATATTATGTGGTGGTTGATGTATAGAAAAATGACGAAAATGGAATGATGATTAAAAAAATTCTTCATAATTTAATGGGATGATGAGTAATTTCATGAATATGCATTAGTCACTTCTCTCCTCCTCCTTGATATATATTATGTAATTTTAATTTTAAGGCAAAAGTGAAGTTTATAATTATGTTGACAAAAACATACATTAGTTGAGGACGACACAAGTTTCAAGAATTATGTACGGGATAGTGTAAATGGAAAATACATGTAAAGGATAGTGTAAAGAATTATTATTATTATTATTATTATTATTATTATTATTATTATTATTATTATTATTATTATTATTATTATTATTAGTATTTTGGTAAATAAATTCTATTAATTCACCAAAGTATTTACAAGGGAAACACAAAGCTACAAAACTAAGAAGAAAATAGCTTTCTTCAAACTATCAAAACCTAAGTACTCAGCATCCGTAGCAATGTTCTATCTTGTTGACATTCAAGAGCAAACACCAGTTGACATTGCTTGATAGTGTAAGTCGTGTCCTGCATGCTACCTTGGAAACGACGTTTCTTTCCATCCAAATCTGGTAAGCAGCATTGGATATCATCATGCGATATAGCTTCTGCTTTTTGTTCTTTGTTCCACATTGAGTCATCAAAAATACCCGTTCCTCCTCCCAGTTGCATGGGGTTCGATGGATTCCCCCCATGCAGTAATAGTGCGCTAAATAGTAGCAGAATAAGAGCACTTGAAGAAAAGATGGATAAGGGACTCAACTTCCAATCCTTGCTCATTTTTCATTATTGGCATACTTCATACCAACCTTTACAAACATTTTCATATTTTTCAGACAATTAAATATTTTAGACTCAATCTTTTATGTTGATGACTTTAGAGTCATATTCATATTCATATTCATAATACATTCATGTGGAAAGACTTGATTAATAATTCACTTCCCAAAATTAATGTTTACAAACACATGCACGCGCACATATATTATAGTTTTGATTAATATCAATCAATATATGTACGTGGTATGTTTGGTGCATGAGTATTATTCACCAATTAAATAAGTAAGTTTTTATTACAATAGTTATTTATGTACATTATCTACTTTAAAATTATAATGGAGATTTGAATGATTTTAACTTTAAGAAGTTCAACGAAAATGAGTCTGCAAACTAAATAGAGGTTTGAGTGTATAAAATTCAACAGAAAATATCTTAATTCTTATAGATCAATTAACTCGATCATTTGCAATGCTATGATACACCACAATTTTCTATTAACACCATTATTTTGTTACTCATTATATTTTCATTATCAATTTTCTAACTATTACGATGTTTAATTCCGTAATTAATTAGTTGTATATAGATTATATCATACATAAGTTACATAGATTTATTAGTACATAAGCTTTTTTGATAAAACTTCTTATTCTCTTACTTGAAACACATAATTGAATCACAACATTTATTTCTAAATCAATGTAAACAATCATTAGGTCTAAAAAGAGAATTGGAGGAAAAAACTCTTACTTGAAACACATAATTGAATCACAACATTTATTTTTAAATCAATGTAAACAATCATTTGGTCTAAAAAGAGAATTGGAGGAAAAAACAATGTAATATAATCGTATGATAAATGAATTATCTTTATAATGTACAAAACAAAAGAAATATTTACAACAAAGGTAAACCACGTGTGTTGCATGTGGTTCTCTACTAGTCATGTGAAAAGGAACAGAGTAATCATAAATTCACTTTGTTTGTATTGGAAAAAATTAACTTATATATAAAGGGGTTAAGCTCCAAATTCGAAAATCAACCAGAATTCAAACATTTCAGAAAACATGGTAGAGATAGGGATATTACAATTAATTTTAATAGCAAGAGTCCCCTACTACAAGGAACATTAGGGATATTACAATTAATTTCATTAACAATTTTCTATTTGAAGTTGAACTCACACTCCTTTCAATCTTTTAATCTTTTTCTCCCAACTATATTTGTTCAACTTACATTTTCATAATTATCTCCATCTACCTGAGCTTCCAATCTCCCTGTTTCCATTTCTATAAGAAAAATATAGAAATAAAAAATTTAAAGTTAAAACGTGCAATGTTCAAGAATCGTCATATTCCTATTTCCTACTACGATACAAAGGACTATCAAAATTTTGCAAATAAAATCCAAGAGTAAATAAAGTTGTGGATAAGTATGTTTGGGTGCATGACTATATAATAATACTTGCATGTGCATGTTTGTGGGGTAAAGGGGTAGTCTATCATCCTTAATTAGCTGCTACCAAACAAACAGTTTCTACAAAAATTCCAACACAACACTAGAATTTGCTATATGAAACAAAAATAAAAATAAAAAGAAATTTAGTCAATCTCTCATAATCAAAAACTTAGTAAATTTGAGAGAGGACAATTGACGTGTGACTTGTGAGCTAGGTCATAGTGAATAGACCTAAAGAAAAGTTTAAAATATTCGAATTGTGTACAAATATTTAATTTGCAAATTCTTGAACCCAAACACTACGACTATTCTTTGACCCAAAATATATGCATTCATAAATAATCACTCCTTTATGCGCTTAATTATAAGCTCTTTAAAAAAATATTATACTATGTCCGTCCACACTGTGGCCACCCACACACGTAAAAAAAGCAAAGTTGACTGTAAAAATGGAAATAATCACATTTCCCTCTCAGAGTTTATGCTTATGCTTCCTAATTAGGGTATATTTCCATTTTCAAAACCTATATTATCATTTTTAGCTTGTGTGGTTGGCCACTGTGAGAGAGAGAGAAAGAGGTGTTAGCTTGGTTTCTTTGTCTTATTTTATGCGTCTAAAAGCATTGCATTGTGATGCAAGATCACTCACAAACTGGTTACAAAACCATATAGAACAATATTTTACTTTCGATTACTTAAAATGGTACTCGATTATGACATGGATCATTTAATTCTACAGAAAAGTCTACTTTTCTTACTGTGTTGAAACTTGAAAGTTTTGTAGAAGCTGTTTGTTTGGTACCCCACAACACAAACATGCACATGCAAATTGCATTGCACCCAATTAGGCTTGTCAATGTGCCGGTTCTACCTGGTCCAAAACCATGAAATGCCCACCGGTTCTGGTTCCAAACCCGACCCGCTTCTGTGTAGAACCGGACCGCAAATTAAAAATGATAATGGGTGGTTCCAGTTCCTAATCCATGTGTGAGAACAAAACCGATAAAATTAAAACTTACATTCAGATTTGCAAAAACCCTAATCTCAAATTCAAACTTTCATACTTCATAGTTTCCGTTTCACCATTGCAGGTCGTCGCCGCCACCAAACAAAACCAATTAACATGTACAGTAACTTTGTCCAAAATGATTGTATGTAATGATGATTATTTGGAAAAAAAGGGTTTCATTCGTGATCGGTGGAATTACTTGGATGCTCATTATTCTCACTGTTTTATTGTTTCATATTTGGTCGTGCCAATCCTCTGTTGCACTTTTTTGGGCTGAGTTGTGTGTATGTGTGTGATTTGGAAATGCTGGTTGTACTTTTAATGAATTGATAAATTTGAATCTAGTGTTTGGTTATTGTTCTAGAAGCTTGTCAGAATTCAAGTCAATTGTGATTGTGTTTCTTTTAGGAATGAATGTGGAAAATATGATTTTTTTTTTTTGTTTCTTTTCGTATTTTGGCTCAGTTTTTTTGCTGGTTGGTCTTCTACTTTTGTAGTAGTAACTTGTAAATTTAATCAACAAGAATGATGCTTAATTGTGGAGCTGAAGTTGGTAAAGATGCTAGTTAAAGTTTTGTAGTGCACCGAAGGATTCCTCGTCGTGAAGTGCTAGACTCAATCAGCGAAGACGATGAAAGTGAGGCGTAGAATGGTGATGCATTGTAAGTTTCTAGAAATCATAAACTGTTGAAATTATATTTAATCTTAAATACTTATTTTTGTTTTCATTTTCTTTTTGCAGCTTCTTGTTTAGGTTGGTGCATGGCTCTCGATTTGGTTCAACTGAAGCGCTTTGAGCTACTTTAGGCTATTTGACTTCTTTTCTTTTTTATTCTTAGTTTGTGGAATCTTTCATTGAATCTTTACGCTTGAAATATGTTGATATTGGTTATAAGATAAAGTATTATTTTTATAGAGAATTTCTCCCAACATAACACTTCTTCTCTATCACTTTTAAATTTTAGCACCTTTCATTATTCTTTATAATTTTAGCACTTTTCGACTTTTTTGCCCCACTTTCATCCTTTTTCACAAATTTTTCAACGTGAATAATTGTATTGTCGATAACATTTTTATAAAATGTGAATTAACATATTATAAAATGTGAAGTGCCACTGCCACCGCCTTCCGGCCACCGCACCACTACCATCGCCGCACCACCACCACCACCATCGCCGCCGAAATACCACAAAGAAAGGTGTGACTTACCGAAAAAAAAAAATGCAACTCCGCCGCCACCATCGCTGCCGACGCCGCCGGCGGTGGTCACAAAAAAAATTGTGTGACTCACAAAAAAAAAATTTGACTATCCCATCGCCAGCGGTGGTCATAAAAAAAATTTTGTGACTCACCACAAAAAAAAGTTTGACTGACCCAAAAAAAAAAGAAATTGCCGCTCCGCCGGCGGCGGCGGCAATTTTTTTTTTGGTGAGTCACACAATTTTTTTTGTGACCACCGGCGGCGGCAATTTTTTTTTTTGGTCCGTCACACTTTTTTTTGTGGTGAGTCACAAATTTTTTTTTGTGACCACCGCAGGCGACGGCGGCGGTGGCGATGGTGGTCGTGCAACAGCCGGAAGGCGGTGGTAGTGGCGGTGGAAAGGTTTGAATTTGGAGTAGAGAAATGTAAAAAAACTATTAAATCACCAAATAATTTTTATTACTTGGTCTTTTAGTATTTTTCAATTAGTAAGAAGGGTAAAAAAGTTAGAAAGTGCTAAAATTATAATGAATTATGAAAGGTGCTATTTTAACTATCCTCTCTTTTTTATACTAGTATAATTAACGTGTCTCGCACGTTATAAACATTGATTATACTAAATAAATATTTATGAGTCAATTCATTTTTATATTATAACTTATGATTTTTATTCTTTTTTTTATTGAATTTTTACAATTTTCAAAATATAATATTCGATCATTCACACTAAAATAAAAAATAATAAAATTATTGAAATGAGAATAGTATAGAGAGTATGAAACAATTAGAGTGACAGAAAAAAATAAATCCTGATAATGAATATGTATGAAGAATTGATTTCTTTACTTTTAGAATTTGCTTTATTGAAGAAATTTGATAAAATTTTTTCCTCCTTATAATGATGCAGCCAATGTGTGTTGATAGTGATGATCTTGCTGTTAGCAAACTTTCATAACTCTTATTAGATTTTCATATATCACCAGTAACTAAAAAGAAAAGGGTAGCAAATGATAAAACTAATGGAATGCAATTATAATATAGAAGTCTAAACAATGAAGAAAAAAACAAAATTTTCATAGATTTAGTTGTCAAGATCTTTCCCGAAAATTTACTAACGAGGAGAGAATGAAGTGAGAAATTTTTAAAACTTTATCACAAAAATGAACTTACTCGGCATTGAAAGAAAGCTCTTTATAATGTGCCAAGAGATCTCTTCGATAACATAGAAAATTTTCATCAATATTGTAAAATGTGCAAACTCTTTAATTATTTTTTGTGACACCTTATGAATAATTTCCCACCTCGTTAAGGAGAGTTTTATGGTGTCTCAACTTTCTCACCTCAAATTAATTTGTGTGCATGTTACCACTATAATTTTTTAGTTATACTTAGATGAATTGTATTTTAACTACTATCTATAAAAATCACAACTACCAAATCTACAACAACCCAAAATATACAGCTTAGTAAAATTCATAAAACGATGAAATTTACTTATGTGGTTAAAACAAATTTATAATTTTACTTTAAAGTATTTTTTCAAAATGATGGATTTTGTTTGATTAATTTATAATATCGTCTTTATTTAAATTAATTAATTATGATAATTGATGACAAAATATAATTTGCTACTCGTAGTTACAAAATCTATATTTTGGTTCAAACAACTCAAATTATATCAAATAGATTATTTTGGCTTTATTTACTTATGCATGAGTTATCTAAACAAATTTTTATGTCAATACATTCAATGTGGGCGTGTTTAACGCTATAATAGAATATACATTTCTAGAACTCTCATTTATGCGATTAAACTTGAATAAGTTTGTTAATAAATGAGTTAAATTTGAAGTTTATGACATCTAATGTAATTGGAGATTTTTTACAATTGATAAAAATTATTATTAGGAACTAATTATTCATGAGTATAATGGAATTATATAATTAATTAATTAGTAAAAACAAGTTAGTAACAAAACAAAATATCTCAATCAATCATGCACGTGAAATCATATATTTTTTATTATTGAATAAAGAAAGTTTAATTTAACGAATAAAATCAAATAAATTTGTAAAATATAAGTCATTTTCTCAAACTCATTGACCAATTTAGAATATAGAGACATAATATATATATATATATATATATATATATATATATATATTAATTTATAAGGTAAGTTTGATTTTAATTATATGGTAAGTTTAATTCTAAATAATAAGGTAAGTTTAATTTCTATTATTATATTACGTCATTGCCCTTAAATTAAATTTGTAATAAGGATATTTTAGGCAAACCAAATTTTGTAAAACAAGACTCTTTTTATATTAGTATAGATATATAGGTTTTTGAATTGGTTGGGATATGTTATAGGTGATTAAACTCTTAGTTCAATCGTACCTCTTTTGAAAGATGTTAATATGCATTGACAATCAGGTAAAAAAAAAATGAGACGATTACATTCAACCGGTCGATCTAGTTCCAAGAATAACATAAGAATTGACAAACAAGTAAAAAAAAAGAGAGAGAGAGATACGGGTCTGGACCAGAACCGGATCCAGCAAATCGGTTGATCCGGTTCCAAGAATAACATATAAGAATTGACAAACAAGTAAACAAAGAAAAAAGAGAAAGATACGGGTCTGGACCAGAACCGGATCCAAAGGGTCGGTTGGTCCGGTTCCAGGTCCAACCGGTTGGTCTAGTTCCAAGAATAACATATAAGATTTGGGTTACAACGGGTCGGTTTAGGTTACACTTGTTCGATTCCGGGTTCAACCGGTTGGTCCAATTCCAAGAATAACATATATGAATTGATAAACAAGTAGAAACAAGACATGGGTCTAGACCAGAACCGGATCCAACGGGTCGGTTTGGATTACACTTGTTCGATTTTGAGTCCAATTTGTTGGTTCGGTTCCAAAAATAACATACTCTCTCCGTCCACGAAATGGTTGCTACATTGTGGACTACACGGGTTTTAAGAAAATTGTAGGTAGTAGTGGATTATAGTGAAAATTGTTATGAGCGGAGCAACGGTCCCACAATAAATGTGAGTGAAGTAGCAAAAGTGGCAACCATTTCGTGAACAAATTAAAAAGCAAAAGTGACAATCATTTCGTGGACACACGGAGTATAAGATTTGACAAGCAAGTTAGAAAAAAAAAAAAACGGGTTGGGTCTGGACTGGAACCGGATCCATCGGGTCGGTCTGGGTCACACTGGACCGGTTCGGGGTCTGGAACCGGAACCGAAACTCTTTTGAGTTGTGGGCTTCTATCGGTACTAGGTCCGGTCCGGGTAGAACCGGCCCATTGACAAGCCTACACCCAATCACACTCATCCACAACTTGACTCTTGGATTTTATTTGGAAAATTTTGATGCATATTCTTAGACAAAAAAGCATCCAAAATTAGTATGAATATATGATAGTTCTTGTAATGTCAAGAAAAGAATTTGTTGCTACTCGGATGGTATCGTTTGTCCCACAACTATATTTCATCACTCATTCATTCCCACTAACAATTCAAGTTGATGGAGATGATAAGTAGAACAAACAAATTGAATGACCAAGTCCAGAATAAGACTATACAAGTAGGTAGGCATTTACTAATCTAACAGTTGACCCTCTATAAAACAAAAATAATAGAAAAAATAAATTTAGTCAATTGACATAATCTTAACCTCCTTCACGAAATATAAGTCTTTTTTTTAGAAGCACAAAATGTAAGTTAATATCACTTTTAGATTGTGACTTGGATCATTTAATTCTACGGAATATGTCCAGTCTTCTTACGGTGTTGAAACATGAAATTTTGTAGAAGATGCTTTTTTGGTACCCCACAACACAAATATGCTCATGCAAATTGCATAGCACCCAATCACACTCATCCACAACTTGACTCTTGTTATTTGGAAAACTTTGATATATATCATTTGTAATGTAGTCGAAAATAGACTATTCTTAGACCAAAAAAAAAAAACATCCATAATTAGTATAGGAATATATATGATAATTCTAATGTCAAGAAAAGCATTTATAGCTACTCGGATTCATTCCCACTAGCAATTCAAGTTGATAAGTAGAACAATCAAAGTGGGGGACCAAAAGAGTAAAAGATTGCAACCCTTAATTCTAATGCTCAAGTGGGGGACACTATTTTTTTCATACAAAAACTTGCAACGCTATCCATTCTCATAACTTAAGACACCAAATTAATTACCAAGAAAGACGTGGATGGAGGATATTAATTTGAAGTTATTTTGAAAAAGTTGTAATTAGGATTAAATCTCAATTAGAATTTATTAGAGTTATAGGGGGACACTGGATCTCAACCGTGAAAAGCGTGTGGGACAGCACGTGTGTGGAAAATTCTGATCATAATCTTTTTTATAAATCCATGCAAGACTCACTATTCATCTACTTCAACACACCAAATTAAAAACACCATGGCAAAACTAACCACCAATTTCTTCTTCATTATTCCAATATTCCTCCTCCTCATCCTCTGTAATACTCCTCCTTCATACTCCAACATTAACCAAACCGATTTCGAAGCTCTTCTCGCCTTCAAGAAATCCATAGAGGACGATCCACTGGGGGCTCTGAGCTCATGGAATGAGACGATACAATTCTGCAGATGGAATGGCGTTTCTTGCAGCAAAAGGCATCCAGACAGAGTTGTCTCTGTGATTCTGAAGTCCAAAGGCCTGGTGGGAAGGCTTTCACCTCACATAGGTAACCTTTCTTTCCTCAGAACCATTGACTTGCAAAACAACACCTTCCGCGGCCCAATCCCAAATGAGATTGGCCGATTGAGAAGGCTTCGATTCATCCAGTTTAGTAACAATAGTTTCGGAGGTGGGATTCCAACTAACCTCTCACAATGTAAAAATCTTTATTACCTGAATTTGATCGACAATCATCTTACTGGATCCATAGTCCCCGAGATTGCTTCTCTCGTCAAGCTCGAACAGTTAGGCTTGGCGGGGAACACGTTCCCGGGGACTATCCCGCCGTTCCTAGGAAACCTCACAAATCTAATCCAACTTTCACTGGCAAAGTGTGGCTTGGAAGGAGAGATTCCCGAGTCACTCATTCAACTCCGAAGACTGCGGTGGCTATATATGAGTCGGAACAGTCTGAGTGGTTCTATTCCATTTGGCCTCTTTAATCTTTCAGCCATGGTGGAATTATCATTGCGTAACAATCAACTCCATGCAACCATACCTTCTTCCTTTACACTTCCAAACCTAAGCTATCTTAATTTAGCCGACAATCATTTCACCGGACCGCTTCCAGCTTCGCTGTCAAATTCTTCCCTCATTCAGAAATTATACATACCTTTCAATAATTTCAGCGGAGAAATGATAGATTTAACAAGGCTTTCATCTCTTGAAATTCTTGCGGCTTCATCTAACCAATTGAAGGGAGATATTCATACTATTTTATCATCCCTTACCAACTCCACTCGCCTTCAAGTTTTGGATTTGAGTGAAAACCTTTTCAGTGCTGGTTCGTTGCCAGATTCCATTGGCAATCTCTCCACTCAATTATCTTACTTTGACATAAGTGGAAATGAGATAAGTGGAAGCATTCCATCTAGTATTGGAAACCTCGTCGCTCTCACTCTTTTCGCAGCTGAAGACAATAATCACCATGGTTCAATTCCTTCCTCCATTGGAAAACTTCATAACTTGCAAAGGATCTACCTCGGAAGAAACAAGCTGACAAATGAGATTCCGTTATCATTTGGCAACTTGACTTTGTTAAACGAACTCCACTTGAGGAGAAACAATCTCTTTGGGCGAATACCTCAAAGTCTTGGCAACTGTACCGGCTTGATAACCTTAGATCTTTCAGAGAACAATCTCAATGGTTCCATACCTCCCGAGATTTTGAGGCTTTCCTCCCTTTCTATTGGACTTTACCTATCCCACAACTTCTTGATGGGTACCATTCCTTCAGAAATTGGCTCTTTGAGAAACCTTGGCATCTTGTACTTGTCCCACAATAGATTATCTGGAATCATTCCAACTTCATTGAGCAGCTGCGTCATGCTGGAGCGGCTATATCTCAGAAGCAATTCTTTTCAAGGAGAGATACCTCACACTCTGAGGGCTTTGAGAGCTTTAGAATATTTGGATCTTTCCCATAACAACTTCTCTGGGAAGATTCCAACTTTTGTGGCGGAGTTTCGCCTTCTATTATATCTCAACCTTTCATTCAATTCCCTGCTGCAAGGTGAAGTCCCCACTCTCGGAATTTTCCAAAATCAAAGTGCATTCTCTCTCCAAGGTAACCACCACTTGTGTGGAGGTATTCCAATTCTATACCTTCGTTCTTGCCCGCCAACAATTTCAAAGAAGAAATCCAATTTGGGTAAAATCATGATCCCAACTGCTGGAGCCATATGCCTTGCTCTTTCAGTATTATTCTTCTGTGTCATCATCTACAGGCGACGAACACTGCAAAAGGCTGGAAACCCCGTGGCTACATTCATGGTGCCGGAGTTTCTGAGGCTATCTTATGCAGATCTCTTGAATTGTACAGGTGGATTCTCGGAGTCGAATCTAGTTGGGGCAGGGAGATTCGGATCTGTATATAAAGGAACTATTGTTAATGATGTGGAGGAGAATATAGGTGTGGCTGTAAAAGTGCTAAATCTCAACATCAAAGGAGCATATAAAAGCTTGGCATCAGAATGCAATGCATTGAGAGGCATACGACACAGAAATCTGCTCAAGATCATGAGCGTTTGTGATACAATTGATTTTCAAGGGAATGATTTCAAGGCATTGGTCTATGAATTCATGGCCAACGGAAGCCTCGAGAATTGTCTGCAACAAAATTCCGAGGAACAAGGCAGAAATCTAAGCATTATTCAAAGACTTGATATTGCCATTGATGTTGCATCTGCACTAGAGTACTTGCATGGAGGTAGTGACTCCGTAGTTATTCATGGAGATTTGAAGCCGAGCAACATTCTGTTGGATCAAGACATGGTCGCCCACGTCGGTGATTTTGGATTAGCCAAAATTATTTCAAATATTTCACAAAATTTTTCATCAATAGAGGGTAGCAGTTCGATTGCAATAAAGGGTACCATAGGCTACATCCCTCCAGGTCAACTTCTAAACATTTTCACTTCACAATTTCTTTATCAATATACATAGCTACTAAGTATGTTAGCTTATTATATGTATACAGAATATGGGATGAACGATGTTGTATCCACACAAGGGGATGCATACAGTTTTGGAGTTCTCGTGCTAGAGATGTTCACAAACAGAAGACCCACCAGTGATTCATTGGAGGGGTACACAAATCTCCAAGATTTCGTTAGCAGCACCTTATCAGATCGTGTAATGGAAGCAGTGGATCCATTTTTGCATCAAGAAGTTAGCCAAGGTGAAAAGTATTTGGATTGCTTTGTTTCTATTTTGAGGATAGGTGTGAGATGCTCTATGGAACATGCCAGAGACCGAATGTCGATGGCAGAGGTTGTTAATGAGCTCAAAAAGATCAAAACTGTTTTTCTCGCACACAGTCGACGTGGCAGCAATCGAAATGTTGCTCATGATCCCTACCTACATTGAAACATATGTTCGTGTCTCTTATGTGTTTCTTTGAATTTTCTTCCTAAGAATATGTGGATTACATGGTTCTTCTTGCAACTATTCTTTACTTTGCTCAACATCTTCATTTTATGTTAAGGAAAATCTAAATGCTTGTTGAATAAAATGTTAATCTATTGAATACATTATTTGCCACATTTGTTATTAAATTCTTGTTCCTTGCCTTCAATCTATACCTATATAAAAAGTGTCTTGTTGAAAACTTTGGATTTGCCTATATTACCCTTGTTAATTAATATAATGTATATATTTTATTACCATTAGACATATATTATAGCTGTATATAATTGTATATATTCTAGATTAAATATCATTGACCACGAGATATATATCTCAAGTATTAGAAAATTTGATTAGGCTTAACATATTATTAAACAAAATTGTTATTAAATATTATTCAATATAAAAAAAGTGTTTTGTTGAAATTTTTTGATTTGCCTACAATACCCTTATTAATTAATATAATGTATATATTTTATTATCATTAGATATATATTATAGTTGTATATAATTGTATATAATCTTGATTAATTATCATTGACCACGAGATATATATCTCAAGTATTAGAAAATTTGATTAGGCCAAACATATTATTAAACAAATACTGTTATTAAATATTATTTAATTATTTAAAAAGTGTCTTGTTGAAATTTTTTGATTTGCCTATAATACCCTTGTTAATTAATATAATGTATAAATTTTATTATCATTAGATATATATTATAGTTGTATATAATTGTATATATTCTAGATTAAATATAATTGACCACGAGATATATACATCAAGTATTAGAAAATTTGATTAGGACTTATTATTAAATAAATATTTTTATTAAATATTATTCAATATATAAAAAGTGTCTTGTTGAAAACTTTTGATTTGCCTATAATTCCCTTGTTAATTAATATAATGTATATATTTTATTATCATTAGATATATATATTATAGTTGTATATAATTGTATATAATCTTGATTAAATATCATTGACCACGAGATATATATATCAAGTATTAGAAAATTTGATTAGGCCAAACATATTAATAAGCAAATATTGTTTTAAATATTATTCAATATTAACACAAATTTGAAATTTTTCTTCTAAACAACGTACAAGCCCTAGAAGTATAGAATTTAGATATTTTTATGTTTAGTTCTTATTTAGAGAAACAATATATATGACACATAATTATGAGATAACCTTCTTATATAAAGTTCTTAAAATTTCAGATATTTGTAGTACATAAATCCTCCTTGCATTATAAATCTAACGTTGTCTTTTCTTTTTGACGTGGCTTGTAGAAGTTGGCCAAATCTTTTGCCTCCCGCGCGCATGCACATCAAAGAGAAATCCAGATTGGAGAGAAATTGTCCATGTATTATCACAAGATCTTATTGTTAATATGTTACATCTATAGAGTGGCTTAGGCTTGGAGATTCAAACTCAAAATTTTTTCATGGCTATGTAAAAGCTAGACAAGCAGGAAATGCCATTAAGATGCTCAAAAGAGAGAATGGATCTATTTGTAATAAAAGGAAGCACAGACATTCTATCAAGGTTTGATGGGTAGTGCAACTACTACTCTTCCAATGGTGGATAAAAATGTGATAACTACTACTCTTCCAATGGTGGATAAAAATGTGATAACTAGAGGCCCTCTCGTTGATTCTTGCCAGCAGAATTTTTTATGTAGAGTAGTGGAAGATAAGGAGATACAAGAGGCTCTCTTGGAATGAATTCTCAGAAGTCCCCAAGTATAGATGGTTTCAATGTCCATTTCTACAAAAAATCTTTGAATATCATAGAACAAGATGTGATAGCAGCTGGGAAGAATTTCTTTGTCACAGGTTTCTTGCCAAGAGAGATTAACTTGGCCTTACTGACACTGATTCCAAAATCTCCAAATGCATGCTCAGTGAAGGAATATAGGCCAATAGCATGTTGCACAGTACTTTCCAAAATTATATCTAAAGTTTTGGCCAATAGAATTGAAGAATTGATGAATCAGATTATTGGAGAGAGCCAAGTAGCTTTTGTTAAAGGTAGGTTAATATTTGATAACATAGTGTTGAGCCAGGTGATAATCAAAGGTTATGGAAGGACAAACATCTCCCCAAGATGTATGATCAAGATAGGTGTGCAAAAGGCATATGATTTAGTGGAGTGGGATTTCATAAAACATCTCTTACTGGAACTCAGATTTCCTTACGAGTTTGTGCAATAGATAATGGCTTGTTTAACTACAGTTTCATACTCTATCAATGTGAATGAGAATCTCACAAAGCCATTTAAAGCAAGAAGATGTTTAAGACAAGGTGATCTCATATCACCTTATCTATTTGTTCTAAGCATGGAATTTTTGAATAGGTGCTTTGGTGGCATGGGAAATAATCTGCCTACCCAAAATTGCTGGAGGATGGAATGTAATAAATCTAGAGCTATGGAACAAAGTAGCAAAGCATGGATCACATGGCTTTTAAAGCAAGAAGAGGTTTGTAAAATGCTTTGGAACGTGGCTCAAAAGAAGAACAAAGCATGGATCAGATGGCTTCATGTGTATTACATTAAACAACATGATCTTAGAGACATGGCCATACCAATGCAGGCCTCATGGATGTAAAGGAAGATAATAGGAGCTCGATCTTATTTGGAAAACACCAGCTTAGGTATGGAAAATCTAAACCTTCCTCGCTTTTCCATACGAAGATTATATCTTGAATTGCGTGAAAATGTGACAGGGACCCATGGAAAAAGTTGTTGTGCAATAATGTAGCTCCTCCAAAGCATGCGTTTATCATATGGTTGGCAATGCAAGATAGACTCTCAACCTGTGAGAATTTAATGAAAATTGGGATGCAAATAGATGCAAGATGTTGCCTTTGTGGAGTAGAGGATGAGACAAGTAATCATCTTTGTTTTTTCTTGTGATTACGGAGCACAAGTTTGGAAGAGTATCACCAATTAGTGTGGATTTCATAGACATGCAGTAGAATGGAATCAGGAAAAGAATTATTTGATCACTCAATGTCATGCAAAATATGGTAAACAACATTTTTATCGCATGGTTATCACTGTGATGGTCTATATGATTTGGAAAGAAAGGAACTCAAGAAAATTTCTGAAGAAGAAGGAGAAGCAAGGTCAGATCTTGATTACAGAGTGCAAGATTTTAATAGCATTAGTGAGCCGAAGGAATGAAAGGATAGCCCGCTATATCCCTTAGTCGTAGTTATTTCTACATGCTTTGGTTTTTTGTTTGTAAAGTTTCTTTGGTTGGAGAAGTTGTACTTTATTTCTATTTTGGTTGAATAAAATCCTTATTTACCAAAAAAAATATGTTACATCTATGCTAAGATGCTAACAATTAAATTATATCATTACCTTTCATCAGACGCCGCTCTTTATAATTTAGCAGCTTTTGATCTATTTTAGGTATGGTCATTCTTCTGTGAAAGTATAACATTATTCAAATAGAAATAGAACAAAAATAATTAATTAATTTAATTAATGCACCTATATTCAATAATAAAAAAAATTGTGGATTGGTCCATCCCAATTCAAATTTGAAATAAGAGAAAAGCTATATTTAATAATGAAAAATTATTGATTGATCTCATATAACCCAATTCAAAATAATAAAATATCTATAATAAATAATAAAAAATTATGGATTATTGTATCCCAATTCAAATCAAATCTTGTAAAGATAATAAAACAAAACTTATAATAGATATGAGAAAACTGAGATCCGTATCATAAATCAGACCAGTATGTGACGAGATTCAGCCGATGATCAAATTGTAAGCAATGATATTTATGATCCATTGAAAATTGCTAAGTAAGCAATAACACAAAGAATAACTTGTGCAAAGAAAGTAACTTTTAAAGATTTTATGGAAAAATGACTTACATATATATGAGGTAATCTCTTTATTTTTAATTGATGAATTTATACTTAGTATATTTTTTTCCTAACTCGTGATTGTATAATTAAGGTATTTAAAGAGTTTAAAAGTTAAAAAATACGATTTTCCAGAAGTAAAATAAATACAATGAAGTTTAAGGGCATTAGTGCCAATAAGCTTAAACATTTAAAAATGTTGTAATTAATTATGAATTAGTGAATTTATTCTATACGATTTTCTTATTTTGTGTATATTTTAATGTTTTTACTTATCTCTTAATTGAGGGTAAAATTATGACAGCAATATTTTAAAAGAATGTAGTTAATTGTTTAAGCATAAATAACCATATATATTTTAAAAGAATGTAGTACTTAATCAGTTGAATTTCGTTTGCATTTTTTTTTCATATATAGAAGCTTTCTTTGTCGATATACCTCTTTAATTATAATATTGCAAACATTAAGTATAAAAAGGTGTCATAAATTTTTAATATAAGTAAATATAAAATATACTAATAACAATTATTCTTGTAATGTTTGACGTAAAAGATTACCTGCAGATGAACTTGACATCGATAGCCGTCTCTTTATCAATCTATATATGTTGGTATGTAAATTACATATGTGTGTATGCATCTTATTATTTATAGAGTAGGCTGTGGCATGCAATTTCATATACAGACTCACCCGAAGTGTTAAACATGACGACTACCGTGCAACATCACGTAGTTTGACCAGTAAGTTGCACTATAGATGAGTGTTAATCAATGATGGATGTATTAGAAGTCCTGAAGTGGGAGAAACACACCAACTAAGAAAATGCATTCAAGTGGGATTGAGACTTAGAAAAAACACACACACACATACACCAAGTAATGTGACATAGAAAATTGCCTTCAACTTCATTGGAAGAATGAAAATACTCTCTACTGTTTTTATTCCATGGTCAACTCCATATGGAAACGTACATTCCTTAGTGCACTTGACAAGTCGAGAAGCGTGTGGGACAGCACGTCAGCTTATACTGTGTGTGTAGTCAGTCTTGCACGTTACATCTGATATCGAAAATTTTGATCATAATTTTTTATATAAATCCATGCATCACTGACTATTCATCATCTACTTCAACACACCAAATTAAAAACACCATGGCAAAACTTACCACCAATTTCTTCTTCATTATTCCAATATTCCTCCTCCTCATCCTCTCTAATACTCCTCCTTCATACTCCAACAATAACCAAACCGATTTCGAAGCTCTTCTGGCCTTCAAGAAATCCATACACGACGATCAATTGGGGGCTCTGAGCTCATGGAATGAGACGACGCATTTCTGCCGATGGAATGGCGTCTCTTGCGGCAAAAGGCATCAAAACAGAGTCGTCTCTGTGATTCTGAAGTCCAAACGCCTGGTGGGATCGCTTTCACCACATGTAGGTAACCTTTCTTTCCTCAGAATCATCAACTTGCAAAACAACACCTTCCGCGGCCCAATCCCAAATGAGATTGGTCGATTGAGAAGGCTTCGAGTGATTGAGTTTAGTAACAATTCTTTCGGAGGTGGGATTCCAAGAAACCTCTCACAATGTAGAAATCTTTATTGGCTGAATTTGATAGACAATAACCTCACTGGATCCATAGTCCCCGAGATAGGTTCTCTCATCAACCTCCAACACTTACTGTTGGCGAAGAACATGCTCTCGGGGAGTATCCCAACATTCCTAGGAAACCTCACAAATCTTATCGAACTCTCGTTGACATATTGCGGCTTCCGAGGAGAGATTCCTCAATCACTCGTTCAACTCCGAAGAATGCGGTGGCTATATATGTATGGGAACAATCTGAGTGGTTCTATTCCATTCGGCCTCTTTAATCTTTCAACCATGGAGGATTTCTCATTGGGTAACAATCAACTCCATGGAACCATACCTTCTCCTTTTACAATTCCCAACTTGAGGATTCTTGATTTGACCACCAATTATTTCACGGGACCACTTCCACCTTCGCTCTCTAATTTTTCTCTCATTGAACGATTATATGTCGACTCCAACAATTTCAGCGGAGAATTGATAGATCTAACAAGGCTTTCATCTCTTGTACGTCTCGTGGCTGAATCTAACCATTTGAAAGGAGATATTCATACTATTTTAACATCCCTTACCAACTCCACTCGCCTTAGTGCTTTAGTGTTGAATGATAACCTTTTCACTGGTTCGTTGCCAGATTCCATTGGCAATCTCTCCACTCACTTATTCGCCCTAGGCATTGGTCAAAATCAGATAAGAGGAAGCATTCCATCTAGTATTGGAAACCTCATCGGTCTCACTTTTTTAAGAGCTGATTACAATAATCTCCAAGGTCCAATTCCTTCCTCCTTTGGAAAACTTTATAAGTTGCAAATATTCTACCTCGATGGAAACAAGCTGACAAATGAGATTCCATCATCATTTGGCAACTTGACTTTGCTGAACATTCTCTACTTGTGGGGAAACAATCTGTTTGGGAAGATACCTGAAAGTCTTGGCAACTGTACCAACTTGGAAGAACTAGTTCTTTCAGAGAACAGTCTCCACGGTACTATACCTCCCGAGATTTTGAGGCTTTCCTCCATTTCTATTTTGCTCGACCTATCCAGCAACGTCTTAACAGGCACTATTCCATCTGAAGTCAGCTCTCTAAGAAATCTCGTGTCCTTAGACTTGTCAAACAATAAATTATCTGGATTCATTCCAACTTCATTGAGCAGCTGCGTCATGCTCACTAACCTAGTCCTCGAGAAAAATTATCTTCAAGGAGACATACCCGACAGTCTGAGGGCATTGAGAGGTTTACAGTATTTGGATCTTTCACAGAATAAATTTTCTGGGAAGATTCCATCATTCCTGGCTCAGTTTCGTCTGTTATATCTCAACATATCTTTCAATGTGCTCGAAGGTGAAGTCCCTACTCTCGGAGTTTTCCAAAATCAAACTGCATTCTCTCTGCAAGGTAACCCCCACCTGTGTGGAGGTATTCCAATCCTAAATCTACCTCCTTGCCCATCACCAAATTCCAACAAGAAATCTCATTTGGGTAAAATCTTGATTCCAACTGCTGGAGCCATATGCCTTGCCCTTTCACTATTATGCTTCTGTCTCATCATCTACCGAAGACGAACACTGGAAAAAGCTGGAACCCCCGCAGCTACATTCATGGTGCCGGAGTTTCTGAGGCTGTCTTATGCAGATCTCTTGAATGCCACAGGTGGATTCTCGGAGTCGAATCTAGTTGGGGCAGGGAGATTCGGATCTGTATACAAAGGAACAATTGTTAATGATGATGAAGATGTGGAGGAGAATAAAGAAGTGGCAGTAAAAGTGCTAAATCTAAACATCAGAGGAGCATATAAAAGCTTGGCATCAGAATGCAATGCATTGAGAGGCTTACGGCACAGAAATATCCTCAAGATTATTAGTGTATGTGACAGCATCGATTTTCAAGAGAATGATTTCAAGGCTTTGGTGTATGAATTCATGGCCAACGGAAGCCTCGAGGATTGGCTGCATCAAAATTCCGAGGAACAAGGCAGGAATCTGAGCATAATACAGAGACTTGATATTGCGATTGATGTTGCATGTGGAGTAGAGTACTTGCATCAAGGTACTGACTCCATAGTTATTCATGGAGATTTGAAGCCGAGCAACATTCTCTTGGATCAAGACATGGTCGCCCACGTTGGCGATTTCGGATTAGCTAAAATCATTTCAAACATTTCACAAAACATGTCATCAGCAGAGGGAAGCAGTTCAATTGCAATAAAGGGAACCATAGGATACATACCTCCAGGTCAACTTCTAACCTTTTTGATTTGACAATTTCTTTATTAATATACATAGCTACTAAGTATGCTTATTAAATTTATACAGAATATGGGATGAACGATGTCGTATCAACACAAGGGGACACATACAGCTTTGGAATTCTTGTGCTTGAGATGTTCACAAACATAAGACCTACTAGTGATGAATTCGCTGGATACGTAAATCTCCAAGATTTCGTTAGCACTGCTTTAACAGATCGTGTACTGGAAGTAGTGGATCCGTGTTTGCATCAACAACTAAACAGAGGTGACAATTATTTAGATTGCATTGTTTCGATATTGAGGATAGGAGTGAGATGCTCAATCGAACAACCTAGAGGTCGCATGTCAATGGCAAAGGCCGTGAATGAACTAAAAAAGATAAAAAGTGTTTTTCTTGCAGACAGTCGACGTGGCAGAAATAGGAATGTTGCTCACTACCAACATTGAAACATATGTTCGTGTGTGTTATGTGTATCTTTTAATTTTCTTCCCAAGAATACATCGATTACATGTTTTGTTTTGCAACTATTTTCTGTTTCATATCATCACATGATTTTATTCAATATATGTCATTAAACAAGTAATTATGTTTATTAATGCATTCGATTTTAGGTGTACAATTACCGAAGAAGAAACAGAGTATTAAATATCTTAATTAGTAACAAGTGAAACACTATGATGCATTTGCATGTTTACCGATTGCATATTTAGTGTACACATACACATAAATCTTTCGGTTTGTTTGAAATCAATGTTGTAAGAATCCATATATATAATTAAGCTCAATGTTTCTCGTCACTTTCCTACTCCAGTGCTGCAAATCGATCCATATTTTCAACATATCCATACAATACTTTCCAAACACATTTTATTATTTGTTCCAAACCCTGATAAGTAAATGTGTTAATACTTGAACAGATTCTAGGAAAATTGCACTTCGTTTCTTTGAGTGGACACTATGTTGGACTTGGTTATTCATTCTCACTCAATAATAATAAGCCCAAAGTTGTAAGTGATGATCTTTTTCTTTGAGTTGTGAATTATATTGTTTTGGCCCAGTGTCTTCGTGTGGGCCTTTAACATCCTTTAGAATCAATCCTTTTGCTCTCTAGATTCCTTTCCTCCTCACAATAGAGAAACGATCGATCAATTAGAGAAGAAACAATGCCGCTTAAGAATAAACTCTTCTCACAAGAACCATTTAACGATTCATCTCAATTTCGCTTGTCTATATACACGAAGCTTTACCTGATTTTCTGGGAATTTGTGATATGTAGTTAAAAAATTGGGAACATCATGAAATATTAATCTTATGTTCAAATATTTTAACATTTTATCCTCTTTAAATTCAAGAAATATATGGATTAAATATGTGAAATAATATAACATAAAGTAGTAATTCACGAAATATGTAGTAATTAAGTATTAAAATTCGTGAAGTCAAGAATACCCTCACCAATCACCATCGTTAGAAACTTCATGAAATCTTCATAAAATGATTTGAAGGGATAAAAATGTTATGAGAGAGTCACTGCAATTCATCTTTTTTGTCCTAACTAGTAAGAGATTACGTGCATTGCACGTTTAAAATGATTTAAACGTGTATTCGGTGATCAAGCTATTGCATTCAGGGATGGGGATATAGAGTGTGATCGATTTCGAAATGTATGAACTGTGGCTGATGCTAGAAGAAAGCTTCCTCAATTGATTGTTTGCTGCAATACAGTGTGTGATGATGGCATATCCATTCTCTTTCATACTCATAAACCTTATTCTTCATATTCCGCGGGCCCCCGGCATGGACCACTCCCAAGGCTTCAGTCAGTCTGATGATTGTTGGAGATTCTTTGAAAAGCAAGGTTATGAGTTTCACTCTGTCGGCCAGCATATTCTGACCCCGGATGACTATCGAAGAAGATGGTTGCAGCAGTCGAGACGACAACAATGTGAATGTGAAGGTCCAAAGACGACTAAGAGGGGGATGACTATTCCTTTTCCACTTACATCGATTAATTGGTGATGATGGTCTTCGATATGGAGGCGGATGTTATTCATCCATCAAGCTCCTCCTCGATGATGATAATGATCGAGTCACTACTTGCACCGTTGTACGGCTAGCATTAGACAACTACGGTTACATGATGGAAAGCTGTGCTAAGCTGTATGCGTTTCTAGATGTCTGCTTACCTCACCTTGATGGATTAGGTTATTAATAACTTGCTCATAACTCCTCGTGACTTTCTCACCCTTGTGGTGGTGGAAAGGAGAGATTTAAAAAAGAAGAGATGATTTAAACGGTGAGATTTTTGCTTATACCTCCATTTACCTCTAAATGGAGGTATAAATTTATACTTCCAAGTAAACACACCTTTAGGGTTCTAGTATTCTCTTGTTCCTTAGCAGATGTTGTACCTCGAGTAACCGTGCATGATCTGAATGTGAATGTGTCACAGGCAGCCATCCCATCATGACATTAACAGTTACATTATGCTGGAGTAGCCGGTAAGCAACCAACATGGTAAAATCATAGGAAAAGATGGCAATTGGCCATACATTAATTTTTATTAGATGTGAACAAAGAGTACCTTGGCGAGATTGGTAGATTTCCCTACTCCATTAACTCCAAGAAAAACTACAACATATGGTTTCTCTTGCTCCTTTGCTGCATGAACGAACATCCCTCAAAATATCAATCGAGCGCCTAGGAGTTAAAATGCGGACAAGTTCATCTTCCATAAAAATTTCCAACACAAGCTTAGAATTTGCTCTAGATTCACAATGATCCACGTCCCCTTTTAGTTGACCTCTACAAAACAAAAATAAAATAACAAAGAAATTTAGTCAATATATGACATTATCTTAACCTCCTTCACAAAATTTAAGTCTTTTTTTTAGAAGCACAAAATATAAGTTAATATCACTTTATCAAGTGTTGAATATTTGATTAAAAATTAGGAAATTTGAGACAGGGCAACTGACGGGTGACTTGTGAATTAGTTCTATAGAAAAGTTTAAAGTCTTCTTATTGTGTAGAATTTCACTTCTCCAACAAGAAAAAAGAAAAGAAAAGAAAACAAAGGTGTGACTTGTGAGTTTGGTAATATGTAGTCAAGTCAATATACCTACAGAAAAGTCTCATTTTGTTGAAAGTTTTGTACAGTGATCAAAGACCCTTGACCCCAAAAGCATGCACACAATAATGCAAGGAAAATTTTGTTAAGAAAATAATTAACTATTTAAAATTCTTTAACAGTGATGAGATCAACCTACTTTTTATCTTTTTTCTCTTATCATTAATTTTCCTGCCAAACAAGAAGTAGATAAATTGAATGGAACAAAGAGAGAATTTTTTTATTAATATATAATGAACTTTATTTTATATTTATTACTTAGAAAAAGTGAAACTTAATTAAAATAATACCCCTAATTATAGAATAACTTCAATAATCAATTAAAATTTTTGAAAATACAAATTAAATTAGATATACATACATGTCATATTTTTAATATTTTGTAATTAAGATTTCAAGAGCTTATAAGTTGTTCTAAGGAGCTTATAAGCTTAGCTAAACACCCTTTAAATATGAATTAAAACTTATTACAGTTATAGGGGGGGACACTACATCTGAACCGTAATTGAATCACCAAGTCGAAAATATATTTGAATTGAACGTTGTTTCCCTAAATTTCCTCCATAGTGTATGTACGCATTTAGTGAAAAGCGTGTGGGACAGCACGTGTGTGGAAAATTTTGTTCATAATCCTCTTATAAATCCATGCAAGACAGACTGAATATTCATCATCTACTTCAACACACCAAATTAAACACCATGCCAAAACCTTCCATCCTTACCAATTTCTTCTTCATTATTCCAATATTCCTCCTCCTCATCCTCTCTAATACTCCTCCTTCATACTCCAACAATAACCAAACCGATTTCGAAGCTCTTCTGGCCTTCAAGAAATCCATACACGACGATCAATTGGGGGCTCTGAGCTCATGGAATGAGACGACGCATTTCTGCCGATGGAATGGCGTCACTTGCTGCAAAAGGCATCCAGACAGAGTTATCTCTGTGATTCTGCAGTCCAAAGGCCTGGTGGGAAGGCTTTCACCTCACATAGGTAATCTTTCTTTCCTCAGATTCATTGACTTGCGAAACAACACCTTCCACGGCCCAATCCCGAATGAGATTGGTCGATTGAGAAGGCTTCGAGTGATCAAGTTCAGTAACAATTCTTTCGGAGGTGGGATTCCAACTAACCTCTCACATTGCAGAAATCTTTATTGGCTGAATTTGATCGACAATAAGCTCACTGGATCCATAGTCCCCGAGATAGCTTCTCTCGTCAACCTCATATCTCTAATGTTGACGAAGAATATGCTATCGGGGACTATCCCTCCGTTCCTAGGAAACCTCACAAATCTATTCCAACTCTCGTTGGCAGAGTGCAACTTGCAAGGAGAGATTCCAGAGTCGCTCGTGCAACTCCGAAGAATGCGGTATCTATATTTGGGTGAGAATAGTCTGAGTGGTTCTATTCCATTTGGCCTCTTTAATCATTCAACCATGGAGGATTACTATTTCGCTTTCAATCAACTCCATGGTACCATACCTTCTTCCTTTACCCTTCCCAAGCTACGGTTTCTTTCATTGTGGAACAATCATTTCACCGGAGCGCTTCCACCTTCTCTGTCAAATTCTTCCCTCGCTGAATTTGATGTAGGTGACAACAATTTCATTGGGGAAATGATAGATCTAAAAAGGCTTCCAGATCTTGAAATCTTTGTTACTGTAAATAACAATTTGACGGGAGATATTCATACTATTTTATCATCCCTTACCAACAACACTCGCTTTCAAGCTTTGGAACTGTCTAATAACCTTTTCACTGGTTCGTTACCAGATTCTATTGGCAATCTCTCCACTAACTTATACGGCATAGGCATGGGTCAAAATCAGATAAGTGGAAGCATTCCATCTACTATTGGAAACCTTGTCGCTCTCACTCGTTTATCAGTTGAAGACAATAATTTCCACGGTCCAATTCCTTCTTCCATTGGGAAACTTGATAAGTTGCAAAGATTTAGTCTTTCACGGAACAAGCTGACAAATGAGATTCCATCATCATTTGGGAACTTGACTTTGTTGAACGAACTCTACTTGTATCAAAACAATCTGATTGGGAGCATACCTCAAAGTCTTGCCAACTGTACCAACTTGTCACACTTGGATCTTTCACACAACTATCTCAATGGTTCCATACCTCCTGAAATTCTCAAGCTTTCTTCCATTTCTATTTTGCTCGACCTTTCCAGCAACGTCTTGACAGGCACTATTCCATCAGAAGTTGGCGCTTTAAGAAATCTCGTGGCCTTAGACTTGTCAAACAATAGATTATCCGGATTCATTCCAACTTCTTTGAGCAGCTGCATCATGCTGGATGCTCTTTACCTCAACAGCAATTCTCTTCGAGGTGAGATACCTGACAGTCTGAAGGCTTTGAGGGGTTTACAGTATTTCGATCTTTCTCAGAATAACTTTTCTGGGAAGATTCCAACATTTCTGCCTCAGTTTCAGCTGTTATATCTCAACATATCTTTCAATGCGCTCCAAGGTGAAGTCCCAACTCTCGGAGTTTTCAGAAATCAAAGTGCAATCTCTCTCCAAGGTAACCCCCACTTGTGTGGAGGTATTCCAATCCTAAATCTACCTCCTTGCTCATCACCGAATTCCAACAAGAAATCAAATTTGGGTAAAATATTGATCCCAACTGCTGGAGCCATATGCCTTGCCCTTTCACTATTATGCTTCTGTCTCATCATCTACAGGAGACGAACGCCGCGAAAATCTGGAACCCCTGCATCCATATTCATGGTGCCGGAGTTTCTGAGGCTGTCTTATGCAGATCTATTGAATGCCACAGGTGGATTCTCGGAGTCAAATCTAGTTGGGGCAGGGAGATTTGGATCTGTATACAAAGGAACAATTGTTAGCAATGATGATGAGGAGGGTACAGTTGTGGCAGTGAAGGTGCTTAATCTCAACATGAGAGGAGCATATAAAAGCTTGGCATCAGAATGCAATGCATTGAGAGGCATCAGACACAGAAATCTCCTCAAGATTATCAGCGTCTGTGACAGCATCGATTTTCAAGAGAATGATTTCAAGGCTCTGGTGTATGAATTCATGGCCAACGGAAGCCTCGAGGATTGGCTGCATCACAATTCTGAGGAGGAAGGCAGAAATCTGAGCATTATTCAAAGACTTGATATTGCCATTGATGTTGCATCTGGAGTAGTGTATTTGCATGGAGGTACTGACTCCATAGTTATTCATGGAGATTTGAAGCCCAGTAACATTCTGTTGGATCAAGACATGGTCGCCCACGTTGGTGATTTCGGATTAGCCAAAATCATTTCAAACATGTCAGAAAACATGACAGCAGCAGATGGAAGTGGTTCAATTGCAATAAAGGGTACCATAGGCTATATCCCTCCAGGTCAACTTCTAACCTTTTTCACTGCTTCACAATTTATTTACCAATATACATAGCTACTAAGTATGCTTATTATGTCATTATGTTTATACAGAATATGGGATGAACAATGTCGTATCCACACAAGGTGATGCATACAGCTACGGAATTCTTTTGCTAGAGATGTTCACAAACATAAGACCTACCAATGATTCATTGGAGGGGTACGCAAATCTCCAAGATTTCGTTAGCAATGCCTTACTGAACCACATAACGGAAGTAGTGGATCCATTTTTGCATGACGAACTTAACAAAGGTGACAAGTATGTAGATTGCATTGTTTCAATTTTGAGGATTGGAATAAGATGCTCGATGGAACTTCCTCGAGATCGATTGTCGATGGCTGAGGTTGTTAATGAGCTCAAAAGGATAAAAACTGCTTTTCTAGCAGACGGTCGACGTGGCAGAAATAGAAATGTTGCTCATTATCCCTACCATCATTGAAACATATGTTCGTGTCAGTTATGTGTTTCTTTGAATTTTCTTCCCATGAATGTGCAGATTGCATGTTTTTATTGCAACTATTTTCTGTTTAATGATCAGCACTATGATGCATTATATGTTTACCAATTGTGATTTAGTGTATGGACAAATCCCTTAATTACGTCTTCATATTTTGTGTAACACTTAAATCTGTATCAATGGGATTAAAGGGAGTTCTAAATTCATTTTGGACTTCACATAGTTGAAATTGAATTTTATCACCTCATCTTTGATCAATGGGATTAAACGTGTAACGATGCAGAGACCATGTAGATTGACATACGACTACGGGGGCTGCTTTGCTACAGATTCATGTGCCTGAGGTTGGTTGTTGTTGTGTTATTAGTGTACACTTTTAAGTAGATGTGCTTCAATTGTAAATTCTACAATGTGTAAAGCAGATTTCCGCTGAATGGATAAATCCATTTACTGTATCATTAGAAATTTTTTCAGCTTCTCTGCAGAATATTTGAAATGTATGAGGTGTAAATTGAAATTTATTGCAAACAGACGACGGGGCAGAATTAGAAATGTTGCTCCCTAACGACATTGAAACAACTGTTCGTGTCTATTATGAATTAATTTCTGTGAACCAAACCTGTCCCAAAACCATTTAATATTTCCCAAATCCGTCCCATCAGCGTTTGGGAAGTACGGGTACCCACGAAAACCCGACCCGTTGCCATCCCTAATAACAAAGTATTAAATGTATGTATTAGATCTATACTCTATAGTAAGCAATGTTTGTATTCACTTTGTTTGTATTTCAAAAAATTAACTTATATTCAGGGGTTAAGCTCCAAATTCAAAAATTACTGAAATCCTTGTGGAGGTCGCCGGAATCAACCGGAATTCAAACATTTAAGGAAACATGGTAGAGATGGAAGGTTTTGCTGCTATGGTTTATAATTTGATGTCTTAAACAGAGTAGAAGAGTCTTGCTTGGTTTATAATTTGATGTGAAAGGAGTGGGATTTGCATTTGAGGCGGAGCTCTTGGCGGCAATTACAGCTATTGAGATTGCTAGAGAAAATGGATAAATTGAGCTATGGTTGGAGGCGGATTCTATGTATGTAGTGTATTTGTTGCAAAGTAGATCGGAAAAGTTTTCATGGAGATGGCTAGGACGTTGGCGAGCTGCTCTTGGAACAATTGACGTTTCGAGTCTCTCATATTTATAGGGAGGGTAATGCCGTGGCAGATAAATTAGCGCAGTTTGATATGAAGGACGGTTGGTGGCCTTATCCGCATGAAGCTATCAAAGATCAAATTTTTGCGGATGCTTTTTGTCTTTTTTTTACAAGATATGTATAGTTTTTGTTTTTTGGGATGCTTCTTCTTGTTGTCATTTTGATTTTTCCGATTTTTAATAAAATGCTAATTTGAAAGAGTCTTGCTTGGTTCAATAGCAATACTACTACAAGGGATTTGGTCATTCAATCTTTTACTCTTTTGGCACTCACTTTATTTGTTCAACTTTTCCATACTTAATTATCTTCATGTGTTTGGATAGTTGAGCTTCCAATCTCCATGTTTACATTGTTGTAAATATATAATAATTAAAAAACAGTAAGGTTAAAACGTGAAAGGTCAAAAATACTCCATGTTTTCTTCTATTGGGCCCAACCTAGCCTAGGGTCTAAGAATTGTCGTATTCCTATTACGATACAAATGATGTACTACCTCCGTCCGTTTCAACTTATCCCATATGGGATCGGCACGGAGATTAAGAAAAAGAGTGTTAATGGGTTAATGGTGTGATTAGTGTAGTAAATAAAGTGATATAAAATATTTTTTAATTGATAAAGTGATATAAAGTGGTGCTGAAGTGATATATTTTCTTAATTATTTCCTTAAAAGGAAATGGGACAAATTGAAACGTACACCCGAATCGCAAAATGAGACTAATTGAAATGGACGGAGGTAGTACATTTCAAAATTTAATTTCCACATAAAATCCAAGAGTAAATAAAATTGTGGATGAGTGTTTTTGGGTGCATGAATGAATAATACTTGCATGTGCATGTGCATGTGTGTGGGGTAAAGGGTCTTAATTATGATCCTTAATTACCTGTTACCAAACAAACAACTTTTACGAAAATTCCATCACAAGGTTAGACTTGGCTCTAGATTCACAATGATCCAAGTAACACGTTAGTTGACCTCTATAAAACAAAAATAAAATAACAAAGAAATTTAGTATGTAACCTCCATCACAAATATAAGTCTTCTTTTTTCTTTTTCTTTTTTTTGAAAAGCACAAAATATAAGTCAATATCACTATCAAGTGCTGAATATTTGATTTAAAATTAGGAAATTTGAGAGACGGCAACTAATGTGTGACTTGTGAGCTAGGTCATTGTGAATAGATCTAAAGGAAAGTTTAAAATCTTCTTATTGTGTAGAAAATATTTAATTTGCAAATTCTTGGACCCAAACACACTCATCCACAAGTTTACTCTTGGATTGATTTCAGTAAAAATTTGTTTTTTTATATTATTTGTAATGTAGTGGTAATACTACTATTCTTTACACCCAAAAAGTATGCATTCGTAAATAATCACTCCTTTATGCGCTTATGAGCTCTTTTAAAGAAAAGAAAATTATATTCGGACACAAGGCGACCACACGCGTTTGAAAAAGAAAATTAATTATAAAATAAAAATAATCACATTTCCACTTAAAGTTTATGATTCTTAATTAGGTTATTTATTTTTCAAAATTTATATTATTATTTTTAGCTTGTCCAAATAGGCTAAAAAATTAGGATGTTTAAATGCTTAAAGTTCTTGAATATTTTTTTAATTTTTTAGCAAAATAAGATTCTAAAATGGTTTATAAGATCTCCCATGTAAAAAATAAAATTAATAAAAATGGTTTCTAAGATCTAAAACAAGATCTAAAAATGTGTGTAGGTCAAGCAAGGGATGTTAAGATGGAATGAAAGGGCCGTAGAAAAGCGGCGGGACGAAAAAGTGGAAAACCGGACGAAAAGGAGTTGAAACATAAAATCAGCTCTCATAAGAAAAAATTTGGCGGTCCAAGCTTGAAAACTGGCGCTTCAGGGGTGAACTGCCGGGTGGACCGTCGGAATTCTCGGAATTCGCAGCCAAGGCAAAATGGTGAATCGGAGGGTGAACCGGCGCTCGGGGCCCGGACCGCCGATTTCGGGCTCCAGACTGTCGGTTCCGCTGTCCGGACCGCCGATTTTGTAATTTTCGCCCAAAATTGGACGATTTTGCCCTTTTCGCGATTTTAATCCCCTTTAGCACTTTTTCCTCCCTATATATATGAGGGGTCAGCCCAAAAACGTGCGTTATTCAATCCCTAGCTTAGATTCTCATTCAAATAGTTTCCAATTAGGGTTCTAAACACATTTTATCATTGTATTAGTGGATTAAGGTTGGATTTGAAGATTTCATCATTGGGTTCCTAGTTTTTCAATTATGCACTCATTTCTCATTTATTTTGCTTTGATTACATTCATGTCTACCTAAATTTCTTTGTTGGTTTTGGGGATTTGTGATGATTTGATAATGGATTGATCATAGCTTGTTGATTCCCATTGCCTTCTTCTAATTTATTGTGGATTTGGTGCTTATTTTCAAGTGAGAATTGTTGATCACCTTTCTTGCATGCCAAGTGTTTGTAGAAAATCTTAATAGATTTTTACATGCTTGGAAATCAAATTGCACAACATGTATTGATTTGAGACTTAGTAGGTGATGATCTAATGCATGGAAGTTTGTGATCTTTGTGCTTTTTGGAGTTGTTTTATCGTCTAGAGAGTCGATAGAATGATCTCTTTTGCTAATTATCGAGAGAGATTAGTGAATATTTTGGTGATTGCTTCATGATTAGAAGATTAAAATGGTTTGCATGAGTTAGGAAGTCGCGATCAAGCTATCTAGAATCGGATTAAATCCCTAAAACCAACCTTTGTTCCAATTTGTTCCTTAATCGTTTGTTAATCATTTGTTTTATTGAATTTGCATGATTTTGTCATTTGTTTGCTTATTTACTTTGATCTTATGTTTAAGTGTTTGAATGAATCGCCAATCATGTTGTTTGAAGAGCTTGAACACTAGGAAGATACATAAACTTTGTTTTCACTATGAATTCGATTAAATAGTCCTTGTGGATACGATACTCGATCCCTAGTGCTACAATTACCCGATCAAAGTGTGGATTATATTGCTTAGATAATTAGGCGATCATGGCTTTCCTTGCAACTATATTTATTTGCTCCGATGTTTTTGTTCTTTACACACATTAATTAAGCCACCTAGCCATTAAGCAAGGCCAAGTAAGTTTGTTTCTTGATAAATTCAATATACAATTGATGTCTTAAACAAAGTAGAAGAGTCTTGCTTGGTTTAATAGCAATAATGCTTATTACAAGGAACATTAGGGATATTAGACCACTCCCACCGGATCACACTAAATCAATTTTAACTTTAAATTTAGGCTAAATAAGAAAAATTGTGTTAAAAAGTTCATCCAACATATCTCCCAAATTAGATAGGCCCCACAAAAATATTTACACCTCCATAAACATTCTCATATCTCACAAATTTAGCTTGATCCACAACTTTTTCTAGATAACTAATGAAAAATAGGAGATATGATGTATCCATTTGTAAAATAAAGGCTACAACTAATATAAGGGAAAATTTAGGAGTTAATTTAAGAGCAAATATTTAAGAGTTCTGTTGTAAGTGCTTTATATTCTACTTTGAACTTAGTCGTTCAATCTTTTTCTCTTTTAATTGGAACCCACTTTATTTATTCAACTGACATTTCCATACTTAATTATCTTCATCTACTTGACCTTCCAATCTCCATGTTTACAATGTTATAAAAAATAATACTCCCTCCCTACGTTAAATAATGCTCCATTTGGGATTTTGCACGTAGAATAAGAAAGTTGTAAAGGTAGTTTGAGTGGGGTAAAAGTTAGAAAGTAAGGATATTGGTATTGACAAAAAGGTAGTGGTATTGATAAAAGAAAGTGATAAAATTGTTGTGAGGTGGGGCCATCAATGGCAAATGAGTGTAAATAAGAGAGATTCTTTAGGGCTATAAATGTACAAAAAGTGAAACATGACATTACTTCACGTACGAAAAAAAGTGGATAAGTAGGGCATTATTCCACGTACGGAGGGAGTAATTAAAAAATTAAGGTTAAAACGTAGAAGGGGGAGTTTTTATATTTGCCCTTCTAAGATTATAAATATTATTTATAGCACCCTAAAAATAAATTCTGGCCTTTCCGGACTTTTATGCCCTTGTTTTTTTATTTTCGTAGAATTCAAGTTTCACCAAAAAATGAAAAATCAAAATCATTAGTAATAACTGTACTAATATATATACTTAACCACGATCTGTCTTTTATACTCATTCAGTTTTTACTTTTCACAAAAACAGAAAATAGTTACCCTTTACTGGAGAAATAAAATTCTTGTAGTAATAATAGAAAACATATTTTAAAAAAAAATACTCCCTCCGTCCACGAAATGGTTGCCACATTGTGGACGATACGGGTTCCAAGAAAATGATAGGTAGTAGTGAATTATAGTGAGTATTGTTGTGAGTGGAGTAAGGGTCCCACAATAAATGTGAGTGGAGCAGCAAACTTAAGTACCAAAAGTAACAACCATTTTCTGGACGGAGGGAGTATAGATTATTGGACCTAATTAGAGACCAATTTTGGGCATAGGTTCCAAATGGTATGAGTCACTAAAGTGTTGTTACAATTTACTACTCCTACGTGTACGAGTAATCTTTTAGATTGTGAATGAGTTTTTACAAAAAAAAAGAAAGGTATTAAATGAGTGGAATAAGTACCCATCAATTTGAATCGACGTGAGGTTTATAATATAAGGAAATTGTGGGTCACGTTCTAAAATGGAGTACTTCTTCGCGTAGCTAGGATTTCGGTTTAGGGTGACTCAATTTTTGGAAATCCAACTATATATGTCATTTTTTAAATCTTCGTGAAAAAAGTCGACATTGGATTTATGAGTCAATTTCTTCTCCATTAAAATATGAAAACTCGAGTATGAACTAGAGTTATTGAAGCCATCAACAAGCAACATTTAGGTTTTAAGGTTTCGGCAAATGAAAATTTGAGGGGTTAATGATACCAATAGAAGAAGAATAAGATTTAGCAACATGAAAACTATGAGACTCAATATTTCATTGCTCAACTAAACTATCCACATTAAATAAAATCCAAAATCTAAAGTTTCAAAAAATGAAAACTGACGTGGGAATTTTATCGAACACATGATGAGCATGATGTACAAATTAAAGAATAAATTTACGTATATATCACTATTTTTTTTTTCCAAATGCCAATGGGGTCAGTGGCCCCCGTGCTCACCCCCTAGCTACGCCCATGCTTCTTTTTGGAGGTACCGAGAAAGAAATACGTACAAAATATACTATTTAATGACCAAGTCGAGAAAATGAATGACAAGTCGAGAACCGTGTGGGACAGCACGTCAACTTAAAGTTTCTGAGATTGAATAAACATAACGTTCATGTGTGGAAAATTCTCATCATAATCTATTTATAAATCCATGCAACACTAACTGAATATTCATCATCTACTTCAACACACCAAATTAAAGTTTAAACACCATGCCAAAACTTTCCATCCTTCCTAATTTCTTCATTATTCTCTTCTTCCTCCTCCTTGCAGCTACTACTCCTTCATACTCCAACAATAACCAAACCGATTTCGAAGCTCTTATGGCGTTTAGGAATTCCATACACGACGATCCTCTCGGTGCTCTGAGCTCATGGAACGAGACAACACATTTCTGCAAATGGAAAGGCATCTCTTGCGGCAAAAGGCATCCAAACAGAGTTGTGTCTCTGATTCTGAAGTCCAAATGCCTTGTGGGATCACTTTCACCTCACATAGGTAACCTTTCTTTCCTCAGAGCCATCAACTTGCAAAACAACTCCTTCCGCGGCCCAATCCCAAATGAGTTTGGTCGATTGAACAACAATGTGTCTGGAAGCATCCCCACAAATTTGAACAATTTACCCAGCCTCCGTTGGATCGATCTTTCCAGAAACAACTTAACAGGTGCGTCCATTTATATGCTTTCATGAGAGATTTATGTTAAGCAATAGATATTCTTATTTTCCGAATTAATTAGTGGTGTGTTGTGTAATATATAGGAAATATTCCACCTTCAATCTTCAACATTACCACATTGGAATATATTTACCTCGGCAGCAACAACCTCTCTGGAAGCATCCCCACGAATTTGAACAATTTACACAGCCTCCGTTGGATCGATCTTTCGACAAACAACTTAAGAGGTGCGTCCATTTATATGCTTTCATGAGAGATTTATGTTAAGCTACAAATATTCTTATTTTATGAATTAATTACTCGCGTCCTGTGTAATATTTAGGAAATATTCCGCCTTCAATCTTCAACATTACCACGTTGGAATATATTTTCTGCGGCAGCAACAACCTGTCTGGAAGCATCCCCACGAATTTGAACAATTTACCCAGCCTCCGTTGGATCGAACTTTCCAGAAACAACTTAACCGGTGCGTCCATTTAAATGCTTTCATAAGAGATTTATGTTAAGTAATAGATATTTTTATTTTCCGAAATAATTACAAGTGTGGTGTGTAATATATAGGAAATATTCCGCCTTCAATCTTCAACATTACCACGTTGGAATACAGTTTCCTCGGCATCAACAACCTGTCTGGAAGCATCCCCACGAATATGAACAATTTACCCAGCCTTCGTTGGATCGATCTTTCAAATAACAACTTAAGAGGTGCGTCCATTTATATGCTTTCATGAGAGTTTATGTTAAGCAAAAGATATCCTTATTTTCCGAATTTATTACTGGTGTGGTGTGTAATATATAGGAAATATTCCGCGTTCAATCTTCAACATTACCACGTTGGAATATATTTACCTCGGCAGCAACAACTTGTGTGGAACCATCCCCACGAATTTGAACAATTTACCCAAGCTCGGTATGCTCGATCTTTCCAGAAACAACTTAAAAGGTGCGTCCGTTTATATGCTTTCATGAGAGATTTATGCTAAGCAATAGATATTCTTATTTTCCGAATTAGTTAGTGGTGCCGTGTGTAATATATAGGAAATATTCCGCCTTCAATCTTCAACATTACCACGTTGGAAAATCTTTACCTCGGCCGCAACAACTTGTGTGGAAGCATCCCCATGAATTTGAACAATTTACCCAAGCTCGGTATGCTCGATCTTTCCACAAACAACTTAATAGGTACGTCCATTTATATGCTTTCATGATAGATTTATGTTAAGCAATAGATATTCTTATTTTCCGAATTAATTAGTGGTGTGGTGTGTAATATATAGGAAATATTCCGCCTTCAATCTTCAACATTACCACGTTGGAATATATTTATCTCGGCAGCAACAACTTGTATGGAAGCATCCCCACGAATTCGAACAATTTACCCAGCCTCCGTGGGATCGATCTTTCCAGAAACAACTTAACAGGTGCGTTCATTTATATGCTTTCATGAGAGATTGATTTATGTTAAGGAATAGATATTCTTATTTTCCAAATTACTGTTGTGGTGTGTAATATATAGGAAATATTCCGCCTTCAATCTTCAACACTTCCACGTTGGAATTTGTTTACTTCAACAACAACTATCTGTCTGGAAGCATCCCCTTGAATTTGAACAATTTACCCAATGTTCAAATCCTAATGTTGTCAAATAACATGTTTAATGGATCCATCCCGACAGCAATGGGAAACATGAGGGGACTCACGAGCTTATCTCTATCAAAGAACAGTTTAGAAGGATCAATTCCACATGAGTTAGGAAACTTGAGTTATCTCGAGTCACTCAAGTTGAACGACAATAAATTGGAAGGAGCATTACCACGATCTCTGGCCAATTGTGCAAGTTTGCAGGTTCTTGACATCAGAAACAACAGAATACAAGGCACTTTCCCATTTTGGACCGAAGCTCTTAGCGATCTCCGCGTCCTCATATTGAGGTCCAACAATTTCAGTGGTACCATTCCTTCCCTCACTTCCACAAGTACATCACCTCCATTCCTGAACCTGCAAGTTTTCGACATATCCCACAATTCATTCACTGGCAATTTTCCCAACGGATATCTCATGAATTTCAGAGCAATGATGGATGCGCAGGAAAATCACACAAAAAAACAGGATTGGTACGAGTTTTCTTATACTGATTCCTTGACGATGAATTTGAAGGGCAATGAAGTATCATTTACGAGAATTCTGAGAACATTTACGACCATCAACTTGTCCTCCAACAGATTTTCAGGAACGATCTCGAATTCTATTGGAGACCTGATTTCATTAATGCACTTGAATTTGTCTCACAATTTCCTCACAGGGCATATACCTGCATCTCTTGGCAAAGTGTCAACACTTGAGTCTTTAGACCTCTCTTCAAATCGACTGACCGGAGAAATTCCAGTTCAGCTAACTAAGCTGACATTTCTTTCTATGTTGAACCTTTCTATGAATAATCTTTCCGGCCAGATACCTCAAACCAGCGGCCAGTTATCCACATTTGACAACACCTCATATGTCGGGAACTCTGGATTATGTGACTTACCATTGACAAAACAATGTGAAGCTCCTTCGCCTCCAGTAGTGATGATGGAACAAGAAGGTGGTGATTCTGATTTTCTTGAGGGATTCTGTTGGGAGGCTGTTGTTTCCGGTTATGGATCAGGTTTTGTATTGGCTGTTATCATTAGTTATTTCATTTTTCGATATGAAAGGCCTAAAGGGTTGGTGGAGTGGCTTTACGGCATTTACAGGATAAAGAGAAGAACACGTAGAGGAAATGTGGGTCAAAGGAGAAGGAGATCGAGGGCGAACTAGTTTAGACTCTTGTTTCCAGAGATATATTCATTGTATAATGTATTGTTGTTTTCTTACATGTAGCTACAAAAGCATAAATCTTCACAAATTCTAGATTTGGAGGGTGTTTGGCGTAGGTTAATTCTAAATCTTATGCAATCAAGCTGCATAACTTGTGAAAAACATATAGATGTTAATTGTATAAAAAAAAGTTTGTATTGAATAGCTTGAATGACGTTAGAGATGAAAAATATTGAACATATGCAATGTTTATTGCTGCGGTGATAATTAAAAAATGTATAGATTGAATTTAGGAGGCATGAGGCAGTGGCTTCTGCTCGCAGATATCTTTCTTGAAGAATCACTTGTCCATAAAATGCGACGGCGCGGCGCCGTTGTGGATGCTCTTAGGAATTACAGGAAGCTACACTTGATTCAAGTCTCTCATTTGAATGCATGCATTTTCTTGGTGTGTTTCTCCCACTTCAAATGAGCTTTGTTTTTAAGAAGTCAGTCAACGAAGATACTAGTACAATTCTCCAATAAGAATATTAAATGTAAAATGAGGCTGAATAACTTGACTAGGTTAGTTCTTTTAAGGAACCACATTATAACTCCAAGATCACAGAAATCTACTCAACGAAGAAATGAGACATAGAAAATGCCTTGGAACTTAATTGGAAGAATGAAACACTCTCTAAAGTTTCTATTCCATCATTCAAGTATATATAGAGGGTCCCACATTTGAATCCAATCATCTCCATATGGGAAAATACCTTCCTAACTACACACAATTCTTGATTTGAGCTCTGATAATTCCCACCTCACTTGTAAATAGGGAGAGTTTCAATCCCACCGCTCTCCTTCACCCATCTAATAAAGAAAAAAACATGAGTGAAAGATTTAATTTTTTGAGGAAAAAACACGAGTTAAAAATCAATTCTTTGTAAATGAGTCTTATTATAAGAAACTCAGATTAGTTTCTGCAAACTGAGAATGCTTTGACTTCGAGCAGAAAAAATGCATTGACTAGGCATATTCGCGATGATGATGAGGAAAGGCAATACTGGAGTTAGTTCAAGAACCATGAGAGGAGAAGTCAAATTCAGAAAATCATTTTTCTTTTTTAAAAAACTTAACCTAAAGTAGGGAAGCTTCCCCTACCAAAGACGGTTGGGAGACTTCCCAAGTCTTCCCGAAATGGCTAAAATATCCTTATTTCTTATAGGTATATATATAGATTTTACGACACCAAAGCGGGTATCACGTATTTTACTTCTAATTTACGATAGAACTCGTTGGTTTTCTCTCAAGTCTTGTGTTGAATATACACTAACTTGATCGTTAGATTAAATCCACGTGGAGAAGCTCTTCTCAAACATAATCTCGTTGATACAAGGTACATATTATGTGTTTATGGTTCTTGAACATCTGTGTGTTCGAGGATTACAAATCTCGACCCCATCAATCTCCATCTTCTTGAGCTTCCAATTATATTGATTCTATTGAATACTTCGATGTGAAGAGTGAGGTGTTTGGAAGGATGAAGCTACCCTCCGAGCTAGAAGGTGGTGTTGGGAGGTGGTGGTTGAGAGAGAGATGGATGGATGCCTTCACGCGCTTTATAATCATAATGATCGATGATGACAAGGGAGCAAGAAAATTGTTGTCAAACTCATTTTTTTTAAAACAATGTTGTCAGAATCTTGTTTCCCGGTTGTTCAGTACGTAGTTGTGCTTTGGAGGGGTTGATTGAGTTCTAGGAAATGTGAAGATAATTTGATTGTATTTGCTTATGTTTTGTGAAGGAAGATGGAGGTCAGCTAAGGTGTGACTTTAATTCACAAAAAAAAAAGAAAAAAAAAAAACCATAAATAATAAAAGGTGTGATTTGTGACTTGTGATCAGTTTGGTCATATAGTCAAGACAAAAACTCTTGTGCAAGCCTCCACCGTGCAACACCCGTGACTCGACCCGACCCGATTGACCCGGGTTTGACTCGGGTCAATCCCCCTTGACCAGTTTTTTTTTTTTATTAATTGTCCAATTTTTTTTTAATTTTAATTTTTTACCTTTTTTTTTTGCCGCTTCTTCTATGGTCAACATTCGAGCGAGGGGAGCCGAAGGCCTCGAAACGAGCCGAAAAAGTCCAAATTGTTGTCTGCCGATTATTTTAATTTTAGTAATCGGAGCGAGGCTTCGTCGAGAAAAAAAAAATCTGGAAATTAAAAAAGAAAAAAAATTACTATAGCGTGTGGGACCCACGCGCGTTGCGTGGATCTCACACGCGGGTCGAATGGGGCGCGTGGGCAGGGCGGGTCGGGGCGGTGACCCATTTCCACCGTGGAGACATCTCCACAGGAGCTCACTCTATAGTCAATAATAGTGAAAAGTCTCCTAATGTGAAAAGTTTTGTACATTAATGATCAAAGACCCTTGACCCCGAAAGCATGCACATAATAATCCAAGGATAATTTTGTAATTTGGCATATCTATTCTCGTTAATATTGCGGATGGAATCATCTATTTTAATCCGTGTCATATCTAGGGCTGCAAATACGGATTCTGGGTATTCAGGTAGCCCGGTTCCGATCGGAACGTGTTAGGTAATCGGGTACCCATTACCCGGAATTAACGGGGTTGGTACGGGATGCGGATTTTTTTTTATTTTTATTGTTTAGTTTTCCAGGTATCGGGTATACCCATCCCGTCCCGTTATACCCGGCGAACAACCCGATTTTAAATTATATATGAATTTTTTGTTTAATATTAAAGAAAATAGAATCAAAATTAAAAGAATAATAAAACACATTTGTCTCTCTTTCTCACGTTCACGCAAGAACTTTGATATTTGATATTTTGAATGTTGATGAATGAGGATAAATGATGATGAATTTGATATTTGTATTGAATTATTGATGAATGATAAATTGTAATGTATTAATAATATGACTATTCTTAGACCCAAAAAATACAAATTCATAAGTAATCACTCCTATATGTATTAATAAGGATCATACACAGCACTTATAACCTCTTTTTTTTAAAAAAAAAAATGCACATGCATTATATAACTACCAAACCAAGCAAGATTGCTCTAGTCTTTTCAAGGCACCAAATTTAAAACAATGGCAATTTAAGAATTTTTTTTGTGTCAAAAAATTTATGTGATACAAAACGGAAGAATTTTTTTTCTTTTTTTTTGAATTTGGAGAATGATCCAAGTCACACGTTAGATGACCTCTATAAAAAAAAATAAAAATAAAAAAGAAATTTAGTCAATCTGACGTTGTCTTAACCTCCTTGACAAAATATAATTTTTTTTTAGAAGCACAAAATTTACGTATTTTTTTACAACCACCGGTAATATACTGTATCTTTTCGATTGTGACACGAGTTTTAATGCTCAAGTGGGGGACCAAAAGAGTAAAAGCTAACAATTAATTCTAATGCTCAAGTGGGGGGACTCTATAGTTGAGAAATCAAGTGTAGGGACACTATTCTTTCTACAAAAACTGGCAAGGCTATCCATTCTCATAACTTAAGACACCAAATTAATTACAAAGCATGGCAAAAACTATCTTTACCAATTTCTTCATTAATATTCTATTCCTCATACTCATAACTACTCCTCCTTCATACTCCAACAATAACCAAAACGCATTTGGAAGCTCTATTAGCCTTCAAGAAATCCATAGAAAAAGATCCATTGGGGGCTCTGAGCTCATGGAGAGAGAGAGAGAGAGAGAGGAGAGGGGAACCGAAGCATAAATTGACGTGGCATCGAGAATAATGATTGCATGTGCATATGTTTTTGGATGAAGGGTTTATTTATTTATTTTTTATTTTTATTTTTATTTTTTTGATATTGTGGGAAAGTGCAACCGCTACCTTCGGTGCGCTTTGGGTAAACGTCCGTCCCTTATGCAGTAGCCTGCACACATTCTTTGGCTTCCGAGGAGAGATTCCTCAATCGCTCGTTCAACTTCGGAGAATAAAGTGGCTGCTTCTGTTTGGGAACAGTCTTAGTGGTTCTATTCCATTTGGCCTTTTTAATCTTTCAACTATGGAGATTGTCCAATTGGGTGAGAATCAACTCCATGGAACCATACCTTCGGGTTCAGCTCGGGCCAACCTGCGGGTTTCAGGCTAATTAAATTGACATCTCTACTGGACACTCGATCTGAACCGTAATTGAAAGACCAAGTCGAAAATATGTAGACTTACTTGAAAATTAAATGTTGTTTCCCCAAATTTCCTCGATAGTGTATGTAGGCATTTAGTGAAAAGCGTCTTTGGAAAATTCTGATCCTAATTTTTTTATAAATCCATGCAAGACTATTCACTTCAACACACTAAATTAAACACCATGGCAAAACTTTCCATCCTTCCCGAATTCGTCTTTATTATTCCAATATTCCTCCTCATCCTCTCTAATACGCCTCCTTCATACTCCAACAATAACCAAACCGATTTTGAAGCTCTTTTGTCCTTTAAGAGATCCATAGACGACGATCCACTGGGCGCTCTGAGCTCATGGAATGAGACGACGCAATTTTGTCGATGGAATGGCGTTTCTTGCGGCAAAAGGCATCCAAACAGAGTTGTTTCTGTGATTCTCACCTCCAAAGGCCTGGTGGGAAGGCTTTCACCTCACATAGGTAACCTTTCTTTCCTGAGAACCATCATCTTGCAAAACAACACCTTCCGCGGCCCAATCCCAAATGAGATTGGTCGTTTAAGAAGGCTTCGATGGATCAATTTCAGCAACAATAGTTTCGGAGGTGGGATTCCAACTAACCTCTCACATTGTAGAAATCTTTATTACCTGAACTTGATCGACAATGAGCTCACTGGATCCACAGTCCCTGAGATAGCTTCTCTCGTCAACCTCAATACTCTAGCGTTGGCGAAGAACATGCTCTCGGGGACTATCCCGCCATTCCTCGGAAACCTCACAAATCTAATCCAACTCTCGTTGACACAGTGCGGCTTGAAAGGAGAGATTCCGGAGTCACTCGTTCAACTCCGAAAAATGCGGTGGCTATATATGAGTCAGAACAGTCTGAGTGGTTCGATTCCATTTGGCCTCTTTAATCTTTCAGCCATGGAGGAATTCACATTGCGTGACAATCAACTCCATGGAACCATACCTTCTCTCTTTACACTTTCCAACTTACGGTTTCTTGATTTGAACACCAATCATTTCACCGGACCACTTCCAGCTTCGCTCTCTAATTCTTCCCTCATTCAGTATTTATATGTGTATTCCAACAGTTTCACCGGAGATATGATAGATTTAAAAAGGCTATTATCTCTCAAAATGCTTGATGCTTCATTTAACCAATTGAAGGGAGAAACTGTTACTATTTTATCATCCTTTACAAACTTCACTCGCCTTCGAGTTTTGGATTTGCGTGATAACCTTTTCACTGGTTCGTTGCCAGATTCCGTTGGCAATCTCTCCACCCATTTATTTATCTTGGGCCTTAGTCAACTTCAGTTAAGTGGAAGCATTCCATCTAGTATTGGAAACCTTGTAGGTCTCAAATTTTTTGCTGCTGATGTCAATAATCTCCAAGGTCCAATTCCTTCCTCCATTGGAAAACTTCATAACTTATATCTAATGGACCTTGGATCAAACAGGCTGACAAATGAGATCCCATGTTCATTTGGAAACTTGACTATGTTGAACAGGCTCCGCTTGAGGCGAAACAGTCTGTTCGGGCGTATACCTCAAAGTCTTGGCAACTGTACCAACTTGGTAGCCTTAGATCTTTCATACAACAATCTCAATGGTTCTATACCTACCGAAATTCTCAGCCATTCATCCCTTTCGGTTGTACTTAACCTATCCCACAACTTCTTGATGGGTGCTATTCCATCAGAAGTTGGCGCTTTGAGAAATCTTGAGGGCTTGGATTTGTCAAACAATAGATTATCCGGATACATTCCAACTTCTTTGAGCAGCTGCGTCATGCTGGAATGGCTTCTCCTTGGGAGCAATTCTCTTCAAGGAGACATACCCAACAGTCTGAGATCATTGAGAGGTTTACAGTATTTGGATCTTTCTCAGAATAACTTATCTGGGAAGATTCCATCATTCCTGGCTCAGTTTCGTCTGTTATATTTCAACATATCTTTCAATGCGCTCGAAGGTGAAGTCCCTACTGTGGGAGTTTTCCAAAATCAAAGTGCATTCTCTCTCCAAGGTAACCCCCACTATCCCAATCCTAAATCTACCTCCTTGCCCATCACCAAATTCCAACAAGAAATCAAATTTTGGTAAAATATTGATCCCAACTGCTGGAGCCATATGCCTTGCCCTTTCACTATTATGCTTCTGTCTCATCATCTACCGAAGACGAACACTGCAAAAAGCTGGAACCCCTGCAGCTACAATCATGGTGCCGGAGTTTCTGAGACTGTCTTATGCAGATCTTTTCAATGCCACAGGTGGATTCTCGGAGTCGAATCTAGTTGGCGCAGGCAGATTTGGATCTGTGTACAAGGGAACAATTGTTAGCAATGAAGATGAGGAGGAGAATACACAAGTGGCTGTAAAAGTGCTCAATCTAAACACCAAAGGAGCATATAAAAGGTTGGCATCAGAATGCAATGCATTGAGAGGCATACGACACAGAAATCTGCTCAAGATCATGAGCGTCTGTGACAGCATTGATTTTCAAGAGAATGATTTCAAGGCAATTGTCTATGAATTCATGGCCAATGGAAGCCTCGAGGATTGGCTGCATCAAAATTCCAAGGAACAAGGCAGAAATCTGAGCATTATTCAAAGACTTGATATTGCCATTGATGTTGCATCTGGAGTAGAGTACTTGCATAGAGGTACTGACTCCGTAGTTATTCATAGAGATTTGAAGCCGAGAAACATTCTATTGGACCAAGACATCGTGGCCCACGTCGGTGATTTTGGATTAGCCAAAATCATTTCAAGCATTTCACAAAACTTGTCATCAACCGAGGGAAGCAATTCAATTGCAATAAAGGGTACCATAGGCTATATCCCTCCAGGTCAACTTCTAAGTTTTTTCAATACTTCACAATTTCTTTATGAATATACATAGCTACTGAGTATTTTAGGTTGTTATATGTATACAGAATATGGGATGAACGATGTCGTATCAACACAAGGGGATGCATACAGTTTTGGAATTCTTGTGCTCGAGTTGTTCACAAACATAAGACCCACCGGTGATGCATTCGAGGGGTACATAAATCTCCAAGGTTTCGTTATGAATGCCTTACCAAACAGCATAATGGAAGTAGTCGATCCATTTTTGCATCACCAAGTTAGCAAAGGTGACAAGTATTTAGAGTGCATTGCTTCGATTTTGAGGATTGGAGTGAGATGTCAATGGAACTTCCAAGAGATCGAATGTCGATGACAGAGGTCGTTAATGAGCTCAAAAAGATAAAATCTGTTTTTTCTGGCAGACAGACACGGTAGAAATGTGGCTACCTACCAAAATGATGGTTTCTATTTTAATTTATTTGAATTTGATTTCTTGTAAATAATGAATGGATTGTATGGTTTTTCTTGCAACTAATTTAGCATTATTATGCTCATATGTTTTTGTTCTATACACACGCAATAACTAATTCAGTTAGTCAATAAATAATACTACTCTATTAAATAAGTTTGTTTCTTGATAAATTCAATATACAATTAAGTACTAGAGAAGAAACAGAAACAGTTGTAGCACTCTGGAAGAGAATGGGTAATCCATTTTGGTAATTTTATGAGCCCACTAATGATGTTGTTGAATGAAAATGAGGTTGCACTCTTCTTCACAAAGTTGTTAAATTTCCTTAGTGAAGATATAAAAAAGCACAGGTAATTTTAGTTCCTCAAAAAAAACAAAAATTATGATTTAGTTAGTTTAGAAAGAAAGATATATTTTTTGATAGTAGAAGAGAGATCAATTAAAGAAAACTGATCAACGTCTAGGCATGTCAATTTTCTCCTATTCTATCTTTATCATAAATTGGTTGGGATGAAGAAAGTGATGCATACAAGTAACTTTATATCAAAACACTTTATATCACTTTATCAATTAAAAAATATTTTATATCACTTTATTAACTGCACTAACCACACCCTTTATATCTAATCTCTTTTTGCTTAATCTCCATACCCGGAGAAAATGAGACAAGTAATATGGGACGGAGGTAGTATATATATATATATATATATATATATATATGCTGTCAGAATCATTTTTTCTAAAAGAATGTTGTCAGAATCTTGTTTCCTGCGTGTTCAGTAGTTCTGCTTGTGGTGTGGTTGATTAAGTTCTAGGAAATGTGAAGATAATTTGATAGTATTTGCTTATATTTTGTGAAGGAAGCTAAGGTCAGCTAAGGTGTGACTTTAATTCTTAAAAAAGAAAAAAAAGATATCGATAAATAATAAAAGGTGTGACTTGTGACTTGTGACTTGTGACTTTGGTCATATAGCCAATCTATCTATATCTATATCTATAATTCTATTATAAAATAGTGGATTCTTACAAAATTTGATTTGCCTAATATATCTCTCTTATTATATTTATGTTAAGGGCAATTGTGTAAATCTATGTTATTACTTGAAACATTATTATAAAGATAGATAATAAATAATTTATGAAAAAATCCAACGAAATCAAGTGAAGCTTGCCAGATTGGTTGAAGAATCCTAATGATATTAGGATTGTACTTGAAGAACAAAAGAAAAGTAAAGAAAAGGAATAAAAACAAAATAAATTATATATGTAGTGTATAAGGATAAAAAAGCATCTCATGTATCAAATATATACATTATTATATTATAAACATGATATGGATTAAATATAATCAAGTGATTAATTAGCTAAGAACATGAAATAACACAATACGGATTAAATATGGTTAATTCTAAACATAGCCCCATTTTACTCTTTATAGCCCCATAAAAAATAATAATTAAATGATAATAAATATACAATTTTACCTTATAGACTCAATAAATATAATTTACTAATAATAAAATTACTAAATAATGAAGATAAAAGACTCTTGAATATACACTGCATAGCCTCCCCAACAAAACACAAGATTTTTGCAATTTGAACATCATCGCCAAAACTCCCAAAACTATATTAAAGAAATATTGCAAAATAATTCGTGTGGGTTTCATTAATTTTTTTTTTCATCAAATGTAAATTTATGCATCATTTGTTGCAAACGGTTTTTTTTTTCAACAAGAAGGACATCTCAATTCCATAATTCATAAGTCATTTGTATTTAATTTATCATGTTCTTATTTATTCGATTGTGATACCCCGAGTTTTTATACCTTTAGAGAGCGTCTAATTAACCGAGTAAGTTCCAAGATGAGAATTTAGGAGTAAAATTTTTCTTTTCTAATCGATGAGTTTTAAATAAAACGTTTAAATTGCCTTGTGAATCTTGTGTGAATTTGTCTGTTCTATTTACCTGAGATGATGATGATGATATGATATGCTTGTTGAGTTGTTTATATGAAAATGACTATGAGATTAAAATTCCGGAAAAATCCCGAGAAGTTTGTTGATTGAGAAAACATAACGTTAATCGCCGAGAAATATGTTTACGCCGACGAGACTAGAATAGAATTGGATTAAAACCTTCGAACCTAGAATTCCTTTTAAGATCACTGAGATAGGGTAAGAACTTATCCGAGAGTTGAGAAGAAAAATGAGGCATTAGTCTTTAAAAGGTTTAATAAACGGATTAATAAGTCGATTGAATTCTTTTAAAATTTAAAGGACTAAAATGATCGAAACCTTTAATCTTTTAATTTGAAACGTGAAATAGGATTGAGATGAGTTAGTGTCAAAAGTGAGACGAGAAGAGGATAGACCCGTTAAGAGAACAAAACGGAATTAATACGAATCGTTTTACCCGGAAAACCTTTACGACCGGATAATTAATACCCGTAACGATACGACGACGACATGTGTCATCCACCTCTCTCCCTCTCTCGCCACCTCACACCTCCTCTCCCATCATCCTTCAATTTCCAAGGCTAAGACATCATGATTATGTCTTATGCATGGATTACTTAAAGTGTGCATGCAAGTTAATATCACATCACCTATCAAGTCTTGTCTTCTACAACTTCCAACAAGTACACCTTTTCCCTTTGTTGGATTTGAATTTTATTCATCTAAGACAAGTAGGAAGACAACAATTCATTCATCACACTCCATCTCTCTCTCTCCATTTCGATCTCTCTCGCTAGCAAGAAAGAAAATAATCTCTCAAACTCTCCCAAGCTCTCTCTCCCTCTCGGCAATATCTCTCTCTCCCTCATACTTGAATTTTTCTTCACATGCAACCATGGATTCAAGCTCTCCATCCATGAAAATGAAGTAGAAGTTATCAATCTCCATCCATTTCATCCATATTTTCAAAGAAAGGTAAGAATCTTCCAAGTTCTTGAAGTTGAATTCAAGAATTATCCAACACTTTTCTTTATTTTGATTCCTAAAACCTATGGATGATTAATCCCATATTATTTCTTTTTCTTTGAGGATTCAAGAAGACATCCTTCTTCCTTTCAAGATTCAAGCTTTGAAGCTACCATTTCCATCCATTTCAATTCCAAGAGCCGAGAGAAGGATTCCCATTTAATTAAGTATGAATTCATTTGATTAGTTGTAAATATGTATGTCTATAAGTCCTAAAAGAAGATCTATGCATGCATGTTATTTAATTTATGTTTAGGCAAACTTAGGATATGCATGTGCTAATCGAGTGAGAAGAATTCGTTAGGAGAATCGAGCATTAGATATTAATCGGTGAAATAAGAGAAGAAAAGAAATTAAAACCCTAAAACTAAGATGAATACCGAAAATTATAAGAAAAATAGGAAAAATGTGAATCTTTGAGTTATTGTTATTTTGATGCTTGATTTGTTATTTTTATCATGTTAGTAATGAGATTATTTGCATGAAAAATTGAGAAATAAAATGCACAAAATGAGTATGTGTGTGCCGTGACTTTTGAGAAAAAATAGAGGTTTTATTTTGTTGAATTTGTTGATGAATTGAGTGTTATTTTGATCAATGGAATGATTGTATGTTATGTTAATATGATTATACATGTGTGTAAATTAAGAAAATAAGTTTGCATGTGGAAGTTTTGAAAGAAATTAATTGTAGAAATAATAAAAAAAGATTGGATGTTTAAGTATATACTAATGATTAATTTGAATATGGAATAGAGATAGAAGTGTTGATAAAAAGACTTAAAGTTGAAAAGCTTTTAATTAAATAAAAGATGAAAAGATGTATGAAAAGATATATTAATTAAAATGTCTTGCATTAAAATTTAAAGACTTGAAATTTTACTAAAACTACAACAAAAAGATCTTTTATAATAAAGTGAGTTAATTCATAAAATATGTATCAAAAGATAAAGAAATTATTTAGTAAGAAATGGCTTAAGTTAAAGACGAATAAAGAAGAAATTATTAAAGAAATAAACAAAATAGAGAAAACCGAGTTTAAGAAGAATTAATCGATAAGAAGTAAAAAGAAAATTAAATCGAGTAAAGAAAAAGATGCTAGACGAGTTAAGATAGATACTCGTATAAGTTGATCGAGAAAATGAGAATAAAATAAGATATCAAGAATTAAATGGAAAGAAAATTAATTGAATAGTTAATTGAATACGTTGTTTCTAACCAAGCAAATAAAAAGATAAACCGAGATAATAATTAGATGAACAATAGTCGAGATAAGAAATAAGGATCGAGTTAAAGAGGAATAAGAAAATCCTAATTTTATACGAGTTAATAATAATTAAAGAGAAATCTTGTTAATTAAATAAAAGTTATAAAATATCTTATAAGATAACGGATGTAAAGTAAAGCATTGTCTATAACTAAGAAAGCTAGAATTAATAGTTTAAGCCTCCATAAAAAGAAATGCATAATCAAGTTAGATTTTAAGATCCAATTTGAATGCATGTTAATGTGTCTTGAAGTATGTTTAATTACTATGAATTCATTATATGTTTGAATAAGTGTTTAAATGCATGATTGTATTATAATGTGAAAAATGATTGATCTATTATATGCGAGATAATTGGTTGTTAAGTTGAGAATAATTAAACTCTTTGGAAGAAAGCTCAAGTAATAGAATGATAATAATGAAGTTATTAATTAGAACGAGAAAAGTATACGATATTGAGTAGTAAAGTTAACCAATTCGAATAGAATTAATAAAGTAAAGACGAGAGCGTGAGATCCTTTAGAAAAGTTAGAGCGAAGAGAGAGACGACTCAAATAGAAGTCCGTCAGTTTAAGTCCAACGCCTTTGTGTCTGTCTTTCATATATCTTATCTATCGATGTCGAGCTATGAAGGATCGAGCCGGACGGATCGTTAAGCGAGGACAAATAGCCCTAGACCACCTAGCTAGTTCTTCGAAAGTCAGGTGGGCTTTTCTGAACCAAAACTATCGATGCAAATTAGTTATGCTATTTGAGTATTATGATATGTTTTTCAAATGTGATGGACTTGCCATTTTATTGAAATTAGTATGTGTTATCATCTATTTATATGAAGATGTGATTATCCTGTGAAAGCAGGAACCCACGTGTGGTATATGTTGAGGTGACTGTGAGCCTTGCTTCGGTTAGGCCGGTCATAGTGTTTGAGAAGGAAGCCTACTTCTCAGCACAGTGAAGTTATTGGTGATACATGATACATGCTATTATATTATGTTATTTGACTGCGCAGACTGTTTTTAAAGAAAAATGTTTTGACATGCACAAGTAAAACCGTTTTTAAAACTGCTTATATACATGTGATGTTTGGCAAGGCAAGTTCAATTAATATAGCTTTAAGAAGCATCTTATTTCAAATGTTTTGGCTTGTGTTCACTGAGTATGAAGTAATCAACCCTGCGTGTGTTTCTAAACATGGAGGTTGACTGGATGGCGATGGCGTGGATACTTGGTGGTGTGGTTTGGTTTTGTTGGTTAAGTTTAGTAGAATTTCGGACTGGCATTTGTACGTCTTCATACGTGCAAGTGTTGGGAGTTAATGCTAATTTCCGCTGCAATCCTTTTGATCTAATGTCTGCCAGTACTTTAATATTCATGTTTTTGATTCTGAGCGTTGTGCTCGAAGACTTTGAATGCTTGTTGAATTCATAACCCTTTAACTTGTAATCCCGAGTGATGGGCTCGTAACTTGAATTGTTGTTGAACATGATCCCTTATCTTGATGTATATATTCGTATGATTTCTCCTTTTGTTGGAATTCCTTTCCCATTAGCATGAGTTACTTGTTTGAATTCCTGTTAAAAGTGAAGTTAAGATGCTCGGTTAGTATTTCTTTATGCTTTTGAAAACCAAATTCGATTGCCTTATATTTCATCTTTATTTTCCCCGAGCATGTTCCCTCTATTTGAGTTAGTTCTTAGTTGTTTAGGTTTGTTGTTGTTCGTAAGTCGCACCTCGAAAGTCGGGGCGTGACATCGATAAATAATTTTATTTGCATTACATTTTATATTTCAATATTTTAATCCTAAATAAAAGTTTTCAACAATTTTTTTTGTATACATATCTTAATTTATAGTCAAATGAAGTAGGATAGGTTATTGTGGCATAAAAATAGTAATTTATAAATTATAGTGGAGTATTTATTAAGTGTTGTGCTTCCATTTTGAAAAATGGGTATAACGAACTAGGACATCCAAAATGAGGAAAATGGATATTATGAAATGGAAAGGAGTATATATTTTATTATATTCAATTGCAAGTGTAAAATAACTTTTGCCAAGGCATATATTCCCTCTAACCACGAAACGGTTGTCACTTTTGCCATTTAAGTCCGTCCACGAAATGGTTGCCACTTCCATTTATAGTAGTAAGGCCCACATAATACATTATATTTAACCTTATATTTCTCACTACTTCACTCATATTATTGTGGAACCCTTAGTCCACTCACAACTATACTCACTTTTATCCACCACTACCTCCTAATTTCTTAAAATCCGTATCGTCGACAATGTGATAACCATTTCATGGACGGAGGGAATATTACAATATTCTTATAAAGTTGTTGCAGTATGTAGTATGGTTGGTGGATAAGTATACTTCATAAGCACATAAGTAGGTTTTGATTATAAATGGTTTTTTATTAAGGTGTCTACTTTAGAATTATAATGAATTTTGAATTTAGATTAACAGTTTGTGAAAATGATTCAGCAGACTATAGATGTTGCATAAAAAGTACAACTGAACTACATTTTATGACGGTGATAAAATATGTAGTTTTATATTAATGATAAGAATTATCTGCGTATTCCACTACAACTTTCCTTTCTATTGTGAAATATATATGTAGTAATAATATCCCTTTTTTTTACGTATGTACTAAATAATGTTAGAGGATTTGACAATAAGAAATTTACAAGTAGGTCAAAGATCATTCACAATAAATCTAAAGATTTTACGTCATGGACATGAAGTGAATTATGGAAAGAATTTGAATACAAAGGTGTGGAAACTAATAATGATTGATAGCGAGGTAAGAAATTAGCTTATTGCAAATTTGTACAATTTCATTTAGATTATCCATTATTTACTGGTGTTACACATTAAATTTAAATAAATTATGTTAACCAAATACTATTTACTTGCACTATTTGCTGGGTGTGCAAATTGGAGCAACAATTTTCAATAATGATATTACCAATTTTATCCAAAAGTTTACGATTAACAAGATATATTTAATCTCTAATGTAAAGGTTAAAAATGTTAATGTAACGTTTCGAAGTATCCATCCTGAAAAGGAATTGATACTAAGTAGTACAACGTTGCGAGAGAAGCACCTTACGAGATTGAACATGATATACAATACAATTTTGGGGAGTTTGAAGACATTGAATCAGAACTCAACAAAGAAGATCATATTGGTAGGTTTAATAAATTTTTAATTAGAATTTAGAATTACACAATTAATACATATTTTTATCATAAATTATTTTCAGTTGTTAAAAATGATTATATATTCAAATTTATAATAATAATAATAATATGTACAACATTAAAAATACACAGATATTTTAGGAGTTTTGGTACAAATAAAAGAAAATTAAGTGTTTACTGATGCAACTACGGGAGCATTGAAGGATGTGAGAGACATAACTGTTGTGGACAAAAGGCAAGTAATTTACAAAATTTTGGTTCAGTTATTATATTCGTATTGTATATAAATTTTTAGAAAATTCAGAAATTCTTTATTATAGTTCAATTATATTTTTACAAATCTCAATTTATGGAAATCACTCTTTGGGAAGATATGGCAAAAAACGAAGGAAATCAACTTCAACAAATTATTGGACAAAGGCCAACAATTGCAGTCACAAATGTCATTCGGAATAAAAAAATCTGGTAAAATAGTTTAAATTATAGTCAAACATAAGAATGTGCATTTCTAACTACATACGTTTAGGTCGAACCAACAAGTGAAGAGATTCAGCCGATGACCAAATCGTGAGTATTGCAACATAGTTTTAATATTCTTTTAAATAGTAACATAAATAAATTGTTAATTTATATTGTTGTGTTTTATACAGATCTTCTGATATTTAGAGCCCAGTGAAAATTGCTAAAGAATGACACAAAGAATGACACGAGCAAAGGAAGTGACTCTTAAAGATCTTATGGAAAAACAACTTGTGACTAAGGTAAGTGGTATTATCCGGGATCTAAACGTAATTAAGCAATCAAAGCAATTGGCAACCCCTAATATTAGGTGAACACTAAATTGTAGCAGCTTTAACAAATTTGTTTGGAATCATAATAGTCGGGGTAATGCATTAATTTGCCTTTTGAATCAATCTCCAATCAATTGTGCATCTTAAATTTATTCCAACAATATTGATAACTTGCAGCAACATACTCTTTTAATAGGCAGATATTAAAAGTGATATTAAAATGGTGACTACAAATCACCTTAAAGTATTAAACATGGTGACTAGAGTGCACACAAATCACCATATTTGATTAAGTTGCAGTTGTCTATGTAGGATGCACTATAGATGAATAAATTTTGTCAATTCGTGAGGTAAATTGTAAATTAATAATTACAAAAAAAAATTAAAATTGTTTATTGCATTATGAATTTTATAACAACATAATTTTCCTAGGGTGAAGATGAATTTACATACTATCGCGCTCTAAGCATCCAAACACCAATTGAATTACGATTTATGACAACTCTCAAGTGTGTTAACCATAATCGTAGGGGAGATCTGGACATTATAATGAATGCAATAGAGAGAATAGAATCCGCGGATAAGATTGATGCTCCGTGGATTGAAGAGACAAATCCAACTCAAAACAAAGAGTGGAAAGTTATGGGACACCTTCACTACGTCACGGTTGCCTGAAGGCAACCTTCCACTAATACTCTCAGTATTCTCTAACTTGAACGACAACCTTGCCCCAATGTTTGGAATAGTGGGGGAAGTCTGCTCTGAATAGAGGAATCATGCTTCCTAGGAAAGGTTACCTCGTGTCAACCTTCCTCGTTTATACTTTATTGACAGCTGGTCTAAAGTGCAGTACGGATTTGCCTTCTCAAGGCATAAATATCCTGTGTCAGACGTCGGTACCGACCTATCACATCACTTAAAGTACGGAAGCTTTCCCTACCAAAGACGGTTGGGAGACTTCCCAAGTCTCTCCGAAATGGCTATAAAATACCCTTATTTCTTACGGGTATATATACAGATTTTATAACACCACAGCAGGTATCACGTATCTTACCTCTGATTACGATATAACTCGTTGGTTTTCTCTCAAGTCTCGTGTTGAATATATACTAACTTGATCATCGGAGACGCGACGCCGGCACACAATCCGGCGTTACGCTTTGTAGGTCAGAACTCAAAGACGGAATCCACGTGGAGAAGCTCTTGTCAAACATAATCTCATCGATACAAGGTACGTATTATGTGTTAGTGAATCTTAAACATCACTATGTTTAAGGGTTGCAAATCTCGACCCCATCAGAAAGATTGAGTGGAAAATCATAAGTCTTAGAGTGGATTGATGCTACGGAGTTGCAGCCTATTGAAGGACAAGAGAAGAAAAAAAAGAAAAATCACATGGAAAAGATTGAAGACTGCTTTGAAATTCTTAGTTATGATAATCAATTGCCATTGGCCAAAGTTATTTCAAAGAGTCAAAGAAAGAAAACACCAACTCCAATCAACATCAAACAAGAAAAAATATAAAATGAACAAAAAATCAATAACTTAGTTTTTTACTCATGTGAAGAACAATAGGTTTTAATTTTTTTCCCCATTTATATGTAATACTGTTTACATTTTACTAATAAAAATTATAATCTCTCTTATAAAGTAAACAAAAAATCAATAGCTTAGTTTTTTACTCGTGTTTCTTTTAAGAACTATAGGTTTTAATTTTTCTTCCCATTTATATGTAATATTGTTTACATTTTACTAATAAAAATTATAATCTCTCTGCCTTGTATCGGAAGACACGGGAAAAGAAATTGGTTTCACGTGCAACGCACGTACGTTTCTACTAGTCATATTCAAAATTCTCTAATTTTGTCATCATGGATAAATTATGTTCAATTTATTTTTTGCAGTATTTACGGCATTTTTAGGAATGCTAGCTCCTTCCGCTCTTTGGAGGATTATTAGTATTTTTTGGAGTAATTATTAATTATTAATAAAAAAATAAGAGAGACTAGCTTATTTGTCTATTTAATTTCAGGATTGTATTTTAAGCCAATTGAGTATTTGTCATGCCAAAATTCTTACAACAGCATTTATTTTAGTTGGTGATACACTGCATATTTCTCATGCAAAATTCTTAATTAGATTCAAATTTTACAAACACCTTAAATAGATGGAACATATATCACAACGACTATGTGGATGGTGGCACCACGTCTCATACATCCCTCTAATTGTGCACCGTACATGTGAAAATCAATTTTATTTTGATTTACTTTTAGTTTAATAAGTTTTTGTAATTGTTGCGTCCAAAAAATTGACTCAACACTTCACCTCTACAAACAACACACCGAAGATAAACTGATTCTTTGCTCACCTATCAGAGCCCCGCCGAGGAAGGAAATCGGGACTCAACTTCAGCGGACGGACTTCCCAAATCCTGCAAAGAGAAAAGGCCTGGAGGTTTTCTGGTGAACCTCCTCCGACGATCAAGTTAGCTTTGGAAGGAGAGGAAATGGAGAAGAGAGTGCGTGAGTATGTGGTGTGTGTATTGTGAGTGTTCTGTCATGCAATGTAAAATGTAACGATATTTAAACCTTCTATTTTCATCTTTAGGGACGTATTTGTAAATTGACTAGAGATTTGCTGTCTACTTTATGCATATGTCCATTCTATTGGTTGATGCATGTGAACTTTACCTGCTAAATCCGTATTGCTGAAGATAAAGTATCTTTATGTCACCGGACAATGTTTGGACAAATGAGTCCTTCTCTAAATCCATCAAGACTGTTAGCTTAAATGCTTACTCGTCAGCTTTCTTCTACTTTAGCTCTCCACTATTCGATCAACACCTGATGAGCTACCTCCACGTCTTCTGCTGACGAATTGAAGAGTTCAGGTCTCTGAACCTTTTAGGCCACAACAGTAATATTTTAATATTAAAATATCAACTATAGTAGAGTAGAGAGACTTTATCATACACCACTGGAACGTTTCACTTTAGTTGATGACATTATTTTCACACCGTTTTGTATGATTCTTCTTCTTCTTTTCTTTCCTTTTGTTATTTTATTTCATGTCATTTTATTTAATTATTCTTAATAGATTTGAGGTTAATTGTCTTTATTAGGGATGGGTTTCCCACGATAAATTTTATTGTCGTCTTTCGTATTTAATTTTTCTTTTTCAATAATTTTTTATTAGGTTAGGTTTTTAATAGTTAGTTTAGTTTATCCTTTTTTTTACCTTCACCTTTTAGATAATCATTTATCCTTTTATTTTCTTTAATCTTGCATTATTAAAAATATAATAAGATTATGTCATAAAACACTAAAGTTATTTATTAAATAAAATTTAGTTATAGAGTGATAATTAATTTGCTACAATGCTAAAACATTTCTTTATAACATATTAATAGTTGTGCTAATATTTATATCAATAAAATTTAAATAAAAACATTCAAATATAAACTTTCATTTATCAATTTTTTATCCGTATCAAAAATATTTATATATTTATTAATTTTTTAATAAATTCTTTGGCCCGATGGGCTAGCCCGAAAACCGATGAGTTAGAGTTAGGGTCAACAATTTGTAGCCCGAAAAAAATTAAGCCCAACTGATCCGAACTGAAAGTAACCCAAAACCGATAAGGTTGGCCCGAAAACCGAACGGGTTAACCGAATGACATCCCTACATATAGTGCACGTTAATTTAGGAAATCATCGCCGATGACGTAGCTCATTTTGGATGGGAAGGGAGATTGGAGCTTTTAGAATCAATCTTTTTTCCGGACACGTGTCAAACATCTACTCTATGCATGAACACGTGGCTGAAGATTAGGCCGGAAATTAATGTAGTCAACTCTAACTCTCCAAATTGCAAGTTGCTATTTGTTTTTATATCTTGAAAACACAACTACACATTATTTAATGACTTCTATCATCGTCTCTTATATTATATATGTTCAGAACCACTAAGCCATCTCATCTTCATACATTCTGCATTCTCCATAGTCATGGCAGCCTACGCAGCTCTGCTTTCTCTTAAGCATATCATCGACACCCTTCAAAATCATAATCGCCCTCCCATCTCTCTCCACAAAAACCAAGTTCATCTCCTCACTCAAAAGATCACTTCTCTTCAGAAATTTCTCGAAGCCTATAACCCCACTCTTGCCTACACCGCCGAAGCAGACCCTTTGGAGACTCGCATAGCAGATGCAGCATATGCGGCCGAAGACGTCATCGAATCCCATATTGTGGATCACATCACAAATGAGCCTCTCCCTCAAACGATGGCTGGAAAGCGCCAACAATTTATCAAAGACGTGAAAAAGATGGGGAAAAGACGGGGAAAAAAATTGGAAAAGATCTTTTACAAAGCTGTAGAGAAGGTGATTGAAGAAATGGCGTTGATCGAGGAAGAGGCCATGCTGCTCCAACCCCATCAGCTGCACACAAAGTCAACGCCTCCGGATTCTTCCAGATCTTCTTCAGTTGCACAGGTGCAGCAGAGGAGGATGGTGGGTGCTGATCAACTCTTGCTTCAAATGAAGGATGAGCTCAAATCTGATCGCCTTGATCTACAAGTCATTGCAATTGTAGGGATGGGCGGCTCTGGTAAGACTACTCTTGCTATAAATATTTATCAAGACCGCCTTATTACGGAGCATTTTCATTTTCGTGCATGGGTTACCATCTCTCAAGAGTATAGCGTTCAAAATATTCTCGCACAACTTCTTAAGCAACTTCTAGATAGAGAAGTAAGTCAAGATTCGAGCGAGGGTGAATTAGGAGACATGTTGCACCAACACTTGTATGGTAGAAGGTACTTTATTGTGCTAGATGATATGTGGAGCATTGAGGCATGGGAAAAAGTTAAGATGTTTTTACCAAATACCACTAATGGTAGCAGAATAGTGGTAACAACTAGGATTTCCATTTTGGCTTCAAAACTACCCAACTCTAGTAGCCTTAAGATGAATCTTCTAGGTGAGGATGATAGCTGGGACCTGCTCTCCAAAACTGTGTTTGGAAAAAAGGATTGCCCAATAGAGTTTAAGGAAATCGGGAAGGAAATAGGTAATAGTTGCAAAGGGCTTCCTTTGTCAATTGTTGTGGTTGGGGGACTTTTAGCAAAGTCCGAACCTACAATTGAATTTTGGGAAAACATAAGAGAAAACATAAATTCAGTAGTGAATTTAGAGGATGATGAACGTTACTTCAAAATATTGTACATGAGCTATAAGCAATTGCCCGTTCATCTAAAACCATGTTTTCTCTATATGGGAGTTTTCCCAGAAGATAAAGTGATTCGTACCAAAAGGCTCATTAGGTTGTGGGTTGCTGAAGGATTTCTAAAACCAATTAGTAATAAATGCATGGAAGAGGTTGCATTAGAGTACATGGAGGACCTTATTGGTAGAAATCTTATTTTGGTTCATAAGTTGGGGAGTATAGGAAAAACAAAAGAGTGCAAAATGCATGATTTGCTGAGAGATTTGTGTATGAGAGAAGCTGAAAAGGAAAGGTTTTACACTGTGGTTGCAAGTCCTCCTCAAGGGATAGTAGATAATGCTGCCCAACGCCGCATTGTTGTTTCTAGTAGCACATTAATAGATGAAGCCATAAACGCAATGTCATCCATGCCGCTAGCTCGTACTTTGATATGGAATCTTGGGAACTACAATCTACCACCGCTCAATTTGAGGTTACTAAGGATATTGGAAACACCTGATGCAAGCTTTGCGACACCAAAAGCAAGCTTAGAAAGCGTGTATCAATTGGTTAACTCACGCTACCTCAATATCGCATCTTTTAAATGCCCTGATTCAATCGTGCGATTTTGGAATCTACAAATGTTGTTGAACTTAAATCCGACGACTTCTATATTTGACATGATTCAGATCAGGCATATCAACTCTTCTAGCATCAATAATGACCAATTGCAAGGTGATAACATTGTTTTGGTAAATCTGCAAAGGTTGGGGTCGTTAAAGAATTTCAAATGCAGCAAAGAAATAGTTAAGAGAATTCCCAATATCAAAAAATTGGGAGTATTTTATCGTGGATTTGATGACAAGTATTGTCTCACCAATCTTGTATGTCTAGATAAACTCGAGTCCTTTGTCTGCTATATTACTGAGAGAGACTGCTATAGTGGATGTGATAATTCTCTACAGGGACTAATTAGCTTTCCAGATTCGCTCATAAAGTTGCGTATTGATTTGAATCGAGACCTATTTTGGCAAGGCATATTGGATAAGATAGGTTCATTGCCTCTTCTTCAGAAGCTCAAACTCATAGGGGGGAGCTTCAAAGAAGGCCAGTGGGAAACAACTGAAGGCCAATTCTGCAGCCTCAAAGTGTTGGTTCTTCGCGATTGTAAGGGTCCACATGTCTGGTCAACAGAATGCTCTCACTTTCCATGCCTTGAGCGCCTTTGTCTTTCTTCGATACATGAACTTAAGGAGATCCCTTTAGATTTTGCAGAGATACCGACACTTAAACTAGTAGAGGTGTATAGATGCAGCGATTCAGTTGTGGAATCTGCTAAAAGAATAGTAGAGGAACAAGTGGATTTATACGGAGAAGAAGAAGCAACCCTTCAAGTTCATGTTATTCTCATGAAGAAGAACGAAGCACTTGAGAGCTTGGCGAGTCCTAACTTTCATTTTGAATGTACGTAAGAAAAAATTGTTTGGGTTGATTCTACTTTTACTTTCATTTCTGATATTACTTTCGTATACAAAAAAATAGCTTTCATTTATAAATTATGAAGCCATTTCTATATTTTGATTTGTATATACTTCAATTTCTGTAAAAAAGTTCGAGCATGTTAATAACCATATATGTCTTAATTTTGTTTGAGTAAATTTGGTGAGATAATTTGCAATTGCTATATTTTCCTATGATAGTACAATTTGATGTCATGTTTGTTATTAGGAAAATTAATTTGATCCATGCACCGTTGCTGGAAATGCTCTTGGGGAGTGAATCGGAGTGTTGGACTAGCACTCGGTGGTCGGCCATTTACGTTTCTCTTCGTTTCCAGGTTCTTTTTTTTCATCGAGCGTTTTGTGTTCATTAAATTTATGCCTCAGCATTCCTCCCTTGGCTCGGACTTTCATCGAACATGGCGAGCAATTCCTCTTTCTCATCTTCAACAGTAATTTATCATATCTACGACATGTTTGACGAATTTCATCTTTTCAAACCTAGCTTGTTTTGAATTTTCTACTAGTTTTCTTTTTCCAAAGGGGCTTTATTCATTGTATTTTGATGGTACCTTTATTTTTGCAATTATTTGTCATGAACATGAATTTGGTGATGAATGATTTTGAAGAAATAGGCAGTGAATTGGGCGAGAAGGAGGAATTAGGGGTTAGAATTATTGGTTTGACTTGAATGAAGAATGAAGGAAAGGCCCAAGTTGTCGAAGCAGTGGTTGGAGGAGAGAATGGGCTTACACGTGGCGAAAGATCTGCTTTGAAGAGTTGGGGAATAGTGTCCTCATTTATCTTTATTTTATTATGTACATTTAGTTTATGTATTTTCATTTCAGCAACTTTAGCTAAGGTCGCCACTACCTTTTAGACCTTAGTATAAATAATTAAATATGTATGTGCATGGATTAAAAACCTAGCTAATGAAATTATTCAGTTCCGCCTCCTATCTCTCTTTCTTTCTATCTTATCTCTTCTTCAATCTATTCTCTCTATTTCTATCAAGACTCGATTTTTATATCTGTGTTAGGCTATAAATCAACTGTTCCATTTAAAATTACATCAATATATGCAACACTATTATATTGGCATGTTTAAATCCTTATGCTCTGATAACTGACGCAACGAGTTTTTGTGCTCGAAACAAAGTTTTAATTCACTCGACTTCAATTTTACAAACTGAATGCCTTCGTCAAATGCTCTTATTGATTCCCGATTCCTAATCGACAAAAATAATGGTTTTGGTTAATTGCTACTAAAATTGAAGTCATGAGATCGTTCATTAACACTTTCGATATATAATCCCTTATTCCCGAGCAAATTTTCTTGTAAATGTTTAGTTGTTTCACCCTCACTGTCCCTTGTTTTCTATGTCGTTTCATACGCTAGAAATCGTCTCCGATAAACATCATAAGCAAGCAACTCCAAAAAGTTCCTAACATTAAAGCCCTCACACAATGTCTTTCCCTCTCGGTTATTATGCAATGCGTGTCCTATATTCCACTTCACATGTTAATTCTGATTTCTCGAATCTCGAACTAACACAACAAATATGCATAATTGGTAGACAATCAATCAAGCATGAATACACACACGAATTAGAAAGCAAGAGAAGGTCGCAATTAATTAATTAAACCAAAATTCAAATCCAAGTATTCATCTGCTCTCTAACCCTTGGATAAAAGGAAATTAGTTACTCATAGACATCATAGACAATATCCAACAAATAACATAAAAACCGTAGGCGAATCCTTAGTTCTTGAGTGCCTCTTGTTCTCTTCTCCAAATCTTCGAAACTCCTCCAATAAAATAAATCTAAACTAACCTAAACTAAATATAACGAAAGATGTGTAAAAGATGTCTCTTCTATGCTATAGATGGAGTATTTATAGTAGGAAAAACTACCACAAATCGTCAAAAAATAAAAATCAAACTAGGAAAAGAGTTTAAGTTGGAAAAGAAAAGAATTTGGGGAAAAACCGCCCTTCCATGCAGTCACATGCGGGACAGCATAGCGGACCGCATGCAAAATGCGAAGAAAATTCGAAAAAAGGAGGCTCCATGCGGTTGTCCATGCGGCCACATGCCGAACCGCATGGAACTGTGCTTGCACGCAATAATTTCAATCGGCTCGTTCTCCTTCGCTTCAACTCCGATTTTGGATCCGTTTTCGCTTATGAACTCCTATCAAATTGTACTTTCAAACTCTAAACCCTGAACTCCTATGAACTCATATCAAACTCTACTTTTATCCTATCATGCTCAATTTGCATAAGATTAACTCCAATTGTCTGCAAAATCAAACAAAGTACGAACGAGCATCATATTTCACAAAATAACAATACTTAAGCACAAAACTCATTACAAACATGATTTTTCAATACAAATTAACTTCAAATAAACTTATAAAGATGAGAAAATCCATGTTTATCAATAATATAACCGAAGAAATATATTAGAGTCACACACATGCACAAAATAAATAAAATTGACGCCATATCATATTAACTCCCTCAGAATAACGTGTTGCACGTCTTGCAAGTTTTTCTCTCTTATTTTTATTGGTAAATAGAGATGTACTCTTTGTCCTAGATAAGTGTCTTGTTTTCCTTTTTGAGCTGTCCCAGTATACATAAGTGTCCTGTTTTTTCAAATATGAAAATCATCTTCTCTCACCAAAAAGATGTGGGTTCCCACCCATCTTCTATCTTCTTAACCTTTCTCTTTAATTCAGGTCAAAAGAAAACAAGACGCGTATTTAGAGATGGAAAGAGTATAAATTAAATAAAAATATATGTATATCGTTCAAGACCAAACGGTAAAAAAGTGAAGAGATTACAAGTCAACAAATCCCAACACTATAAACAAATTTTATTAGCTATTTATTTTGAATAATCTGAAAGTAAATGGCAATTGTGTCACTACTATAGATCTTATAAATTATGTATAGTACTTGTGAGTTATCTGAATACGATTGATCTTCCGAAGCCCCTTCACTAAAGCTAACATATAATATAAGGGCAATAATCAAAAGATATATATTTTACTGATGTTACTTATCAATTTTGGAGGAGAAAGGAACAGAAGAAAGACGAATTTAACATTTCGAATCATTGAAAGTCTAAATCAATTTTGAATGATGCTGCATGTGTTAGTAGTGTTACAGCAAAAGTACTTTAAAGCTACCAAAAGCTAGCTGTGATAATAGAAATTGTGTTGGAGCATTTACATGGTAGAACCAAATATATTTTAGGTCATAACAAATTAACTATAGTAAGAAATTCATATATAATTTAGCACGTATTAGTTCATTTAATATTTTTTTTTTGAGGGAATTAGATCATTTAGTGTCACAGCCCCAAATCCCGAGGGACGGCCAAGCCAGGGTGTGACTAAGGATTGGATTAAAGAGGCGGGGAGAAAGGGGATTTACTGAATAAATGAATAAATTAACATCTATAACCGAGATAAAATACTATGAAGTGATTCTTATTAGACAAAAGAGAGTCAATCTCGAAAGATCGCTCGACAAAGTTGTGATCAGAGAAGACTAGGTTTAAAGTATGAACAACTTAAACCGAAAGGATTAATATCAATAAAAGAGTTATTTGCAGCGGAAAAACGTAGAATAATAACACAATTCTTCTTTCTTATAGACGACCTTTACTCAACCTCCTCCGCCTTCGTCACTCAACCTACACATTTAAAAACAAACAGGGCTAAGTACATAAAGCACTTAGTGGGCACATTGCCGAAAACATCTTATACTTAAATATTAATCAAGCATTCTCAACAGTAACGCAACGGGGTTTTTATTTAAAGGCCCGTGCTTACTGAACATTTTCTTTCATAAACACTCGTACAAGATTTTTATTGATGTATACTTAATTCTGGATAACACACTGTGGGTTAACTCAGAATCTGACCCTCTGGATAGCACTCTGTGGGCTAACTCAGAATCTGATCGTTTAGTCAACGTAACTCTGGAAAGCAGTCAGCTAACTCAGAGTCCGATTAATTTAGTCAGCAGTCGGCTAACTCATAATTCTGGAAAGTCAGCTAACTTAGAGTGGCACAAACTGGAAAGCAGTCGGCTAACTCAGAATGGCACAAAAGAACTTACATCAAACAATTCATTTATACACTCATAATCAATTTGAAAACACACTTATCAAAGCAGTAAGTAAACACTTTCGAGCAACGCTCATTTTATTTTGATAGAAAAGCCCACCTCAATCGATTTACAGAACAAACTTTAACCTTTTGTCTTCCGTCCTGTCTTCAACTCCGACTTCCTCCTTTTATCGCAAATAATCAAACTTTAATAATCGGTCGAGACGATAAAAGAAACAGAAACTCGAAATCGGTTAAGTCTTTTAAGCATTTGCACTTTAACTAATCCCTTTTGATTAAAAAAGAACAAGACTCGGACACATCTCAATTAGAACTAACTCGATTCCTTACTCGACATTAGATCATCATGACACAAGTCAATAACTCTAAATGACTTAGGTGTTCCAAAGATTTCAAGTTATCAAAGATTAAACTTGAGAAAATAAAGTTGTAGAAAAATCTAAACAACTGCCGCAGCTTCAAAAGCTCACGCAGAACACAGTACTGAGAAACAGGGATGTCTAGTTTACTTTTCAATTTACGGATCTCAATTCCGTTAAACGAGCTAAAAGTTATGACAGTTTCCGTAAAGAGTCGCAAAACAGTCCGCGATAACCCTAACCGTTTAAAACTCGACGCACGGTTCCCTAGGTTCGATCAATGCTATATACCCTTTGTATGCACGAAATTTCCATCTTAAAACAGTCAACATACATAATCCTTAAACGTGATTACTTTCTCATTCCTCGATTACAAATACGACGAGCACTTTCTTGTCTTTTCAACTAACCATTTACTAAACCAATTTCATTTCAAATTCAACTCAATCTTTTTAACTTCTATTTCATAATCTATATGAAATTATCACCAACTACAATCTTGTTCATTAATCATCCATAAACACTAATATCCAATTAGTTTCCTCATTCGACTTTCCTATTGATAATTAATCTCGTCTCTTCGCCTCTTACTAAAAACTCGACTTTCTTAGAATTCGTTTAAACTTTCCAATTATCAACACCAACTACTAACATTAACTAGTATTCAAACCATTAACTTATATCATTATCAAATCTTAACTTATCGACGATTCTTCATCTTTTTCGATTCCATTTCTATTTTTAGAAAAATCCAACTTAAAATATATAATGAACCTTATGCTTACTACATCTCAATTATATCAACATATCATCCAAATCATAACATATTTCAATCAAACTACTCACTTCTTCCTCTCTTACAACTTGGTTTCTAGTTTTTTGAAAATTCTCAATTAATTCATATAATCATCTACTAATATATAGAATGATTATCCATCAACCAATCATCTAAATTTCAACTTAATCTTCAACTACAACTTATGTAATATTTTGAAAATTACTAGAAAATCACCAACTTGATTTATTCTTGATTTCAACCATAAAAATCCATTTCTAAGCATTAAATAACATGAAAACAAACTTAAGTCATCCTACTACATCTCCTTGAATAATTCGAAAATTACAAGAATTGAAAGAATGGAATTTTACTTGGATGGAATTGATGAGGGAGTTCATACCTTCATGATTATGTAATCGGAAACGAAATCGATCGATAAACAAGAAAACTTTGTGGATCGAAAGCTTAAGAAAATGAAGAACACACTTGAAGATCTTGATGGACTTGAAGAACAAGAGAGAGAAGAGAGAATAAGAGGTAGGTGGCAGTTTTGGTGGTTGGAAGATAAGATAGAAATTGTGATATTTTACTTAGATATTATGCTAAAGTAATAAACAAATCAAAGGTGATAACTAACAAAGGATATTTGTTAGATATTATGCATAAAGGTAGAAGAAAAATAGAAGATGATCTCTTAATTAATAAGTGGCAGTTTGGAGGCAAATTTTAATTCAAAAATATCTCATTTTACGGGTCTAACACTGCGTATAAAAATCGAGAAATTAATTTTATAGACGGTTACATTTTTGTCGGAAACGGATACGACCTCTAGATTGGAAATAAATCACTTAGTCGGAAAGGACAATTCATTTTCCAAAATCCAATGAAAAGTCACAGTCCAAAATTCGTCCGGAAAAATAAATAAATTTGACTTTTTCTAAAAGATTCGTATCGCGAAATAAGTGAATGTAAAGTCGGATCGATCTGAGTTTTCTAACGATAAATTTATCGGCCGCGAAAACCCTAATACAGTAGTCGTTCAACCGACTTCTGGAATTTATTTTCAAAAACGGATTTCACCGTTAGTCTTAGAATTGAAAATCCTTAATTTAGGCGTGCAAAGCCTTAATTTCTTAGAAAATTTTTATTTTTCGACGCAAAAGAAACGCGGGGTATTACATTTAGATTAAGTAGCATAATTATATGAATGAGATCAATTTGTAAAAAAACTTTCTAATAGGTCATAAACTTGAAACAAATTAATCTATTATTGTTTTCCTTTTCTTTTCTTTTTGTTTGGGTTAATTAGCTTAAAATACATAAACTTTTGCTTGTTTTTGAGGTTTAATTTCCACGAATTTCATTTTAAGTTCTCTAAAAAACACACGCTTCACATATTTTGTAATTTCCCATGATTTTCAAATTTGGTCAAATAGACTCTGTTGTGGCGCTGCAACTGTCCACATGAACATATTTGATGTCATTTTTAATTTAAATATTTGATTTCCTTAATATACATAAAATTTTGTTCTATAAACCAAAAATTTTATTCTTCAAACCAAAACTTTTAAGAAGATTAACCCTTTAAAATGAAAACTACTTTCAATTATATATATATCAATGTGGATGATTCGGGATGCCAAATCATCTTCGATTTGTCCATATTTCTTAAATCTTGGAAAAATTGTAAAAGATATAAAGTTTGTGTATTTAGAGGACAAAATCAAATCGTTTCATAAAACAAAATAAAAGGCTTGTGAGGTAATTAAATAACTTTATACATAATTTTTATAAATGTTTGCATAACTAAGAGTACATAAAAAAGACTCATATATTCGATTAATTGTCTGAAGTCTTGGTAACATATATTCCTAAAAAGTCTTGGTCAACTAAGTAGTGAGACATGAAAAATGCCTTCAACGTTAATTGGAAGAATGAAAACACTCTCTACTGTTTCTATTTCATCATCTCTTTAGTCATTCAATATATGGAGGGTCCCACATTTGATTCCAATCAACGGATCCATATGGAAAAATACCTTCCTTAATACACACAATTCTTGATTTCAGCTTTGATAATTCCCACCTCACTTTACAATATATAGATTGCATGTTTTTAATGCAATCTGTTTCATATGATCAGATGTTTTTGTTCTATATCCCTATGTCATTAAACAAGTAATTATGTCTGTTAATGCATTAAATATTGGAGGTGTGTACAATTACAAAAGTAAGAAACAGAGTATTAGATATACTCCCTCCGTCCCGCTATTGATGGCATGTTTTCCTTTCTTGGTTGTTCCGCTATTGATGGGTTGTTTTCTTTTTTGGACTAAATTATAACCTAATTAAATTTGTTAATCATTCAACATCATTACCTAATTCCTACACTATTCACTCTCTCTCCTCCTACATCATATCTAAAACCACCTTATTGAACCTATAAAGTAGTTTATGGACCTATAAAGCACTTTATGAACCTATAAAACACTTTATTAACAAAATTGAATATTCTATAAAATTACCTTAAACATGTGGGACATCACTTTTTTATACCTAATTATCTTCTCCTTAGTCTCCGTACCAACATGGAACAAGCCTTTAATCCCTGGACGGAGGGAGTATTAATTTTTAACAGGTGAAACACTATGATGCATCGTATATTGAGTGTTGATATTCTGCCACCACATGTCTAGACACCGGTGGCATACTTATAATTTATTATTGGCTATTTAGAATATTTTAATAAAATTATCACTTTGATTGACCGTTCATCTTCATATACTAATGTTTCTTGTTATTTATATTTATATGGATGATTCTCTAAAAAATTAATGCTTTCTTAGAACAAACGTTAAAGGTACCAGTAAAGTACGAACTGAACATTATAGAATGAATGGAGAGTCTTCAAAAAATCGACTTGATTATAGGAAACACAATTGTATATCTTGCTATAATAAAAACAAGATTTACAAGCGCGCTGAATCGTCTGATTATATTTCAATTCTATATTTTTGGAGTCAATAGAGCATCAATTAAGTAATATTATATTTATAATACAATTACTTAAAATTAATAAAATTCATCTCAGTGAACAGAGAAAATAATTATTAAATATTGAATAATTCGTAGCCAGGTTGATTGGCCCACCAAACATTAGCCCAATTCAACTTTAGCATTAATTTGGACAGATGACTCCTTAGTTTACGGCATCTGCAGGTCGCGCTTGTCGCTTAGTGATAATTGACTATTTAATTTGAAAACTTCATCTACTCCTTTAACCCACGTCGAAGAATTTCAAGGCACGAAAATATTGTTGATACTGTCTTCCCATGTAGCGAATGCACGTCTAAAATCAAGACAAGTTGTAACCAAGCGAATCGGAGAAGAATGTCCAAAACCTGTAACACAGCACAATCCAAAAGAGGTGAATCTAAATTCTAAATTCTAAAGTATCGCGATCAGTACACATATTTGTATAAGTTTTTATTGCTTTTCTTTTTACCATAGCCACAAAGTAGACGTTTTTATGTGGAAAGATAAGTTTATCTCTCAAGAAGAGGTTTTTCGACCGCCTCTGCAGAAGCCCCCAGTCCATAACGATATCCCAATACGTATTCGCTATAGCAGCTACTGCTGAGCTCAACAAAGCCAACACTTTCCATGCTATTTTCTTTCTGAACTCAAAAGCTGTCCTAATTATAACAGCAATAATTGTCGTCAAATATCTCAGACCGTTATATCCATGAACAAAGTCTCTCTCTTCAAACAACCGACGGACACACTGAACAACACATGAATTAATTAAGTCTCAATTCTAAAGAATTGAAGGAAAAAACAAAAACAAAAAAAAAAAAGAACCTGGAGGAAGCGAAACCAGTATGGTACAACTGCAATGACCAAATAGAAAGCGTTATAGACTTCATCATTGCTGCATCTTTTCAACCTTCGAGATAATTTTCTACCACCGTAGAAACAAATGTAATACTCAAAGCTCCTAATAGCAGTCCTTCAAGTTCATGTTACGCTCATTAAGAAGAACGAAGCACTGGAGAGCTTGGGGAGTCCTAACTTTCATGTTGAAGCACGTAAGAAAAAATTGTTTGGGTTGATCCTACTTTTACTTTCATTTCTGATATTACTTTCGTATAAAAAAAAAATAGCTTTCATTTATAAATTATGAAGCCATTTCTATATTTTGATTTGTATATACTTCAATTTCTGTAAAAATGTTCAAGCATGTTAATAACCACATATATATATATATATATATATATATATATATATATATATATATGTCTTAATTTTGTTTGAGTAAATTTGGTGAGATAATTTGCAACTGCTTCATTTTCCTTTGATAGTATGATTTGATTTTATGTTTGTTATTAGGGGAATGAATTTGATCAATGCACCGTGCTGGAAATGCTCTTGGGGAGTGAATCGGCGTGTTGGACTAGCACTCGGTGGCCTTTACCGTTGATAGTATGAATTTGATTTTATGTTTGTTATTCACGCTTCTCTTCGTTTCCAGGTTCTTTTTTTTTTTTCATCGAGCGTTTTGTATTCACGAAATTTATGCTTCAACATTCCTCTCTTGGCTCCGACTTTCATCGAACATGGCGAGCAATTCCTCTCTCATCTTCAACAGTAATTTATCATATCTACTATATATGTTCGACGAATTTCATCTTTTCAAACCTTGTTTTGATTTTCTACTAGTTTTCTTTTTCCAAAGGGGCTTTATTCATTGTATTTTGATAGTACCTTTATTTTTGCAGATATTGTGTTTGATATTCATGTCATGGAAATTGATATTCAGCATTTTGTTTTTTGCCTAAATTCTTAATGCAGTAACTATATGTAAATCTATTAACTTATGGATTGATTAGTACTAGATGAAATTGTAGGATTGAAATTGAATTAATTATATAGGGTGCTTTTAGTTTGAGTGATTATGAGTAGCTATGTTAAGTTTGTAATGAAATCAAGAGATTCAAGTGATTTTTTATTTATTTCAGTTTTCTGTAATTTTGTTTATTTTTTATTTCAGTTTTTTTTTTCTTTTCAGTTTTCTTTAATTTCGTTTTTTAGAAATTGATGAAAAATATCATATGTTATTTTATTTTTGGGTCTCTTACCCTTTTGAAAGGTAGCAATACTTTTGAACTAGGTATGGTGCCAAATGCTTGGTATCTAGTTAACAGTATTCTTTTAATTACCTTAATTAACAAAACTTTATACATTCTTTCTAATGAAGATGAACAAATCTATTTAAGAAAATAATAAGATGAAAAAAATCAATATAATTGATCAACAAAATTAGATAATTAAATATTTTACTCAAAATAATTTTTGCCCCTCAGGGAAATTTAAAATATTACTTGTATTTTATCAAGTTTTGCCGGCTTCTATCGTTAATTGAGTTTCAAATTGTTGAAATTAAGCTTTTTTGGTGTTCTTACTTGTTGCATGTGTACATACATCGTTTCATTAACTTGTATCATTATGAAATTTTTAATGGCCTCTTTTGATTTGTTTTTCTAGACCATTAATTTGTCTAAAATTCGGATCTAAGGGAGAAGCTGGACATGTGTTGTTTGCATTGCATTTTAGTTTTATACATCATTATTTTGATATCAAATACAAAAACAACTTGTTGATTTCTTTTTCCGGTTGATAAGTTCATGTATTTGTTACTACTAGATATAATTTTATTTGAATAAAATTTTCTCAAATATTTTTTGATAAGAAAATGATATTGCAAGTAAATGAGTTAGAAAAAGCCATTTTTTCTTACGATAGATAGATGTTTTTGTGACTGTAATATATTAGTATAACAATTTTTCCTTACAAGATAGCTGTAAAATATAAGTTGTAGTCTTTTTTTTTTAATTTTTTTTTTGGGAAGAAATACATATAAGTTGTATATAATGCATGCACGGTATTTTAGACGGCTCAAGTACAAGACATTACAGATGCTCACAATTATTGTATTTTTATTAAACAAATTAAGACTTGCATGTGGGCAGCAGCGGGTGCAAATTATGATTAATTTGTAGTATTAATTAAAGTAGGAATTTGTATATAATTAATGGAAGATGGACCCAGTATTTGAAAATGTGTGTAGGTTGTTTTTGACTTTTTTCTAAAGGATTTGAAGTTGTCATTTAATTTTCTGATTATTTATGATTTTTAATTTGTAGTGTCACTACAAGAAAAAAGTATTTTTAGTGATGGTAAAAACCGTGACTAAAAGTGAAAATATCATCACTAATAACTTTTAGTGATGGAAAATTGCCCGTCATGGCCTCTCATTACTGCCTCTCTAGTTAAAAGTCAATAATGACATGCTATCATCCCATCACTACTAAGGATTTAGTGAGAGTAACTTTACCGTCACAACATCTCATGGAGAGGTTCGCAGCCTTAGATATATACTTGCTTTCTAAATAATGTATCTTGTACCCTTTTAATTATTTCTTATAAATTTCAAATATATTTTTTATTTTATGACTATGTATCAACAAACTCGTGTAATAATTGGATGGCCGATATATGAAATTTTTAATTAGCAAGTGTAAAGTATTTATTCTATGTTTTTAAATTACTATGTTCATTTGTAAAAATAATAGACAAATAATAAATAAAAATACAAAGAACAAGATATGTTAAAATTTGGTCTGAGAAGATACCAAACGGGTTACAAACAAAACAAGAAAAAATAAAGAAAGCATAGATACATCAATTCCAACAAATGCGTCGAATGGATTAGTTACGATTTCCTTACTGGCTGTACAATACAATGAACAATGAATATAGGGGAAAAAATTGGTTAGTTGCAACTATCGTTGTAGAAAAATGGATAATTAATATTAAAATTAAATTGTTAAAGAAAATATATTCATAAGGAAAAAAATGAAAATTCACAATTATAAGAAATTACTGAACAAGAAAGAAAATAACATGTCATTAAAGAAATAAAATATTCAAAAACAAAAAGAATATATCTTCAAACTGTACTCATTTATCCACCATTTTTTAGTAATATTAAAATTTATAGACAACACTACAACGAATTTACTAGTGAGTCTAACGTTAATCAAAACAAACACCCGCACCAAACTTGATCATTAGATTTTTGATCTCAAGCACTTTGACGTTAAACCAAAACAAACACATTCACTATGTTTATGTCTTTATCTAGTGCGCATTGAACGTAAAAAGATTGCTTGCCCCACATCATCATCATCATTATCATCATAATAATAATAATAATAATAATACGTATTTGGCTGTGCTTGTTAGACTACGAATTTATTGAAATTAATGAGTCAACGGTCAAGTTGCTCTATCTTTTTTCTACACAACATCATCCATTCATCCCTTATCTTATACTAATAGTATTATTATTATATTATTAGCTTTTGAGAATTCAGAACCACCAAGCCATCTCATCTTCATACATTCTGCATTTTCTGCTCTTAACTCATCGAAACCAGATTCCATAGTCATGGCAGCTTACGCAGCTCTCGTTTCTCTTATGTATATCATCGACACCCTTGAAAATCATAATCGCCCTCCTATCTCTCTCCACAAAAACCAAGTTCATCTCCTCACTCAAAAGATCACTTCTCTCCAGAAATTTCTCGAAGCCTATAACCCCAGTCTTCCCTACACCGCCGAAGCAGACCCTTTGGAGACTCGCATAGCAGATGCAGCATATGCGGCCGAAGACGTCATCGAATCCCATATTGTGGATTCGATCACAGATGATGGGGAAATGATCAACTCCGATGAAGTCTTTTACGAAGCTGTAGAGAAGGTGATTGAAGAAATGGCGTTGATCGAGAAAGAGGCCATGCTACTCAAATTACAAAATCTGCACATACAGAGGCCTCCGGATTCTTCCAGATCTTCTTCAGTTGCGCAAGTGCAGCAGAGGAGGATGGTGGGTGCTGATGATGTATTGCTTGAAATGAAGGATAAGCTCACATCTGATCGCCGTGATCTACAAGTCATTCCGGTTGTAGGGATGGGCGGCTCAGGTAAGACTGCTCTTGCTATAAATATCTATCAAGACCGTCTTATTGTGGAGCATTTTGATATTTGTGCTTGGGCTACCATCTCTCAAGAGTATCGTATTCGGGAAATTCTCGCACTACTTGTTAAGCAACTACTAGATAGAGACGTAAGTCAAGATTTGAGCGAGGGTGAATTAGGAGACATGTTGCACAAACACTTGTATGGTAGAAGGTACTTGATTGTACTTGATGATATGTGGAGCAACGAGGCATGGGATGGAGTTAGGATGTTTTTTCCAAATACCACAGATGGTAGTAGAATAGTGGTAACAACTAGGCTTTCCATTTTGGCTTCAAACCTACCAAACTCTAGTAGCCTTAAGACGAATCTTCTAGGTGAGGATGATACCTGGGACCTGCTCTCCAAAACTGTGTTTGGAGAAAAGGATTGCCCAGTTGAATACGAGAAAATTGGGAAGGAAATCGGGAAAGGTTGCAAAGGGCTTCCTTTGTCAATTGTTGTGGTTGGGGGACTTTTGGCCAAGTCCGAACCTACAATTGAATATTGGGAATACATAAGAGAAAACTTAAATTCAATAGTGAATTTAGAGGATGATGAACGTTACTTCAAAATATTGTACATGAGCTATAAGCAATTGCCCGTTCATCTAAAACCATGTTTTCTCTATATGGGAGTTTTCCCAGAAGATGAAGAGATTCGTACCAAAAGGCTTGTTAGGTTGTGGGTAGCTGAAGGATTTCTAAAACCAATAAGTAATAAATGCATGGAAGAGGTTGCATTAGAGTATTTGGAGGACCTTATTGGTAGAAATCTTATTTTGGTTCATAAGTTGGGTAGTATAGGAGCAATAAAGTACTGCAAAATGCATGATTTGCTGAGAGATTTGTGCGTGAGAGAAGCTGAAAAGGAAAGGTTTTATACTGTGGTTGCAAGTCCACCTCAAGGGATAGTAGATAATGCTGCCCAACGCCGCATTGTTGTTTCTACAGATGAAGCCATAAACACAATGTCGTCCATGCCGCTAGCTCGTACTTTGATATGGAATCTTCATGCCGATAAACTACCACCGCTCAATTTGAGGTTGCTAAGGATATTTGAATCATCTTATGCATACTTTAGTCCACCAGAAGCAAGCTTAGAAAGCGTGTATCAATTGGTGAACTTACGCTACATCAATATCTCAGATTTCTATTGCCCTGATTCATTAATCGTGCGATTTTGGAATCTCCAAATTTTTTCGGACTCAAATCCGAGCACTTCGATATTTGACATGATTCAGATCAGGCATATTCAGTATGATTTCATTGATAATGACCAATTGCAAGGTGATAACATTGTTTTGGGAAATCTTCAAACGTTGCGGTGGATAAAGAATTTCAAGTGCAGCAAAGAAATAGTTAAGAGAATTCCCAATATCAAAAAATTGAGAGTATTTTATCGTGCATTTGATGAGTATTGTCTCACCAATCTTATATGTCTAGATAAACTCGAGTCCTTTGTCTGGAATATTACTGAGATAGGCTGCTATATGGGTGATAGCTTTCCAGATTCGCTTTCTCTACAGGGACTAATTAGACTAGTTAGCTTTCCAGATTCGCTCATAAAGTTGCGTATTGGTTTGGACAGAAACTATTGTTGGCAAGACATATTGGATAAGATAGGTTCATTGCCTCTTCTTCAGAAGCTCACACTCTGGGATGGGACCTTCAAAGAAGGCCAGTGGGAAACAAGTGATGAAGACCAGTGGGAAACAACTGAAGGCCAGTGGGAAACAAGTGATGAAGACCAGTGGGAAACAACTGAAGGCCAGTGGGAAACAACTGAAGAAGACCAGTGGGAAACAACTGAAGGCCAGTGGGAAACAACTGAAGGCCAATTCCGCAGCCTCAAAGTCTTGGCTCTTTGGCATTGTGAGGGTCCACATGTCTGGACAACAGAGTGCTCTCACTTTCCATGCCTTGAGCGCCTTTCTCTTAATTGTATACATGAACTCAAGGAGATCCCTTTAGATTTTGCAGAGATACCCACACTTAAAGTAGTAGAGGTGTATGAATGCAGCGATTCAGTTGTGGAATCTGCTAAAAGAATAGTAGAGGAACACGTGGAATTATACGGAGAAGAAGAAGCAGCCCTTCAAGTTCATGTTATGCTCAATAATAAGAATAGCAAAGCACTGGAGAGCTTGGCGAGTCCTAACTTTCATGTTCGAAGATTACGTAAGAAAAAATAGTTTGGGTTGATTCTACTTTTACTTTCATTTCTGACATTACTTTCGTATACAAAAAAAAAAAAAAATAGCTTTCATTTATAAATTATGAAGCCATTTCTATATTTTGATTTGTATATACTTCAATTTCTGTAAAAACGTTCGAGCATGTTAATAACCATATATATGTATATATGTCTTAATTTTGTTTGAGTAAAATTGGTGAGATAATTTGCAATTGCTATATTACTGCAACTACTACATTTTCCTTTGATAGTATGAATTGATGTCATGTTTGTTATTAGGGGAATGAATTTGATCCATGCACCGTTGCTGGAACTGCTCTTGGGGAGTGAATCGGCGTGTTGGACTAGCACTCGGTGGCCGGCCATTCACGTTTCTCTTCGAGCGTTTTGTGTTCACAAAATTTATGCTCCAGCATTCCTCTCTTGGCTCGGACTTTCATCGAACATGGCCAGCAATTCCTCTCTCTCATCTTCAACAGTAATTTATCATATCTACGACATATGTTTGACGAATTTCATCTTTTCAAACCTTGTTTTGAATTTTCTACTAGTTATCTTTTTTCAAAGGGGCTTTATTCATTGTATTTTGACAGTACCTTTATTTTTGCAGATATTGTGTTTGTTATTCATGTCATGGAAATTGATATTCAGCATTTTGTTTGTTGCCTAAATTCTCAATGCAGTAACTATGTAAATCTATTAACTTACGTATTGATTATTACTACATGAAATTGTAGGATTGAAATTGAATTATGGTGGGTTTGGCTTGAGTGATTAGGAGTGATTGATAAATAATCATACATATAATATGTTTGGTTTGCATGATTAGGCCCGCGATGGATAATTAAGCCCGTGTTCATATCAATCAAGTGAGTCATAAACTATCATTCCTATTTTGGATTGTTCATCGAAATCATTTGAAAATTTCCAATTTTGCTCTCAAACTTCCCCTAATTTTCGACATCAATTCAAACTCTTATCTCTCCCTCTTCAATTATGTGGTGCTTCTCTCTCTATTTATCCTAGGATAATTAAAATGATAATCAATTTAACCAAACCTATGATAAATAATCCAAGTACCATAATCCAATTGTTTGGGTCGTGTCACACGCGAGCGGGCGCGGGTTGGTTCGGGCGGGTATCAGGCATGTGGTACATTTGTACAAATTTAGCCTTATTAGTACCAACTGTTCTAGGACATGTGGTACAAATGTAGCCTTATTAGTATCAATTGCTCCACATTTGGTACAATTGGAGCGAATTGTCGAATTAGTTCCACATGTTCCAAATTACAACACGGTACTCTTGGGACGAATGATGCATTTAGTTCCAATAATTTCGAATTATGACTTGATACAGCGGTACAATTTAGACGAATAGTCCAATTAATTCCAAATGTTCCAACTTCAAAGATGCTAATACACATACATTATGAGAGAATATAAAAACAAATGTCAATCAAATATACAAATAAATGTGAATCACTGCAATTTTCATCCATGTAATCCAATCCAAACACATTAGTTTACCATCCTAGATCGCCTTCTTTTTGAAAAGAGAATTAAACAAATCTCCATAACAAGCAAACTTATAAACAAAGAATTTCTCATCATTCATCTCTAGGCATTGCCCCACAAAAGCGAAAAATCTCAATCGCAAATTCCAAACCTTGCTCAAAATTGCCAATTCGCGCAAGTAGATTTCCTGATTGCTCACCAGCTTCAGATCAATTCGTTTCACAACAAGATTGTACAAACCTGTAACCAGACATTTGTTTGTTCGCGAGAAAATCAGAGAAGGAGCGATGAGATCTGCACGGATGAACTCGTCGGAGCTGCCACGGTGGATCAAGTTTGACGATGGAGGCTAGTGAGAGGAGAAGCTACGACATGAGAGGAGAGGAAATCAGAGAAGAAAAATTAGAGAGAGGGAGAGAGCTGAGAAGTAGGGCACGGGAGATAGAGAGAGTGTGGGAAAGAGTATAAAATTAGATGGAGCCGGGTCACGGGAGCGAGTTTAGTGAATGAATCCGAATTAATAACAGTATTTATGTCTCAAGTTGAAAAAAATGGTTAGAATTTATATTTATGAAGATGGTGGACTAAAATTTATATTTTAATGTTCATTATGGTTATATCACATAATATTCTCTTATTTTAATGCACAATTTATCAATTTATATGCACAAAATGCAAACCATTTCCTGGGTTGACTGGAATTCGATGCGACGCAACTAATACTCCATCCAAATGTGTGTGTATCTACACATGCCACCATCTAATTTATTATTGCCTATTTTGAATATTTTAATAAAATTACCACTTTGTTTGATCGTTCATCTTCATATACCAATGTTTCTTGTTATTTATAATTATATTTATATTGGTGATTTTCTAAAAGATTTATGCTTTCTTATTATGTCTGAGAACAAACGTTAAAGGTACTAGTAAAGTACTAACATTAGAGAATGAATGGAGGAGTCTTCAAAATATCGACTTGATTATGTGAAGCACAATTAAATATCTTGCTATAATAAAAATTATTGTTAAAATTAATTTGTTAAAGAAAATATATTGATAAAGGAAAATCAAAATTCACAACAACAAATTACTGAACAAGAAAGAAAATAACATGTTATTAAAGAAATAAAATATCCAAAAACAAAAAGAATATGTCCTCAAACTGGGCTCATGTATTCACCATTTTTTTTAGTAATATTAAAAGTTTTAGACCGCACTACAACGAACTTACTAGTGACTCTAACGTTAAATCAAAACAAACACCCACACCAAACTTGATCGATCATTAGATTTTTTGATCGTTTGATTTTTGACATTTGGCTATTTACTGATAATTATATACCTTATTGAAAGAAACTTAGTTAATGCCACATGTTGTTAAACCAGTGAATTGAGTAGAGAATGAAACACAAAATGAGAGTAGGAAATCCGATTTGGGCTAAAAACAAGTTAAGAATAAAATAATAGTGAAAACTACCAAATAATAGTATCTAATTTTGTTAAATTTCATCTTTCGACCAAAAAAAATGCTGCTAGGACAATAAATTAAAATTAAAACTAAAATAGAGAAAATAATTATTAGATATTGAACAATTCGGTTAGCCCACAGGGTGATCAGCCCACCAAACTTATTGAATACAATCTCTTGTCCGTATAATTAAGCTCTATGAGAATACAATCTATGAGAATTCATTTTACCATTGAATAATTAAGCTTTATGAGAAGAACGAAGCACTGGAGAGCTTGGCGAGTCCTAACTTTCATGTTCGAGCATTACGTAAGAAAAAATAGTTTGGGTTGATTCTACTTTTACTTTCATTTCTGATATTACTTTCGTATAAAAAAAAAATAGCTTTCATTTATAAATTATGAAGCCATTTCTATATTTTGATTTGTATATACTTCAATTTCTGTAAAAAAGTTCAAGCATGTTAATAACCATATATATATATATATATATATATATATATAGAGTAATGATGTTCGGCCACACTGTGGCCGACCACACAAGCTAAATTTGGTAATATAAGTTTTGAAAATGGAAATATATCCTAATTGGGAAGCATAAACCCTAAGAGGGAAATGTGATTATTTTTATTTTTACAGTTAACTTTCTATTTTTTACGCGTGTGGCCCATATATATATATATATATATATATATATATATATATATATATATATATATGTCTTAATTTTGTTTGAGTAAATTTGGTGAGATAATTTGCAACTGCTTCATTTTCCTTTGATAGTATGATTTGACGTCGTGTTTGTTATTAGGGAAACGAAATTGATCCATACACCATTGATGGAAATTGTCTTCGGGAGTGAATCAGCGTGTTGGACTAGCACTCGGTGGCCGGCCATTCACGCTTCTCTTCTCCAGGTTCTTTTTTTTTTCATCGAGCGTTTTGTATTCACGAAATTTATGCTTCAACATTCCTCTCTTGGCTCGGACTTTCATCGAACATGGCGAGCAATTCCTCTCTCATCTTCAACTGTAATTTATCATATCTACTATATATGTTCGACGAATTTCATCTTTTCAAACCTTGTTTTGATTTTCTACTAGTTTTCTTTTTCCAAAGGGGCTTTAGTCATTGTATTTTGATAGTACCTTTGTTTTTGCAGATATTGTGTTTGATATTCATGTCATGGAAATTGATATTCAGCATTTTGTTTGTTGCCTAAATTCTTAATGCAGTAACTATATGTAAATCTATTAACTTATGGATTGATTAGTACTAGATGAAATTGTAGGATTGAAATTGAATTAATTATATAGGGTGCTTTTAGTTTGAGTGATTATGAGTAGCTATGTTAAGTTTGTAATGAAATCAAGAGATTCAAGTGCTCTATAATTAATGTTGAAAATTTATGTTCGAATATGATATACGAAGCTTGAAGCTTGGAGTCTAATTACTTGAAGGATATGATTATCACGTCAAGTAAATTGAGTAATGACCTTATTTGATATTTCTATTTACACAAATACTTGTATGCGACTGGTCTCATCCAATGCGACCGCGCGTGGCGCGTGTAATACACGCGTCAATCACCCACGCGCGGAGCGTGTATTACACGCGCCTGTATTTTTTTACGATTTTTTTTTTTAATTTCAGTTTTCCTTAATTTCGTTTTTTCTTAATTTCATTTTTTTTTTCAGTTTTCTTCAATTTCGTTTTTTAGAAATTGATGAAAATTATCATATGTTAGTTTATTTTTGGGCTTCTTACCCTTTTAGAAGGTAGCAATACTTTTGAACTAGGTATGGTGCTAAATGCTTGGTATCTAGTTAACAGTATTCTTTTAATTTCCTTAATTAATAAAACTTTATACATTCTTTCTAATGAAGATGAACAAATCTATTTAAGAAAATAATAAGATGAAAAAAATCAATATAATTGATCAACAAAATTAGATAATTAAATATTTTACTCAAAATAAATTTTTCCCGTCAGGGAAATTTAAAATATTACTTGTATTTTATCAAGTTTTGCCGGCTTCTATCGTTAATTGAGTTTCAAATTGTTGAAATTAAGCTTTTTTGGTGTTCTTACTTGTTGCATGTGTACATACATCGTTTCATTAACTTGTATCATTATGAAATTTTTAATGGCCTCTTTTGATTTGTTTTTCTCGACCATTAATTTGTATATGAAATTCGGATCTAAGGGAGAAGTAGAGAAGCTGGACATTTGTTGTTTGCATTGCATTTTAGTTTTATACATCATTATTTTGATATCAAATACAAAAACAACTTATTGATTTCTTTTTCCGGTTGATTATTTCATGTATTTGTTACTACTAGATATAATTTTATTTGAATAAAATTTTCTCAAATATTTTTTGATAAGAAAATGATATTGCAAGTAAATGAGTTAGAAAAAGCCATTTTTTTTACGATAGATAGATGTTTTTGTGACTGTAATATATAGCAGTACATAGTAGATATATATAGCCTATTTTTATTGTCCCTAATTTTCAAAAAAATACATTCCCATAAGCTGAACCAAATAATTTTTTTAGTATTTTATTTTTTATTTTAAATGGAAAACAGTTCATTTGAATGGGCAAATGCATGACACTAATCTATTTTTATTTCAACGAAAAAAAGGGGTTGACCCAAAGAAACGGGCCGAATGGGTAGCTCAGGCCGAGCCTGTTAGAACAAATCGTGCCAGACCAAAATTACTATTGGCCCGGCCCGACTCATTTGTCGGACTGAATCTTGCCAGATAAAACTACTATAACTGAGCCCAACCCGTTGTATGATCCAAGTATTGTTAGACAAAAATTATATTGGCCCGTTACGGATTGGGCTGAGCTATTATTTTTTCGGATATAAAGGGAAATAAAATATATTTCGTCTATAGCCCTACAAATCCTCGAAAACAACTTTCATACAAGCTTGAATCAAAGTTTGGAATTATATTAGGTTGAATTTTATATAATTTTTTCTTTAACTTTTATATGCTTAATTATAATTTCGCCGGTCTAAATTTGTGCCAATGTAAATGCAATCTCGTCTAGTGGCTTATGCTGATGTTGCTTAATTATCATCTTTCCAAGAAAAAAAAAAAAACTTTCCAAGAAACAACTTAAATTATGAAATTGCTTATGTTGTCGTCCTCCTCCTCAATATCATCGAGAATTCATTTTCCCCAATTTGAAGAATATTTGTCATTATAAATGAGACAGAGGGATGATGCAAATCATGCATTTCAATTTCGCTTACATAGCTTGTATCAATAATATTCGAATCGCGTTGGAAAATTCTGTATGTGGGCAAAATGGTTGGTTAAAAGTAAAAGTTGATTAATTTTTCTATTTTTTATGCAGATCTAAATTTTATAAAATTATAAAATGTTAAGAATGACTTATGAGAGTCAGAATTATTCGATTACTATGATGCTGCACATCATGCATTTTTGTTTTGTTCCTTATTTTATGTTGATTATTAATAAAATTAGGTTTATGTTAATTAATACTTGTGATGCACGTATGGCTTTTGTTTTTGTTCTGTTTGTTTGTTTGTGTGTATTTTCTTACCTAGATCGTACTAATGAATCCTCCATCCACAATAAGTGTTCACCGAAACGGTGAGCACAAAAGTTAAACGAGTGAATTGTGAGTGAATAAATTATCCTATATTAGTATTACAGTGTTGCAAGTGGAGGAAGATGAATATTTTGTAGCGGGGTAATGTACCAAAATGAAAATAAAACATTCTTCGTTGAGGGCCGAGGTTTATTGTGCAGAACTAGTACTAATTTGTATTTAATATTTTGAGGTAAACTATCTACTTCCTCCATCCCACTCAACAAGTCTTATTTGGGATTTGCACGTAGATTAAGAAAAAGAGAGTTAGAGCGTGATTAAGGTAGTATTTTATTATTAATGTTAAAGAGTGCTCAGTGGAAAAACACTGTACAATAAAGTAAACAACACTGTTTACATTTAAGTGTGATATAAAGTGGTTTTAGTGTGTTAATCTTTGGCAAATAAGGAAATGAGACTTATTGAGTGGGACATCCAAAATAGCAAAATGAGACTTATTGAACGGGACAAAACGAGTATATTTCTATATATCTACTATGTAATACAGCAAAATTCAAGAGTTTGTGTATATGATTCTCCATCTCTACAACAACATAAAATCCTCTATAAACTACTAACAACATCATGACCATGTAGATCTATCCCTTTTACTGAGTATGGATAAATTCGTGATCCAGTATTTCTTTTATCCTTACACCACCTAGTATAATCCGCACTATGCAGAGAGCACTTTATATATAGATGTTTTTATTACTAACTCAATTATTTTGAAGGGGAAAAAAAAGGTAAATTTTCAATAAACAATAAGATATCTGGCCACATTTCACGAACTAAAAATGGTAATATAGGTTTTTAAAATGGAAATATACCCTAATTGTGAAGCATAAACCCTAAAGGGAAAATGTGATTAATTATTTCCATTTTTATAGTCAGCTTTCCTTTTTTTAACCGTGTGGCTGGCCACAGTGTGGCCGGATATCTTTTCTTGGTTGTTAGAATGGTTGTTTGAATCCTTAAAACAAAGAATGGTTGTTTGAAAGTCACAATCGCTTATTTTTTCTACTATTTTTTAGGCAAAATGTAGATATGTTAAAGAATGACTTAGGAGTCAGAATATAAGCTTATTTATATTTACATTATGGTTGATTTATTAGTATAACAATTTATAAGTTGTACGCCTTTTTTTTTTTTTTTTTTTGGGAGGAAATACATATTGCATGCACGGTATTTTAGATCGCTCAAGTACAAGACTTTAGCGTTGCTCACAATATTGTATTTTTATTAAACAAATTAACACTTGCATGTGGCAGCAGCGGATGCTAATTATGATTAATTTGTGTTAATTAAACATTGTAATTTGTATATAATTAATGGAAGACGGACCCAGTATTATGACTTTTTCTGATTATTTGTGATTTTTAATTTGTAGTGTGGAGCTGGAAATAATGAAACTCTGCAAATTACAACATCTCATGGAGAGTTTCGCAGCCTTAGATATATATACTTGCTTTCTAAATAATGTATCTTGTACCCTTTTAATTATTTCTTATAAATTTCAAATATATTTTTTATTTTATGACTATGTATCAACAAACTCGTGTAACAATTGGATGGCCGATATATGAAATTTTTAATTAGCAAGTGTAAAGTATTTATTTTATGTTTTTAAATTACTATGTTCATTATTGTAAAAATAATAGACAAATAATAAATAAAAATACAAAGAACATGAGATGTTAAAATTTGGTCTGAGAAGATACCAAACGGGTTACAAACAAAACAAGAAAAAATTGGTTAATTGCAACTATCGTTGTAGAAAAATGGATAATTAATCACTTCCAAACACATGTATATATTTGCAACTATCGTTGTAGAAAAATGGATAATTAATATTAAAATTAAATTGTTAAAGAAAATATATTCATAAGGAAAAGAATCAAAATTCACAATTATAAGAAATTACTGAACAAGAAAGAAAATAACATGTCATAAAAGAAATAAAATATTCAAAAACAAAAAGAATATGTCTTCAAACTGTACTCATTTATTCACCATTTTTTAGTAATATTAAAATTTATAGACAACACTACAACGAATTTACTAGTGACTAACGTTAAATCAAAACAAACACCCGCACCAAACTTGATCATTAGATTTTTGATCTCAAGCACTTTGACGTTAAACCAAAACAGACACATTCACTATGTTTATGTCTTTATCTAGTGCGCATCGAACGTAAAAAGATTGCTTGTCCCACATCATCATCATCCTCATCATAATAATAATAACAATATGAGAAAACTAACAAAAAAATACCAAAACATAAAAAACACTTCTTTTATAGCCTATCTTTAAAACACACTCTTTTGTATACCAAAATCCTGTAAAAGTAGTAAAATACCCTTAGTTTTCAAAGTCAACCGTGTCATACTTTTGACTGCGCACGTGGTCACGATGGGAATGTCACGATGGGTTGTTCACGATGGAAATCCCATCGTGAGGTCACGGTGCAGTCCCATGGTGTGGTCACGATGGCACTTCCATCGTGACCACGACTTATGCATGCGAAACTCATTAATGTATCTGCACATTCGATTTGGTGAATATTTTCGGGTGTACTAGGTAATAAATGAAGCCACTGAGGTTGGTGGTGGTAGTAATGGGGAAGAATAATCCTCATTCAAACTCATAACCTCACATTCAAAACACAATCAACAAACATACACCCAAAAAACAAAAAAAAAACCAAGCATCCAAGATCTCGCCCAAGAAGAAAGAAAGCATCAACGGGGGCTCCGTGGCCTTCCTTACTTCATACAAAGGTAAGCATAATATGTATAATGTTTGTTCATTTGATATAAGTTGCTGCTGAAATTAGGGTTATTGTTAGGGTGAAATTAGGGTTTTTGAAAGTATAATACAAGATATGTTTCATCTTATGTCATGAAATATGTTATTTTGTTCATATAATGGTGTCTTAAATTAAAAACTTCATGGTATCGTGGGGTTAAAAGAAGTTGAAATACCTAGTTCTAAGCTAAGCATACGAATTTTGCTATGGTCACGATGGACAAGTTCACCGTGTTCACGATGGTGATCACCATCGTGAGGTCACAGTGACAACTGCCATCGTGAGATCACGATCGTGAGGTCACGTTGACAATTGCCACCGTGAGCTCACGAATCGTGACCTCACGATGGTGATCACCATCGTGACCAGCACAGATGTGTGTTAAACAAGTATTTTCATTGATTGTTTACACTTCATTTTTGTATATTTTCTTAATTTCAGATGTCTTTACACCGTATTGTTATATATCACGGCGGTCATTGGGAGCGATCGACATATATGGACGGGGATTTATTTGTTGTCTACATCGACCCCGGCACGATTAATCGTGCTAACCTTGTGGAACTCATTAGAGAGGGTTTGAATGGTGGGAAGGAGACCGAATATATGTTATGGTACCTCACAACCATTAACGGCATGAAAGCAAAATTGCTATTGCGGGGCGATTTAGAATTACTTCGATGGTTAGCGGACGCTAAAGAAGATCCTGAAGTTTATGTGATTGAAAACTGCGGGAACTCCGCCCCCGAAGTTAATGTGAGAGGTAGCACCTCGGGTGCACAAGATGATAGTGACGATGGTGATGATGATGAATATGATGAAGATTATGAGGAGGATGAAGCGGTGTCTACATCCGAAGATGAAGAGGAAGATCGTCGTAAAGATTTGCTTGAATCATTGAAAGAAGAGTTTTATGCTTGGATTGGACAGCCGGCACTAATGGATAGGCTCATGGGGCAGCGACACTTTTCATCGGACCATCAATCAGAAAATGAGGTTGAGCATGAGCGTACACAGCGCAATTGGATCATTCCACATCCTGACATTGAAAGCGCAATACCGTTGGCGTGGGTTGAGCGGCCTATCGTCATCAATGGTAGTCTCGAGGTAGGATCGATATTTCGATCAGTGCAAGAGTTGAGGATAGCTGTAGGAATGTATCATTTGGAGCACTTTGTGGAGTGTAAGACCGATCGCTCCGCTTCGAACCGTGCAGTGTACCTATATAGGAGTGGTAGAAAGAATTGCACGTTTAGGTTGTGTGCTACGGAATGTGCAACTCTTTTTCGGATTACTAAGTTGACATTGGAGCACAGTTGCCGATCAGATTTGAACCGTGATGTACGTGCAAGGTCGGTGAGTAGCAAGGTGGCCGCATTTTATTTTTCTAAGAAATTGATAGATGAGAAGGTCGTTCTGAGGCCTAAGGAGATGATGGCAGAGATGCGCATGCGATACGGCGTTCAAATGTTATACAACTTTGCCGTCCGAACAAGGCAACTAGCGATAGAGAGAATGTACGGTGACTTCCCCTCGTCATATCAGAAGATTGCGTCGTATTTGTATTTGTTGAAACAACGTAATCCTGGGACTGTATACGACTTGCAGACGACTAGTGAAGGAATGTTTTGTCACATGTTCCTTGCCCTTGGACAGTGTATTAGAGCATTTGAGCAGTGTCTTCGCCCTATGCTCATAGTAGACGGGACTCATCTTAACGATATATTTTTTTCTTTTTCAGGGTATTACAATGATGTATGAATATTGAATCGAATAAATTAGTACACTACTATATAGGTAGGATCTCTTCGCCACACAAAGGTGAGACCACTACACCACCACACTGGGTGGGATTACTACACCACCAAAAACAAGGTGGGAAATCTACACCGCACTCCGGTGGGATTGAACCCAAGACCTCTCACTAAGGAAAGACTTAAAGAAGGTCGTTTGGAGTCAGAATTGCTCAACTTTATGTTTTTAATGCAACTATTTTCAGTTTCATATGATCACATGTTCTATATCCCCATGTCATTAAACAAGTAATTACGTGTCTTAATGCTTTAAATTTTGGAGGTGTGTACAATTACAAAAGTAAGAAACAGAGTATTAGATATCTTAATTATTAACAGGAAAAACACTATGATGCATTGTATGTTGAGTGTAGATATTCATCCACCCGGTGTCTAGACACTGGTGGCATACTTGTAATTAAATAATTTTCAATTAATCAAATATTTAAAATAAATAGTGATTTGTCTAGTATACCCTTTCTCATTTAATTGCAAGCTAATTTTTAAAGTTAATTCAAACAATTTATTTTACTCCAATATTAATTATTTTTATTTTTAAAATATTCCATAATTCATGTATAAAAGATATGTACATAATGTTAATTATTATCATTATACAGTGAACTACATTTGTCAAACTCCAAAACTTAATATTTGAATTTGAAAAATTGAAATGACATGAAAAAATGAAAACATGTAAAATCATGATATCGCATTGGAAAGTATGCAATTATTTGCATATGGCATGCAAATATTACATCATATATGGCTATTTGGATTCCATCGTTCCAACAAGTCATGCGTACGTGCGTTGCAAAATAAAAAAAATACTAGTAATACCCAAATCCGACATGCACTGAAGAAGGAGATGAAGCATGCTTCAAATGTGTGAGCTGAGCATGCGTCATCTTTATTCTACAACCTGCCATACTAAATTAATCACTTCCAAACAGATGTATTTGCAACTATCGCTGTAGAACAATGGATAATTAATATTAAAATTAAATTGTTAAAGAAAATATATTCATAAGGAAAAAAAAATTTACAATTACAAGAGATTACTGAACAAGAAAGAAAATAACATGTCATTAAAGAAATAAAATATTCAAAAACAAAAAGAATATGTTCTCAAACTTTACTCATTTATTCACCATTTTTTAGTAATATTAAAATTTATAGACAACACTACAACGAATTTACTAGTGACTCTAACGTTAAATCAAAACAAACACCCGCACCAAACTTGATCATTAGATTTTTGATCTCAAGCACTTACTTTGACGTTAAACCAAAACAGACACATTCACTATGTTTTTGTCTTTATCTAGTGCTCATCGAACATAAAAAGATTGCTTGCCCCACATAATAATAATAATAATAATAATAATAATAATAATAATAATAAGAATAATAATAATTACGTTTGGAAATAATCTGAATAAAAAATTTGTACGACTAATAGTTCAACTTGGATCCTTTACTCTTTATGGTGTTTCATCCTCTATTCCATTGGTTCAATTTTTGATATTTGCCGATTTGAAGATAATTATATACCCTATTCGGGTGAAATAAACCTAGTTAATGTCAAATATCGTTCAACCAGTGAAATAAGTAGAGAATGAAATACGAAATAAGAGTAGGAAATTTGATTTGGGCAAAAACAAACTACAATGCAGTCTAATTTTAAGTCAAGAATAAAATATTAGTGAAACTACCAAATAATAGTATCTAAATTTGTAAAATTTTATCTTTGGACTAAAAAATGCTGCTAGGGCGATGAATTAAAATTAAAACTATAATAGAAAAAATAATTAATAAATATTGAACAATACGGTTAGCCCACTGGTTGATCGGCCCACCAAACATCAGCCCAATACAACTTATTATGGACGCGAGGATCAAAATACATTCTCGAAATGTCAAATTACAAAAAATATTGAATGGTAAAATTATGCCACATTAATTATTTAATCCAATTGTTCACAAAAAAAATCCAAACATTGACGATAGGAATTTCAAAACAATTTTTGTTATTGTACTTTGTAGAGGGTCTATTCTTAATTATTCTTGTGTGTGTGTGTGTTTACAGAAAAAAAAGAAAAAGAAAGACAAATACTCCTATGCAAACTGCTGCACCCCATGCGATAATGCGTAGGGTGCACACACCGCCCTATATATATATTTTTTTTGAGATTGTTTTTTTTTTTTCAGATTTTTTTCCCTTTTTTTTTCTTGTTTGCTCTTCATTTTTTTGTTTGTCGCTTCTTCTTTGGTTAATAGTCGAGTGAGGGGAGCCGAATAAATTTTAATTATTGTCTAATGATTATCCTTATATTAGTAATCGGAGCGAAGGCATAGTCGCTTCTTCTCTTGTGCACCAGCCGCACCTTACATGCGCCCCACGCGCGGTCGCATGGGGTGCGGCAGGTGCACAAGAGAGTGTCTCAAAAAAAAAACAAATGAAAACTCATCAATTATTATAAACCATATTCAAAATTCTCTAATTTTGTCATCACGGATAAATTATGTTTATTTTTTGCAGTATTTACGGCATTTTTAGGATTTTATTTTGGAGGATTATTAGGATTTTTTGGAGTACATATTAATTATTAATAAAATAATAAGAGAGACTAGATTATTTGTCTATTTAATTTCAAGATTATTGTATCTTGCCATATGTATTAACGTGTATATATACAGCTCGGATGAGATTTAATATTTCTACAAAAACACGAGCATTACTATTTCGACCCTTACCCACTAGGCGCATGTGCATGAGATATCTCGACCTAGTGCGCTCGTACTCATTTTCCCGTTGATTAGATTGAACGTATCGCAACATTCTACAACATAAAATAATTTCTCATAGTGCATATATAGTTGTGTTTTCAAAATATAAAAAAGAAATAGCAACTTGCATTAAATTGGACACATGACTCCATTAAATTCCAGCACGTGCAGATCGCGCTTGTCGCTTTGTGATAATTTAACTATTTAATTTGAAAACTTCATCTACTCCTTTAACGACCGTTGACCTATTAATCACTACCAGATCATATCTCATCACATGGCTAATTGTCAACTTTAAGCTCATTTTTATATTTCACATGACTTTGATCTAATCTCATTTTGGAAATCATCGCCGATGAGGTAACTCATTTTGGATGGAAGGGAGATTGGAGAGCTTTTGGAATCAATTTTTTTTTTCTGGACACGTGTCAAACATCTACTCCATGCATGAACACGTGGCATGCATTGTGAGCGGGATCGAGCATCGAACTTACCCGACAAGCTATTTCTTTTTTATATCTTGAAAACACAACTACACATTATTTAATGACTTCTATCATCGTCCCTTATATTATATATGTTGAGCTTTTGAGAATTCAGAACCACTAAGCCATCTCATCTTCATACATTCTGCATTTTCTGCTCTTAACTCATCTAAACCAGATTCCACAGTTTCATAGTCATGGCAGCTTACGCAGCTCTGCTTTCTCTTATGCATATCATCGACACCCTTCAAAATCATAATCGCCCACCCATCTCTCTCCACAAAATCCAAGTTCATCTCCTCACTCAAAAGATCACTTCTCTCCAGAAATTTCTCGAAGCCTATAACCCCACTCTTGCCTACACCGCCGAAGCAGACCCTTTGGAGACTCGCATAGCAGATGCAGCATATGCGGCCGAAGACGTCATCGAATCCCATATTGTGGATTCGATCACAAGTGATGGAGAAAAGATCAGCTCCGATGATGTCTTCTACGAAGCTGTAGAGAAGGTGATTGAAGAAATGGCGTTGATCGAGAAAGAGGCCATGCTGCTCCAACCTCATCAGCTGCAGACAAAGTCAACGCCTCCGGATTCTTCCAGATCTTCTTCAGTTGCGCAAGTGCAGCAGAGGAGGATGGTGGGTGTTGATGATGTCTTGCTTGAAATGAAGGATAAGCTCACATCTGATCGCCGTGATCTACAAGTCATTCCGGTTGTAGGGATGGGCGGCTCAGGTAAGACTGCTCTTGCTATAAATATCTATCAAGACCGTCTTATTGTGGAGCATTTTGATATTCGTGCTTGGGCTACCATCTCTCAAGAGTATAGTATTCGGGAAATTCTCGCACTACTTGTTAAGCAACTACTAGATAGAGATGTAAGTCAAGATTTGAGCGAGGGTGAATTAGGAGACATGTTACACAAACACTTGCATGGTAGAAGGTACTTGATTGTACTAGATGATATGTGGAGCATCGAGGCATGGGATGGAGTTAGGATGTTTTTTCCAAATACCACAAATGGTAGTAGAATAGTGGTAACAACTAGGCTTTCCATTTTGCCTTCAAACCTACCCAACTCTAGTAGCCTTAAGATGAATCTTCTAGGTGAGGATGATACCTGGGACCTGCTCTCCAAAACTGTGTTTGGAGTAAAGGATTGCCCAGTTGAATACGAGAAAATTGGGAAGGAAATCGGGAAAGGTTGCAAAGGGCTTCCTTTGTCAATTGTTGTGGTTGGGGGACTTTTGGCCAAGTCCGAACCTACAATTGAATATTGGGAATACATAAGAGAAAACTTAAATTCAATAGTGAATTTAGAGGATGATGAACGTTACTTCAAAATATTGTACATGAGCTATAAGCAATTGCCCGTTCATCTAAAACCATGTTTTCTCTATATGGGAGTTTTCTCAGAAGATGAAGAGATTCGTACCAAAAAGCTCGTTAGGTTGTGGGTAGCCGAAGGATTTCTAAAACCAATAAGTAATAAATGCATGGAAGAGGTTGCATTAGAGTACTTGGAAGACCTCATTGGTAGAAATCTTGTTTTGGTTCATGAGTTGGGGAGTATAGGAAACATAAGAAAGTGCAAAATGCATGATATGCTGAGAGATTTGTGCGTGAGAGAAGCTGAAAAGGAAAGGTTTTATACTGTGGTTGGAAGTCCTCCTCAAGGGATAGTAAATAATGCTGCCCAACGCCGCGTTGTTGTTTCTACTTTGATATGGAATCATTGGGATGAAGCCATAAACACAATGTCGTCCATGCCGCTAGCTCGTACTTTGATATGGAATTATTGGAATGAACTACCACCGCTCAATTTGAGGTTGCTAAGGATATTGGAAACACCTCATGCATGGTCTGTAGCATGCTTAGAAAGCGTGCATCAATTGGTGAACTCACGCTACATCAATATCGAATCTTTCTATTGCCCTGATTCAATCGTGCGATTTTGGAATCTACAAATGTTGTCGGACTTAATTACGACGACTTCTATATTTGACATGATTCAGATCAGGCATATTGAGTCTCATAGAATCGATAATGACCAATTGCAAGGTGATAACATTGTTTTGGGAAATCTGCAAACGTTGGGGTTGTTAAAGAATTTCAAGTGCAGCAAAGAAATAGTTAAGAGAATTCCCAATCTCAAAAAGTTGGAAATAGAATATGGTGGATCTTTTGATGAGGAGTATTGTCTCACCAATCTTATATGTCTAGATAAACTTGAGTCCTTCTCCTGCTACTTTGGCCATAGTGGATGTGATTCTCTACAGGGACTAATTAGCTTTCCAGATTCGCTCATAAAGTTGCATATTGTTTTGAATCGAAACCTATGTTGGGAAGACATATTGGATAAGATAGGTTCATTGCCTCTTCTTCAGAAGCTCACACTCGATGAAGGGAGGTTCAAAGAAGGCCAGTGGGAAACAACTGAAGGCCAATTCCGCAGCCTCAAAGTCTTGGCTCTTTGGCATTGTGAGGGTCCACATGTCTGGACAACAGAATGCTCTCACTTTCCATGCCTTGAGTGCCTTTCTCTTTCTTCGATACATGAACTCAAGGAGATCCCTTTAGATTTTGCAGAGATCCCCACACTCAAAGTAGTAGAGGTGTATCAATGCAGCGATTCAATTGTGGAATCTGCTAAAAGAATAGTAGAGGAACAAGAGGAATTATACGGAGAAGAAGACGCAGCCCTTCAAGTTCATGTTAAGCTCATGAATAAAAACGAAGCACTGAAGAGCTTGGCGAGTCCTAACTTTCGTGTTGAAGGTACGTAAGGAAAAATTGGTTTGGGTTGATTCAACTTTTACTTTCATTTCTGATATTACTTTCGTATAAATTTGGTGAGATGATTTGCAATTTGCAATTGGTATATATATATATATAGGGGTGGTTCACATGAAAATTTATTCCCATGAGTTAACTAGTAACTTCATGTCAACCATTGATATTAATAAGATCTAGGGATGAGATTAAATACTAGTAATAAGATTTGGATAATATTTCCCATCTCGTAATTTCAATTCACCCCATTCTCATCCTGATTTTTAAGCGATAAAAAATAATTAGCGGTAAATTTGAGATCAAATCTTTAAGAAATAATATTTCATTCTCATTTATATATATCAAAATCATCACGCATCTGTCTAGTTATATTTTTTTGTTGATAAAGTAACATATGGATTAAGCACTAATTATTAAATTATAGACCAAATATATAAAATAAGCACCACGTATATCAAAATTAAGCAGTAATGTTCCATTCAATAAAAATATGCACACCAACTACGTAATACATAATTAGTATATAAGCAATAATTATTACATATTTAAGCAATAATAATTATTAATACATACATAACTATATCTTGCTTAAATTTATATATACTTCATACGCAATATTTAAGTAGTAAATAAGCAATAACTATTACATATTTATGCACTATTATTTAATATTGCAAATTACTTATGTTTAAGATTTTTGAGCAAATAAAATCTCCCAATGCAATATTTATGCTATACATTGTAAGTAAATAAGCAATAATTATTACATATTTAAGAAATAATAATTATTAATACATACACAACTAAATCTTGTTTAAATGTATATGTACTTCATACTCAATATATAATTGGTATACAAGCAATAATTATTGCATATTTATGCATCATTAATTAATATTGCAAATTACTTATATACATGATTATTGACCAAAGAAATTAATTTAAGAAATACTATACTATACAATGCAATTTAAAAGCTCTAAACTATACATAATTAAAGAAGTAAATAAAATGAACAAACAATATTAAAACAAAAATATACATATTTCAGTATATGGATAAAAGGAAAAAGAACAAGAAGAAGTTGAATTAAATTTTTTGTACATCACGGATAGTGATCCCATAAAAGGTGGAAGGTGGAAGTTACAACTATATATAACAAATTAGTATGACATCCAAAATACTAAAAGTAGTAAATAATTATAAAAAAAATATCTGATGAAATCTCAACCGTTGAGGAGAAATAAATGGACGAACAAGATTTATATTTAGGTTAACTCATGGGGAAAAGTTTTTATTTGAACCTCCCCTATATATATATATATATATATATATATATAGGAAATATATCATATAAGAATAAATATTATCCTAAGAAATGAGAGTAGATCTCCACCATAGATCTATGGGTGATGGAGGGTCAAGATTTGGCCTAATCAAAGCTGATCAAAATCGTGTTGGGCTTGGGTTAAAATAAAAGGGATGTTTTTTTGTCCCACATGGGTTATATGATCAAAGTGTAGGAGCTTCTTAGGGCTATATAAGAGGCTAGGTATCTTTGATGTAATTACATCAAGTTTTACACTTTAGTCTTTTGTTTGACTCTAGGTAAATTCGTTGTCTCGGATTGTGAGAAAAGGTGAGAGTTATTCGAAAGCTAGTAATAGTGTAGGGGTGTCGAGTTTATATTGCTTGGTGTGGTGGGTCGTGGTTTTTTCTCCGGTTTTGGAGTTTCCACGTTAATTTCTTGTGTTGTTGATTGTTCTTTATTTTTCCGTCTTATTTCTTGTCTATTATCGTTTTCCCCTAGTTGGGATAGGGAGGTGATTTCCTAACAACTGAGCGCCAGGTTCTGACACGTTTGAGAGTTCTCTTGTCAGGCGGCTGCTAGGGGTGGAGAAACGAGATGTCAAGGTCAGGTTCAATGAAGTTTGACGTGGAGAAATTTGATGGAAGAATCAACTTTAACTTGTGGCAAGTGCAAGTTAAGGACGTGCTGATACAATCTGGTTTGCACAAGGCTTTGAATTTGATAGAATTTGTATTACTTGATCATTAAACTTCTGGTAGACTTTCTAATGCTCGTTTAGGATGTTTTTGGTATTGGTTTATGAATGTCTATCAACACTCTATGAGATCTTAAACTGCCCTTCTAACTTATGATCAGATAAGGATGAAGGTGCTATGATGAAGTGATTCTTGAATTCGTCACTGATTTAGATATAACAAGATGAATATGTGGTTCAAATCTTCTAAAAAATTGAATTATTCTTGCTAGACTAAATTAGAAGTCCGATGAATCTTCTGAGATATGTTATGAATGTCTTTATTATGAAGTGTTATACCTGCCACAAAGGGATGTGATTAGGAAAAAATTCCTCAAATTCTTTGTAGGCAAAGCATAGTAGAAGATTTGTCGAAAGCCTTGAACGAAAAGAGAGCAGCAAACAAAGCCGGAAGTGGTGGAATGATTCTAATGATTCTTTACAGTGCCAAGATTGTTCGTGTGTGACAGGTGCATGTGTAACGTTGCAGAGACCATATAGATTGACATTCGACTAGGGATTCTTTGCTGCAGAATATATATTTGAATTTATGGGGTAGGTGTAGGTATTGCAGTTGAGGTTTATCATAATTGAATTTATGTGAAGGTAATTAATTTAAGGATTACTGTTAATTTAATGCTAGCAGGGAGATTATATATATAACCTCTTATCTAGTTATCCTTTTTAGCCTATGATAAATTTACAAACAAAGAAAAAAGACCGTTTATAAAGAAACTTCACTTTTGAGTTTTGAGCATTCATTATTGAGAAGAAAATTCAAAAGAGTGCATAGTTTTTTCTTCCCATGTTAAATCAATGAAATCAAATATTTAAAAGTTTTAGTGTGATTCTGCCGATCTTGTTATAATTTATAAATAAATCACAATGATAAATTGATCACCAAGCATATAGTTGAAGAGCAATACGCAAATGAAAATTTGTAGTGGGAGAAACACTCCAAGAAATTGCATTAAAGTGGGAGACTTGAATTACATGCACCAACTAAATCATCAAAGTCGTCGTTCCTTCAATTTTTTATTTTTAATTTTTATTTGTGTTGTGCACTAAATCAAAGCAATACACTTAAAACTCAGTTGAGCAATTCTACTGCATGAGCAAATGGATAAGTGCAAAATTAATAGTACTAATTAAAATTCAATTTCCATATTACTGTTTCGTGAACTGGATTGACCAACCAATCAACAATTAAGAAAATGCATGCAAGTGGAAGACTTAGAAAAAAAACACACACACACCCACTAAATAATGATGAGACAGAGAAGAACTGTCCAACTTATAGATAGAGAGGCTCAATACTCCTTCTCCCAAACTGAAAAGAAAAGGACATAAGTTAAAACACCATGGCAAAACTTTCCATCTCTACCAATTTCTTCTTCCTTATTCTATTCTTCCTCATTTCTACTACTCCTCCTTCATACTCCAACAATAACCAAACCGATTTCGAAGCTCTTCTAGCGTTCAAGAAATCCATACACGGCGATCCACTGGGTGCTCTGAGCTCATGGAACGCGACAATGCATTTCTGCCGATGGAATGGCGTCTCTTGCGGCAAAAGGCATCGAAACAGAGTTGTCTCTGTTTCTCTCCGGTCACAAGGCCTGGTGGGATCACTTTCACCTCACATAGGTAACCTTTCTTTTCTCAGAACCATCATCTTGCAAAACAACACCTTCCGCGGCCCAATCCCAAATGAGATTGGTCGATTGAGAAGGCTTCAATTCATCGATTTTAGTAACAATAGTTTCGGAGGTGGGATTCCAACTAACCTGTCACAATGTAGAAATGTTTATTACCTGAATTTGATCGACAATAAGCTCACTGGATCCATAGTCCCCGAGATAGCTTCTCTCGCCAAGCTCCAATCTCTAGGCTTGTCGAGAAACACATTCCCGGGGACTATCCCGCCATTCCTAGGAAACCTCACAAATCTAATCCAACTCTCATTGAGTGAGTGCGGCTTGAAAGGAGAGATTCCGGAGTCGTTCGTTCAACTGCGAAGAATGCGGGGGCTATATATGAGTCAGAACAGTCTGAGTGGTTCTATTCCACTTGGCCTCTTTAATCTTTCAACTATCGAGGATTTCTCATTGGGTGACAATCAACTCCATGGAGCCATACCTTCCTTTACACTTCCCAAGCTAAGTTATGCTAGTTTTCACTCCAATCATTTGACTGGACCTCTTCCAGCTTCGCTATCAAATTCTTCCCTCATTCGATATTTAGCTGTAGGTGTCAACAATTTCACCGGGGAAATGATAGATTTAACAAGGCTTCCAGCTCTGGAAAAACTTCTGGCTTATTCTAACCAATTGAAGGGAGATATTCATACTATTATATCATCCCTTACCAACTCCACTCACCTTCAAGTTTTGGAGTTGTTTCAGAATCATTTCACTGGTTCATTACCCGATTCTATTGGCAATCTTTCAACTCAGCTGTTTTCCCTGAATATTGGTAAAAATAAGTTGAGTGGAAGCATTTCATCTAGTATTGGTAACCTCATCGGTCTCGAACTTTTAGCAGCACCGGTCAATAATCTTCAAGGTCCAATTCCTTCCTCCGTTGGAAAACTTCATAAGTTGCAACGACTCTACCTCTTCGAAAACAAGCTGACAAATGAGATTCCATCATCATTTGGCAACTTGACTTTGCTGAACGACCTCTCCTTGGGTGGAAACAATCTGTTTGGGAGAATACCTCAAAGTCTTGCCAACTGTACCAACTTGCAGGGCTTAGATCTTTCATACAACAATTTCAATGGTTCAATACCTCCCGAAATTCTCAAGCTTTCCTCCATTTCTATTATCCTTGACATGTCTGACAACGTCTTGACGGGCACTATTCCATCACAGGTCGGCGCTTTGAGAAATCTTGTAGCCTTAGACTTGTCCAACAATAGATTATCCGGATTTATTCCAACTTCATTGAGCAGCTGCGTCATGCTGGATGCTCTTTACCTCCACGGTAATTCTCTTCAAGGAGAGATACCTGACAGTCTGAAAGCTTTGAGGGGTTTACAGTATTTGGATCTTTCGCAGAATAACTTTTCTGGGAACATTCCAACATTTCTGCCTCAGTTTCATCTGTTATATCTCAACATATCCTTCAATGCGCTCGAAGGTGAAGTCCCTACTCTCGGAGTTTTCCAAAATCAAAGTGCATTCTCTCTCCAAGGCAACCCCCACTTCTGTGGAGGTATCCCAATCCTAAATCTACCTCCTTGCCCATCACCAAATTCCAACAAGAAATCAAATTTGGGTAAAATCTTGATCCCAACTGCTGGAGCCGTATGCCTTGCCCTTTCGCTACTATGCTTCTGTCTCATCATCTACAGGCGACGAACACTGCAAAAACCTGGAACCCCTGCATCCATATTCATGGTGCCGGAGTTTCTGAGGCTGTCTTATGCAGATCTCTTAAATGCCACTGGTGGATTCTCGGAGTCGAATCTAGTTGGCGCAGGGAGATTTGGATCTGTGTATAAAGGAACAATTCCCAATGATGATGAAGATGAGGAGGAGAATGCACAAGTTGCAGTGAAGGTGCTTAATCTCAACATCAGAGGGGCATATAAAAGCTTGGCATCAGAATGCAATGCATTAAGAGGCTTACGACACAGAAATCTGCTCAAGATTATCAGCGTTTGTGATAGTATTGATTTTCAAGAGAATGATTTCAAGGCTTTGATATATGAATTCATGGCCAACGGAAGTCTCGAGGATTGGCTGCATCAAAATTCCGAGGTAGAAGGTAGAAATCTGAGCATTATTCAGAGACTTGATATTGCCATTGATGTTGCATCTGGAGTAGAGTACTTACACGGAGGTAGTGACTATGTAGTTATTCATGGAGATTTGAAGCCGAGTAACATTCTATTGGATCAAGACATGGTGGCCCACGTCGGGGATTTCGGATTGGCCAAAATAATTTCAAGCATTTCAGAAAACTTGTTATCAACAGAGGGAAGCAGTTCACTTGCAATAAAGGGTACCATAGGCTACATCCCTCCAGGTCAACTTCTAACCTTTTTCAATACTTCACAATTTCTTTATCAATGTAAATAGCTACTAAGTATGCTAGCTTATTATATGTATACTATATACAGAATATGGGATGAACGACGTCGTATCAACACAAGGGGATGCATACAGTTTTGGAGTTCTTGTGCTAGAGATATTCACAAACATAAGACCCACGAGTGATGCATTCGAGGGGTACGCAAATCTCCAAGATTTCGTTTGCAATGCTTTACCAAACCGCGTAATGGACGTAGTGGATCCATTTTTGCATCAACAAGTTAACGAAGGTGACAAGTATTTAGAGTGCATTGTTTCAATTTTGATGATCGGAGTGAGATGTTCAATGGAATTTCCAAGAGATCGAATGTCACTGGCAGAGGTTGTGAATGAGCTTAAAAAGATCAAAACTACTTTTCTCACAGACGGTCGACGTCGCAGAAATAGAAATGTTGCTCGCTACCAACATTGAAACAAATGTTCGTGTCTCTTATGTATTAACTTCTCTGAATTTTCTCAGATGTAAAATATATGGATGATATAGTTTTCCTTGCGACTATATTCATATGCTTAGATGTTTTTGTTAACATGTGCAATGTCAAAAATACCCCATGTATTTTTTTATAAATTATGTGATTTGTGGTACAAAATGTACGTATTCGTACTATGAGTACCACAATTAAACTAAATTAACACTTGTAAGATTGGTACGATTTGTACCAATAGCATATATACTCTTAGTACGAAATGTACATATTGGTACAAATTGTACCAGAGTTAACTTGATATGTTGGTACGAATATGCATATTCGTAGCAATCGTACCACTAAGAGTATATATCTTATTGGTACAAATCGTATCAATCTCACCGGTGTTAATTTAGTTTATTTGTTGATAATTGTGGTACGATTGGTACAAATACTTACATTCGTACTACAGTGACAAAATTTATAAAAGCTAAGTGGCTTAACAGAATTTAATTTTTACTCCCAATTTTGACCATTTGACATTTTGCCCCAAGTTAAAATGTGCAATGTCAAAAATACCCCATGTATTTTTTTCCATCTGTCCCACCGTAGCCCGCTTTCGCGCTTTGTTCCAAATATCGTCATATTCCTATTTCCTACTACGATACAAAGGACTATCAAAAATTTTTTAATAAAATTATCCAAGAGTAAATAAAGTTGTGGATGAGTATGTTTGGGTGCATGACTAAATAATAATACTTGCATGTTCCCGTGGTGTTCGACAATGTCACCTTTGTTGTTCGGCATTGCGGAGGAGGCTCTTAGTCGTTTGATTATAGCGAAGACTACACGGCGAGGACTAAGGCCTATTAAGAACTCTTTGAGGATGGATTTCCCGACTCATTTATTATATGCTGATGATGTGATGATTTTTTGCAAGGCTACGATGCGGAATTATAGATGTATTAAAAGGATCTTTAATCAATATGTGGCGGCTTCGGGACAGGTTTGTAGTGGAGGTAAGTCCTCGATCTATTTTGGTAAGGGAGTTAGTACTTCCCTCAAGCGGCAGATGAAGGGAGTTTGGCAGCTTAGGCAGGGTTCGCTGCCCATTTCCTATCTTGGGGTACCTTTGTTTCTTGGGGTGCCAAAGTTGGGGGATTTATTGGCTGCTAAAGATAAAATCATGTTGAAATTTAATAGGGGTTTTGGGCGTCAGCTTTCTCGAGCAGGCAGAATATGTTTGGTGAGGTCGTTGGTCCAAAGCACGGCAATCCACGTGATGTTTGTGTATCGCTGGCCGAGGTCTTTGTTGAATATGTTAGATCGGTGTAGTCGAAATTATATTTGGAAATGAGACATCAGGTTGAAGCCTTCGTGTTCTATCACTTGGCGCTTGGTTTGCACCATGAAGGAGGAAGGCGGCCTTGGGGTGAGGACTTTTCGAAGCATAAATGACAGCCTTGTGATGTATCTTGCATCGAAGATACTTACCAAGGATTCTCTTGCGAGTAGATTAATGAGGGAGAAATACCTTTTGAAGTTTTCTACTCCAAAAGATTACCGTATTGCTTCATCCGTTTGGGGTGGAATTGTACGAATGATTCCAGAGATTAAGGCCAATTCTTTCATCATTTTGGCGGACGGTAGGGATACGTCTTTTTGGTTTGACAATTGGTTGGGATATTCTATTGTTGAGAGGCTTGGAATTCCGCAACATTTATTCGGGATATTGAGCTCATTACTTTTTTGATGGAGTGTGGCATTTTACTGACAACTTTGTTAGTTCTTGCCCGGATGTGGTGTCCGATATTCTGAATGTTCATATGACTAAAGAGTCGGATACAAGGGTATGGACTAGATCGATTTTTGGAGAGTTGTCTTCACAATTGGCAGCGGTGCATCTTCGTAATAGACTACCTCCTCCAGCTTGGGCGAAATGGATTTGGGCTTCGTTTATTCTGGAGCACAGATCAATAAACTGCTGGCAAGCTTTGCATAGAAGGCTCCCTACGACGGACCAGTTTCATAAATGTGTTTCAAAGCTTTGGAGTTCATTGATCATATCTTTTGGGGATGTGAGGTTGCAAAAAAGGTATGGGAGTTTGTGCTTAGTCTTTTCCAGATTGAGCTCATTGATTTACTTGATTTCAAGAGTTTCTTTGTGGAAGCAATGGCGGTTCCGAGCAGCAGTAATGAAAAGGAGTTATGGAGGTTTGTAGTTGTCTCTGCGATCTGGTCCATTTGGTTGATGAGGAACTCGGCTATATTTGAGGGTATGAAGGCAAGTCCGCACAAGGTAATCAGTTTTCTAAGATCATCTATGAAGGAAATTGTTGCCTCTTTTCCAAAATTGGGGAGAGGGGGCTTCTCAGAATCAGCAGCAAATTCTTTAGGAATCGAGCATAGTCCACCACATATGTTGAAAGAGGTTTCGGTTCGTTGGTTTGGAATTGCTTCTCGTTGGGAGCAATTCTCTTCAAGGAGAAATACCCGACAGTATGAGAGCTTTGAGAGGTTTACAGTATTTGGATCTTTCGCGAAATAACTTCTCCGGGAAGATTCCAACGTTTCTGGCAGAGTTTCATCTGCTTTATCTCAACCTTTCTTTCAATGCGCTGCTGCAAGGTGAAGTCCCTACTGTCGGAGTTTTCCAAAATCAAAGTACATTCTCTATCCAAGGGAACCACCACTTGTGTGGAGGTATTCCAATCCTAAATCTACCTACTTGCTCATCACCAAATTCCAACAAGAAATCAAATTTGGGTAAAATCTTGATCCCAACTGCTGGAGCCGTATGCCTTGCCATATCGCTACTATGCTTCTGTCTCATCATCTACAGGCGACGAACACTGCAAAAAGCTTTAACCCCTACATCCATATTCACGGTGCCGGAATTTCTGTGGCTATCTTATGCAGATCTCTTGAATGCCACAGGTGAATTTTCGGAGTCGAATCTAGTTGGGGCTGGGAGATTCGGATCTGTATATAAAGGAACTATTGTTAAAGATGATGAAGATGAGGAGGGTAATAAAGAAGTGGCAGTAAAAGTTCTTAATCTCAACATCAGAGGAGCATATAAAAGCTTGGCATCAGAATGCAATGCACTGAGAGGCATACGACACAGAAATCTGCTCAAGATCATGAGCGTCTGTGATAGCAATGATTTTCAAGGGAATGATTTCAAGGCATTGGTCTATGAATTCATGGCCAACGGAAGCCTCGACAATTGGCTTCATCGCAATTCTGAGGAACAAGGCAGAAATCTGAGCATTATTCAGAGACTTGATATTGCCATTGATGTTGCATCTGGGGTAGAGTACTTGCATGGAGGTACTGACTTGGTAGTTATTCATGGAGATTTGAAGCCGAGAAATATTCTCTTGGATCAAGACATGGTCGCCCATGTCGGGGACTTCGGATTAGCCAAAATAATTTCAAGCATTTCACAAAACTTGTCATCAATAGAGGGAAGTAGTTCAATTGCAATAAAGGGAACCATAGGCTACATCCCTCCAGGTCAACTTCTAACCTTTTTGATTTCACACAATTTCTTTATTAATATACATAGCTACTAAGTATGCTTATAAAATTAATATAGAATATGGGATGAATGATGTTGTATCAACACAAGGGGACACGTACAGCTTTGGAATTCTTGTGCTCAAGATGTTCACAAACATAAGACCTACCAGTGATGCATTTGATTGGTATGTAAATCTCCAAGATTTCGTTAGCAGTGCTTTAACAGATCGTGTAATGGAAGTAGTGGATCCGTGTTTGCATCAACAACTAAACGCAGGTGACAAGTATTGGGATTGTGCCATTTCGATATTGAGGATAGGAGTGAGATGCTCTATGGAACTTCCTAGAGATCGCATGTCGATGGCAGAGGTAGCTAATGAGCTGAAAAGGATAAAATCTGGTTTTCTTGCAGACAATCAACGTGGCAAAAATAAGAATGTTGCTCCCTACCAACATTGAAACATATGTTTGTTTCTGTTATGTGTATCTTTGAATTTTCTTCCCAAGAATACATGGATTACATGTTTTTTATTGCAACTATTTTCTGTTTGATATGATGAGATGATTTTGTTCTATATATGTCATTAAACAAGTAATTATGTTTTCTTAATACATTCGATTTTGAAGGTGTACAATTGCCAAAGAAGAAACGGAGTATTCGATATCTTAATTAGTAACAAGTGAAACACTATGATGCATTGTATGTTTAATTTACCCATTGCATATTTAGTGTAAATGCACATTAACTCTTTCCTCCTTGTTTCGAATCAATGTTGTAAGAATCCATAAATATATATAATTATATATATGTAACCCTTGTGATATAGCAAAAGAGGCAAGATCCATTATATAGCTCTATCGAGCAAGTTTTCAAATTGTTTTGGCATGTGTCCACTGAGTACGTTGTAATCATGTCCATGTACTACATGTTATTTCTAAAACGTGCAGATTAACTTGGATGAGGAGGTTGCAGCGTGCTTGGGCAACTCGTTGTTAAATTAAGTCCATATTGGAAGTTTGGCTTGAGGTTATGTGTCTTCGTACATATAGCCTTGGGATTTGATTTCGTTTGTTTAAATTCTGCTGCAATCCTATTGTTTGATATGTTTGATTGCATGCTCGAATCCTTGACACAACAAGCTCGAACAAACCTTAAATCCTTTGATAAAATCTTCTAATGATTTCTCGAATTCCCTTAACCAAACCTAATTCCTTTGATGGATTTGATATTTAACTTGTTTGAATATCCATTCATTTGAGAATAATTGATTAAAACCCCACCTTATTACTATAATGAATCCATTGTTGAATTTAAATTCTATTCATCGAGCATGTTTATTGAGTAAAGTTTAGTTGTTCCATCTCACTGCCCCTTGCATTCTAGTCGTTTCAATACCCTAGAAATCGGGCTATGACAATTATATTTTTTAATTAAAATTTGATTTATATAAATTCTAAACGGGTTGCACAAATTATGCGCTTATAAATACATACTTAAAATTTAACTTTTTTTTATCTTTTATAGCCAGTTCAGACCCGGAACCATGGAGTAGATTGGGTGATTACGATCAAAACCGTGGTGAATGGGTCAGTTCTGATATAGAACCTCATATAGTACTGTGGGGGTAGACGGGTCACTTATCATTATGACCACTGATATCATAATGTAGGATATTTTGGGTCATCTTGATAATTTTCAAAATTATTTTTCTTGTGAGACAAATGGATATTTGCTATATCAAAAGTATCTACCTCAATTCTCATGCAAAATCGACATTAGACAATATTTCTGAGAATAAAAAGTGCCTTTATGCTACATATATTTTGAGAAAAATTTATGGAATTATGATTCTCCATCAAAAAATTGGAATAATAATTTTTCCCATCGATTTTCGACAGGCTACAAACTAGTTTGATATAAACCACATAATTTAGTGATCTTTTAGGAAATTAACCCTACATTTTGTAATTGGTCAAGGTAATGTAAGATTGACTAAATTTCTCTTTCTTACTTTTTAACATGTGTGAATTGGAAAATTGTGAGTCTATGGAAATGTCGAGTCTTCTGTATTAAGAGAGAGAGTGATAGAATTGGCATTGGAAGTGAGTGAGTCTTCAACGGAGTGATAGAGAAAAAATTGCAAGAGAGAGAAAAACAAATTGAATGACCAAGTCCATAATAAGACTATACAAGCAGGTAGGCATTTACTCATCTAACAGTAAAATCTAAGAGTAAATAAAATTGTGGATGTGTGTTTTTGGATGCATGAATGAATAATATGCATGTTTGCGGGGAAAAGGATCTTGGGTACCACCAAACAATCAGCTCTACGAAATTTCAGCACAAGTTTAGAATTTGCTCTAGATTCCCAATTATCCAAGTCACATATAAAACAAAAATAAAATAAAAAAGAAATTTAGTCAATCTGACATTATCTTAACCTCTCAACAAAGAAAAAAAAAAGATGTGACTTGTGACTTTTGAGTTTGGTCATATAGTCAAGTCAATATACCTAGAGAAATTAAAAGTCTCATTATGTTGAAAGTTTTGTACAATGACAAAGACCCTTGACCTAAAAACATGCACACAATAATGGAAGGAAAATTTTGTTCAGAAAATAATTGACTATTTAAAACCCATTAAAGTTTATCTTTTTACTCTTATCACTAATTTCCACCCACACACTAAGTAGATAAATTGAGTGAAACGAAGAGATAATTTTTTTATAAATTTATAATGAATTTTATTTGATATTTATTACTATAAAAATTAAACTTCAATAATCAATTAAAAATTTAGAAAATACAAATTCAATTATATATACATGTATGTCACATTTGAGTGGATGAACCGTTGTTAATAATTGTAAAATTATTCTAAAATATTATAAATCACAACTTAAAAAAAATGAAACAATATAGATTATGGGACCTAATGAGACATTAATTTTGGGCACGAGTCCCAAATGGGACTATGAGGTTAGCCCAAGAGGAAAAAAAAACTTTATTGAGTAACTAAAGTGTTGTTACAATTTACATATTTTTTTACATCCACCGGTAATATAATTTTTGACTGTGACACTAGTTTTTTTTTTTTTTTTAATAAGGTAAATGTTAAATGCGTGGAGAAAGTGACCCACCAATTTGAATCAACATGAGATTCAAAAGATAAGGAAATTGTGGGTCATGTCCTACAATGGAAAGAATATACTCCCTTCGTATCATTTCATTAAACCCATTTTACCTTATTTGGACGCATTATTTTGTTAACCCCATTTTCTAAAATGAAAATGCATCATATATATGATATATATATCCCACTATAACTCATAAATTAACATATATGCCTTAAAAAACTACTAACTCTATTATCTCTTCTACTTGATGTGACAAAAATAACTCCAAGAAGTTAATTTATCCTTTCAACTTTATTGTAAACAACTCATTTTCTTGACATATATTTGCCCAACCAAATGGGCTTAATGAAAAGATACGGAGGGTGTACTTTTTGTGGATGGACCGAGAAAGAAATACAAAATATACTATTCGTGGATGGAGAGATTTATTTAGTGTTTTCTTTTATCTTTTGAAAAAAATTTGAAGTTGTATTTAACAAGTTCTAATTAAGATTTTAAGTGCTCATAAGCTGTTTTAATTAAAATTATTGCACAACACAACACATAAAAAAGAAATTGAAGGAAGAATGACTTTTTAGTTGGTCTATGTTATTCAAGTCTCCCACTTGAATAGTGTTTTCTTTTTCTTTTCTTTTTTTGGGATATCCCCACTAGAATAATGTTTTCTTTTTGTTTTCTTTTTTTGGGATCTCCCACTTGGACGGTTGAATGTTTTTCTCTTAAAGTGTCTCTCTCCCACTTGGATGGTTTAATGCATTTGCTTGAAGTGTTTCTCTCCCATTTCGCATGCGCTTGATTGAGTTAAGTCTCCCACTTTAAGTCATTTTCTTGGTGGAATTCTCCCACTTCAAATAACATATAAACTCTGGGTTTGCCTTAAGTAACAATTTCTCACATTTTATTGGTCTATTATAAAATAACTTATTCTTAATATACTTAATATAGTACTCCCTCCGTCCACAAAAGAGTACTCTATTTGGGTGTCGGTACGTATTTTAAGAAAACTGGTAAAGTTATTGTGAGTGGAGTTAGGGTCCACTTATTGAGAGTGGAAGAAGTGGAATGAAAGTTAAAATTGTTGTTAGTAGAATAGGGGTCCACCTGTTGTGAGTAAAAAAATGAAATGAAGTTAAAGTTATTGTGAGTGGAATATAGGTCTCACTTGTTTTGAGGGGAAGGAGTAAAATATGAGTGGAAGTTATTATGGATGTGACTTGATGTGATTGAAAAAAGTTAAGTAGGACACTTCTTTGTGGACAAATATAAATAGGTAAGTAGGGGACTTTTTCATGGACGGAGGGAGTATCTATTTTAAGGGCAAATTATATATTATACTCTATTTTAATGGCAATATTTGATTATTATTATACTATATGTTATAAAATTAAAAAATGACAATAATTATCATGTTATTACACTTGATTAAATTTCCAAAAAGACGACATAGTTATTCAATATCATAGGTAAATAATAGATTTAAAATCAGAATGTTATGGTAATTTGAAGTTTCATAACAATGTTTCGATAAAATATATTTTTATCATTTTATTTCTCTTATGATAAGTTTCATCTCACATGCGCGCCTTCTTTTCCTTCCTGGATCAGTGTAATTGAATGACCAAGTCCAAAATATGTAGACTATTATACTTGGAAGAAATTAAACGTTGTTTCCCTAAATTTCCTAAATTTAAATGTAGGCATTTAGTGAAAAGCGTGTGGGACAGCACGTGTGTGGAAAATTCTGATCATAATCTTTCTATAAATCCATGCAACACTGACTGAATATTCATCATCTACTTCAACACACCAAATTAAACACCATGCCAAAACCATCCATTCTTACCAATTTCTTCTTCATTATTCTATTCTTCCTCATTTTTACTACTACTCCTTCATACTCCAACAATAACCAAACCGATTTCGAATCTCTTATCGCCTTTAAGAAATCCATACATGACGATCCTCTCGGGGCTCTGACATCATGGAATGAGACAACGCATTTCTGCCGATGGAATGGCGTTTCTTGCGGCAAAAGGCATCCAAACAGAGTTGTGTCTGTGATTCTCAACTCCCAAGGCCTGGTGGGATCGCTTTCACCACATGTAGGTAACCTTTCTTTCCTCAGAATCATCAACTTGCAAAACAACACCTTCCGCGGCCCAATCCCAAATGAGATTGGTCGATTGAGAAGGCTTCGAGTGATTGAGTTTAGTAACAATTCTTTCGGAGGTGCGATTCCAACAAACCTCTCACAGTGCAAAAATCTTAATTATCTAAATTTGATCGACAATAAGCTCACTGGATCCATAGTCCCCGAGTTAGCTTCTCTGGACAAGCTCGCAAACTTAGGCTTGTCGAGGAACATGCTGTCAAGGAGTATACCACCATTCCTAGGAAACCTCACCAATCTAATCCAACTCTCGTTGATAGAGTGCGGCTTGCAAGGAGAGATTCCAGAGTCGCTCATTCAACTCCGAAGAATGCGGTATCTACTTTTTTATGGAAACAGTCTGAGTGGTTCTGTTCCATTTGGCCTCTTTAATCTTTCAACCATGGAGAGATTATCATTGAGTGACAATCAACTCCATGGAACAATACCTTCTTCCTTTACACTTCCCAATTTGAACTACCTTGATTTGGGCTTCAATCATTTCACCGGAGCACTTCCACCTTCGCTGTCGAATTCTTCCCTCATTGAACGCGTGCGTGTATCTTCTAACAATTTCACCGGAGATATCATAAATTTAACAAGGCTTCCAGCTCTAGAAATACTTAATGCTGGATCTAACAATTTGAAGGGAGATATTCATACTATTTTGTCATCCCTTACCAACTCCACTCGCCTTCAAGTTTTGTCGTTGGTCGATAACCGTTTCACTGGTTCGTTGCCAGATTCCATTGGAAATCTCTCCACTTACTTATATAACTTGAACATTGGTCTAAATCAGATAAGTGGAAGCATTCCATCTAATATTGGAAACCTCGTCTCTCTTACCATTTTATCAACTTATGACAATAATCTCCAAGGTCCAATTCCTTCCTCCATTGGAAAACTTAATAAGTTGCAAAGATTTAGTCTTGGAGAAAACAAGCTGACAAATGAGATTCCATCATCATTTGGCAACTTGACTTTGTTGAACGAACTCCTCATGGGGCGAAACAATCTCTTTGGGAGAATACCTCAAAGTCTTGCCAACTGTACCAACTTGTTAAGCTTAGATCTTTCAGATAACAATCTCAATGGTTCTATACCACCCGAAATCTTGAGGCTTTCCTCCATTTCTATTGCACTTAGCCTATCCCACAACTTTTTGACGGGTACTATTCCATCAGAGGTTGGCTATTTGAGAAATCTTGGGATCTTGGATTTGTCCCACAATAGATTATCCGGATTCATTCCAACTTCTTTGAGCAGCTGCATCACGCTCGCTTGGCTTCGCCTCGAGAGCAACTCTCTTCGAGGAGACATACCTAAAACTTTGAGGGCTTTGAGAGGTTTACAGTATTTGGATCTTTCCAGTAATAACTTTTCTGGGAACGTTCCAACATTTCTGGCTGACTTTCCCTTGCTATTATATCTCAATCTTTCATTCAATTCCCTGCTGCAAGGCGAAGTCCCTACTCTCGGAGTTTTCCAAAATCTAAGTGCATTCTCTCTCCAAGGCAACCCCAACTTGTGTGGAGGTATTCCAACCCTAAATCTTCCTCCTTGCTCATCACCAAACTCCAACAACAAATCAGATTTACGTAAAATCTTGATCCCAACTGCTGGAGCCGTATGCCTTGCCCTTTCGCTACTATGTTTCTGTCTCATCATCTACAGGCGACGAACAGTGCAAATATCTGGAACCCCTGCATCCATATTCATGTTGCCAGAGTTTCTGAGGTTGTCTTATGCAGATCTCTTGAATGCCACGGGTGGATTCTCTGAGTCGAATCTAGTTGGCGCAGGGAGATTTGGATCTGTATACAAAGGGACAATTGTGAGCAATGAAGATGAGGAGGAGAATACACAAGTAGCAGTAAAAGTTCTTAATCTCAACATCAGAGGAGCTTATAAAAGCTTGGCATCAGAATGCAATGCATTAAGAGGCTTACGACACAGAAATCTGCTCAAGATCATGAGCGTTTGTGACACCATTGATTTTCAAGGGAATGATTTCAAGGCTTTGGTGTATGAATTCATGGCCAACGGAAGCCTTGAGAATTGGCTGCATCAAAATTCTGAGGAACAAGGCAGAAATCTGAGCATTATTCAGAGACTTGAAATTGCCATTGATATTGCATGTGGAGTTGAGTACTTGCATGGAGGCACTGACTCCGTAGTTATTCATGGAGATTTGAAGCCGAGTAACATTCTCTTGGATCAAGACTTGGTCGCCCACGTCGGAGATTTGGGATTAGCCAAAATCATTTCAAACATGTCAGAAAACATGACAGTATCAGAGCGAAGTAGTTCGATTGCACTAAAGGGTACCATAGGCTACATCCCTCCAGGTCAACTTCTAACTATTTTCAATACTTCACAATTTCTTTATCAATATACATAGCTACTAAGTATGCTAGCTTATTATATGTATTCTGAATATGGGGTGAACGACGCTGTATCAACACAAGGGGATGCATACAGCTTTGGAATTCTTGTGCTTGAGATGTTCACAAACATACGACCCACCAGCGATGCATTCGAGGGGTACACAAATCTCCATGATTTTGTTAGCAATGCCTTACCAAACCGCGTAATGGACGTAGTGGATCCATTTCTGCATCAAGAAGTTAATGAAGGTGACAAGTATCGGGATTGCATCGTTTCAATTTTGAGGATTGGTGTTAGATGCTCAATGGAACTTCCAATAAATCGAATGTCGTTGGCAGAGGTTATGAATGAGCTCAAAAAGATAAAAACTGTTTTTCTGGCAAATAGTCGACATGGCAGAAATAGAAATGTTGCTCACTACCAACACTGAAACAAATGTTCGTGTCTATTATGTATTAATTTCTTTGAATTTTTCTTCACATATAGAATGTATGATTATATGGTTTTCCTTTCAATTGTATTGAATATATATGCCGTCTCCAATTGTCTGATTAATCGTCTCCATAGGAAAACGTTGATTGTGTAGGAAAATTAGCAAATTCTTTACTAACGATTTATGGAATCGTGTTTTTACTAAAAATATTCGTATACTAGATACAAATGATATCAAAATTTCCAATTAAAATCCAAGAGTAAATAAAATTGTGGATTAGTGTTTTTGGGTGCATGAATAAATAAAACTTCCATGTGCATGTGGATGTTTGTGGGGTAAAGGGTCTTGGCTGCTACCAAACATACAGCTTCAACAAAATTTCCATCACAAGGTTAGAATTTGCTCTAGGTTCACAATGATCCACGTGACACGTTAGTTGACCTCTATAAAACAAAAATAAAATAACAAAGAATTTAGTCAATCTGACATTATGTTAACCTCCTTCACAAAATATAAGTCCTTTTTTTTTTTGGAGAAGCACAAAATATAAGTCAATATCACTTTATCAAATGCTGAATGCAATATTATGATATGACAACTAAAACAGAAAAAAATTTCAAAATAAAAATATCTTATGATCAGGAACGAAAGTAGAAGAGTTGAAATGAAAGCTAAATTATAAAATCTTAAAACCAACCATAGAAATGAAGAAAATCCAAGTAGCTAGCATATGTAATAATTCATTCATTATGTAGCGAGTGAGGTAGGATATTAACGAGATGTATTTAAGAGAAATTGTCATTTTGGAAACTCGTGGGGCCTTTACTCCCTCACAACAATACCCACTATTGATAGGATATGGCCTAGCTCCTCGGCCCGAGCATGAAGCCCAATCATAATTGGGCCCCGATTGTTAAGCTCGGCAAACACAGCTCGGGAAACTCGGCTTACACAGCTCGGGAAACTCGGCCTACACAGCTCGGGAAACTCGGCCTACACAGCTCGACCCACTTAAAGTGACTCCTCAAATAAGGCAATCAAGAATCCTACATCAAGTACAACTCAAGCTCTAAAAGAGATATAGAAGCTCGGTTAAAGAAGGATCAAGATAAGGCCAAAGAGTCCTAGTAGGAAAAGACTTGTAATCCTAATCAAATTCCACATGTAATGGCCTATAAATAGAGGCTTAGAATAGGTTGGGGGAGGGAATTCTTGTAATCATAATCGCATACAAGCAATAGACGTACTCTTTTCGCTCCGTGGATGTAGATCTATCTCAATAGATTGAACCACGTAAATCCATCGTGTTCTATTCCTTCTCGTGTGCATTAATTCCCCGATTCGTGCTCATTGATTGTTTTGCAAAAGTACAAATCCATCATTGGCGCCGTATGTGGGAACTTAAATCCGTGCATTCAGATCAAATTTTGCAAATCACAATCTTCTATCAACGATGGCAGGGAAAAACACACGATCTACCACAAGCAAATCTGCTATCGACGCTGCTGCTGCCGTCGCTAAGGAGAAGGAGAACCGCCAGAAAAATACCCTTCCCGCAAATCGGCAAATCCTGGAAGCCGGCGAGACCGACACCGACGGCGAAACAGACGCCGACCAAACCAATCCCAGCCAAGCCCCGAGTACTAATCGCGGCCGAAGGCTGTGGAAGGGACATGCGCAAAGTCCTACCCCAGAAGGAGACGTGAGAAACATCTCGGTGGATCAGTTCGGCAATCCAATTCACTTCCACCAAGAAAGCCGTGGCAGCAGCCAGAGAGAAAGAAGCCTTAGGTCTCCAACCTCGCGATCTGGAGAACGCGGTCAAAGATTTTATTACACACAATCAACACGAATTCCTTCAGTTCGCTCACCGGCAGAAGATCACAAACATAAGTGAAGAGCATGAAGCTGCGTCTCGGTCACAACCACAGCAAAAGTCCCAAAGCGTCCAAATCATGGACGCACGGGACACTGCACCACGCCGCAAAGGACGCGATGATGAACGCCGAGGAAGCCGTAGTCGTCATTCACCTCGGAGTAATACCGCCCCATCTCGTCACAACGCTGAGTCACCTCGGCGAGACCATAACACACACCGAGGCGGCGGGTTCGAGGTCTATGGAAGGATCTCAACTCCCTTCACCCACCAGATACTCTACACACCTCTCCCATCATCCTACAAGGTGCCACCGGTGAATCCATACAATGGATTGTGTGATCCGCAGAATTTTCTATTCCAATTCCAGTACAACATGCTCAACCAAGGGCTCAGTGATGATATCTACATGTGCAAAGTGTTCCGTGAGCTACTAGTTGATAATGCCCGGATGTGGTTCGACAGCCTACCTACTCGGAGTATTAACTCCTACGACGAGCTGATGCAAGCCTTCGAACGTAGGTTTTTCCAAAAGGCCGAACCGAAAACAACCGCGGCACATTTGCTCACCATTAGGCAAGGTCGAGGAGAGTCCATTAGCGACTTCATGACTTGATTCAACAAAAAGAGTTTGAAATCGATCGTTTGATTGACGAAGTTCTCATCTCGGTCTTCCAAAATGCTATCCAGTCCGGAGCCTTATTTAGAGAGCTCGTACGAAACGAGCCCCGCACCGCAAGGCAGCTTTGGAGTATCGCCGACCAGTTCGCAAAAGCTGACGAAGCCGATAGGCGCAAGCGCTAAGTGGACAGGGCCGAACCCACAGATCGGAGGAAGGAAGAGCGTAGAGACCAAAGTCAAGGCCGCCAAAGTGCCCTCGATAGACTACAACGGGCACCTATTGAATCCCGGCTGGGACTTCGCCAGAATCCCAAAAAGAGCCAGTTCACACCGCTGACAAAGCCGAGGACGGAAATCTACGAGCTGCATACCGACATGTTCGAGAAACCTCCGCCAATGTCACGTGGAGGATCCAAGCAACGGTCTAAAGAACAGTATTGCCAATTCCACGAGGATCATGGCCACGACACCGAGGACTGCAGAGATTTAGCTATGGAAATCGAGAACCTCGTACACGATGGTACCTTAGGAAAATACCAAAATCGCGGCAAACATGCAGCCCGACCTCATGGCAAGGGAAAAAGAAGGCCGAACCAAGGGGAGAATCACTGTGCCCCCCATGTAGATAAAAGGCCAAGATGAGATGATGAAGACGAGGACGAAGCTCCACCCCAGTTCGACGGGGTCGTCACATAAAGTATCTCTTATCATCAGGAAAGTTCAGTCAGTTTTTCAGTTATGTCGTTCAGTTTTTTTAGGTGTCTTTTTCAAACTTCGGCTTTCATTAGTAAGTTCAGTTTTCCTTTTATCATTTGTTCAAGTCCTTGCGTATCATACCTTGCTCGTCTCTCGCTTATACTTATTATCTCAATTTTTCTAAATCCTGACGAGGGTAATAAACTCCATACTTGGAGTAAATTCTAAACGCGCGTAAAGGGACCTTCGTTAAAAACATGTATGAGCCGCCTCTGTTTAAAACGAAGGCACTTCGTTAAAAGCAAGGCCGGACTGCATTCGTTTAAAACAAGGGGGCCCTACCTCCATTAAAAGCCAAGATACGGCCTTCGCTTAAAGTGGAGCACAGCCTAACTTCGTCCGATGACGAAGTCATGCTATTCGAAGCCAAAACCTTGTCTTATGACGAGGTAGAACTATCAAAAGCCAAACTTCGTTGAAATTCAATTTCCGAAGTGAGCTAATAAAGCCAAACTTCGTCAACGCCAAGTTTCCGAAGCGGCAACCCATTTTTCTCCAACTTCGGCTAGACGAAGCGGACAGACAACTTCGTCGAATTTATTTTTCGACGGGGCACGTTATTTCCACTCTTGTCTCACCTACTTTCCTTAAATCACACCCCACCTCGCTTCTACATCTTTTTTTTTGGGGGGGGGGGGGCTGTGATAGGATATGGCCTAGCTCCTCGGCCCGAGCATGAAGCCCAATCATAATTGGGCCCCGATCGTTAAGCTCGGCCCAGCTCGGGAAACTCGGCCTACACAGCTCGGGAAGCTCGGCCTACACAGCTCGGGAAACTCGGCCTACACAGCTCGGGAAACACGGCCTACACAGCTCAGCCCACTTAAAGTGACTCCTCCAACAAGGCAATCAAGAATCCTACATCAAGTACAACTCAAGCTCTAAAAGAGATATAGAAGCTCGGTTAAAGAAGGATCAAGATAAGGCCAAAGAGTCCTAGTAGGAAAAGACTTGTAATCCTAATCAAATTCCACATGTAATGGCCTATAAATAGAGGCTTAGAATAGGTTGAAGGGAGGGAATTCTTGTAATCATAATCGCATACAAGCAATAGACGTACTCTTTTCGCTCCGTGGATGTAGATCTATCTCAATAGATCGAACCACGTAAATCCATCGCGTTCTATTCCTTCTCGTGTGCATTAATTCCTCGATTCGTGCTCATTGATTGTTTTGCAAAAGTAGAGATCCATCAACTATTATCCACTACTAATTAACTCCTTGAGTCGATTCCCACGTAAACTTTTTTGAAATGCACGATCATTGCTCTATCAATAGCTCCGTCCGTCAGAATAGCCTTGTCCTCAAGGCTGAAGTTGAAGTCAGGAAACTGGCCTAGTACATCTTCTTCTATCACTGGATGCACCGGTCACATAGCATGTGACTGGCCACACCCAAGGATTTGTCTTCTTTAGTTTATCCTTTTCTTCGAATTCCCTGCAATGCTGCAACTGAAAAGGACCGAATTATACAGAATCGGCGCCCATGGAATCTGCAACCGAATGAATATGAAACAATTCCAATTCTAATGGGCCAAGTGAGATGAAGAAAGAAATAGACCCAATTAATGATCCATCATATGAAAGCCCGGAGATGTTAGGTAAAGCTTCCCAATGTTAGGATAGAGATAATAATATGAGTGGTGCCCACAATTCTGTTAGGAATTTTCACATTTTGCAAAAGAAGGCCTTGCGCCGCACTAGTTAAATAACACAGCAATATTTATGAGGAACTTGATCGGGTGAATGAAAATATTTCTCTTTATCGTCTTTCTCTCAATTTCTGGAGATTTTCTAAATTTCTCTTCAAATTCTAAATGATTAGTTTTTTATCGGTCACACAACTAATACGTTCTATATCATTCTAATTTTCTTTAAATATTTGTCATCAATTTTATTCTAGCTTGTCGCAAATTTAATCAATTGTTGAAATCGTAACAATAATATCTCAACTAGGTCGTTTTGCCACCCCTCTCAACTTTTTGCATGCTGACTTCCATGGTGAAGATCATGATGCACTCCAGATGTTCGACAAAATACTTCACAGAGATTCATCTAGGTTACTAAACATTGATATTGCTCTCGACTGTTTTCCACATATTCATCTCAATTGTTATTTACTATTTATATATCTATGTATGTCGTTTTGCTGTCATTTTTATTTATTTATGTGCTCCTTACCTATGGAAAAAAGAACATTCTATCCATTTGTAGCTACAAAAGCATAAATCTTCACAAATTCTAGATTTGGAGGGTGTTTGGGGTAGGTTGATTCTAAACCTTATGCAATCAAGCTGCATAACTTGTGAAAAACATATAGATGTTAATTGTATAAACAAAAGTTTGTATTGAATAGCTTGAATGACGTTAGAGATGATAAATATTGAACATATGCAATGTTTATTGCTGCGGTGATAATTAAAAAATGTATAGATTGAATTTAGGAGGCATGAGGCAGTGGCTTCTGCTGTCAGATATCTTTCTTGAAGAATCACTTGTCCATAAAATGTGACGGCGCCCACCAAAACTGTGGGCGCCGTTGCGGATGCTCTTAGGAATTACAGGAAGCTACACTTGATTCAAGTCTCTCATTTGAATGCATGCATTTTCTTGGCGTGTTTCACCCACTTCAAATGAGCTTCCTTTTTTCAAGAAGTCAGTCAACTAAGATAATATAATTCTCCAAATCAGAATATTAAATGTTAAATGAAGCTCAATAACTTGACTTTGCATTCAAATGGGAGACTTAGAAAACACACACACACATACACCAACTAAGTAATGAGACATAGAAAATGTCTTCAACTTAATTGGAAGAATGAAAACACACTACTGTTTCTATTCATCGTCTCTTTAATCATTCAAGTATATATGGAGGGTCCCACTTTTGATTCCAATCAACGGATCCATATGGAAAAATACATTCCTTAGTACACACAATTCTTGATTTGAGCTTTGATAATTCCCACCTCACTTGTATGTAGGGAGAGTTTCAATCTCACCGCTCTCCCTCACCTACCTCATAAAGAAAAAAGATAAATGAAAGATTTAATGTTTTGAAGAAAAAACTAGAGTTCAAGATCAATTCTTTGTACAAATGAGTCTAATTTAACGAACACGGATTAGTTTCTGCGACTTGAGAATTCTTCCACTTCAAGCAGAAAAAATGCATCGACTAGGCATATTCACGACCATGATGAAGAAAAGCAATAGTGGAGTTAGTTCAAGAACCATGAGAGGAGAAGTAAAATTCAGAAAATCTTTTTCTATTGTAAAAACTTAACATGTGCATATATATCGAACAATTAAAGACTGATCATTTTCAAGCAGGGAATTGTTGGTCTATATATGGAGCCTGAAAGGAATTATGTTCCGAACGGTAGCCCAAACCGAAGGCGGTTTGGTCCAGCATGCGAATTTGTGGGTTGTTGTATACGTTTTTTGGACCCCAAGTATTTTCCTAGTTTAACTAGGGTTATGACTCGTTTTTTGTGCTATTTAAATAGCTGCTCTCCCATTGTAATTAGTATCCGAAAAATATAGTGAAATCCTGGCTTGGCATCGCCCTTAGACGTAGATACACATCGTACCGAATTGGGTAAACAATTCTCTCATATTTTCTTTTCATGTTTTCTCATGTTAGTGTGTATGGGTATTATTTCCTAACGGAAATATTTTGCATTTTCTAACTTTTGAGTTCTTTCACACAAAAAGCAAACAATTTGATAGTTGGGAAAAATTTTCCTACCCATGTGAAGTGAAATGTATTCTTTATTGGGTCGTTCCACTTGAGGTGACATAGTTGAAAAAAGGAAATCATTCTCTCTAACAAAAAGGTGTGTAATACTCCACTACATTACATCTCTTTATTTTCTAATAATTCATCTTTTAAATAATCTTGTCGAAAAAGAAGCGTGCTACTACAAGTAAGATAGAAGGTTTTGCCATGGTGATAATTTGGTGTCTCGAAAGAGACTAGTCTTTCTTGGTTTTATTGGAAAATTTTGAACTAAATTTTCATATTGTTAGTAGTAAAGTAAGTGTGTGTGTGAGTGTGTGTTTTCATAATAGGAGTAACGACTTTAGGAATTACAGGAAGCTACACTTTCTCCCACTTCAAATGAACTTCCTTATTTAATTTTCAGAAGTCAATCCACTAAGAATATTATAATTCTCCAATCAGAATATTAAATATTAAACGAGGCTCACTAACTTGACTATGTTAGTTCTTTTTTTAAGGAAACTCTCATAACTTAACACTCTTGCACTTGAGCAAATCCGGGAAATCAAGTCAAGACAATGTTAAAATATTGTAATTGCACTATCTTTCTACCTATATAACCAAACAAGACTTTTCTTGTGAGATCATATTTATTCTAGTAGAATTAAGAGACTACCCAAATCAATTATTAGTCAAGACTGAAGTCAACCATTCACACTTAAAATTTGTAAGCTTTTGTATAATGACGCACAAAAAAGATTTATGAACTTATAAGCTGTTTTAAGCAGCTTATTAGCTCACCCAAACACTCTTAATGTTGCCGCTGGACATGATATTTCCATTGGATCCACACCATGCATGCATAGTTTCTTCCTTTATAATGAAAGTTGATCAAAAGTCGAAAAACGAAAATTTGTGGGAAAGATCGTGTATTTTCACGATATTAAACCCATTTTTTTCCTACCCATTTGAAGTGAAATGTATTCTTTATTGGATCGTCCACTTCACGTGACATAGTCCAAAAAAAGAAATCTTCTATATCTCACAGAAAGTGTGTAACATGATCCACTACATTATAACTCTTTATTTTCTAATAATTCATCTTTCAAGTAATCGTGTCGAAAAAGAAGCGTGCTACTTCAAGCAAGATAGAGTGAGTTTATATCTATAATTAATACTCCCTTTATCCAAAAAAAAAAAATAACATTATTGCTCACACTAGTTTTAATAAAGTAGGTGGAAAAGTGCAAAATTTGCGTGAATGGAGAAATAGTTCTAGAGTGAAGTTTGTAAGAAAAAGCTGTGGACCCAACAATGACAAAAGTTTGGAAATAATAAAGTTTAGGGTGTGGCCGTATGGGATGAATTTCAAAACATAGCTATGCCAACTTTTCATTTTCTCTTTCTCTTCCCCTTAATTCCCATGTTAAATCATGATATTCTGCTGATTTTGTTATTTACTTTATTAATCACCCTGATCAATTGTTGACGAACAATATAAAAATCAAAAAGTTTAAGTGGGAAAAACACTCCAAGAATTTGAAGTATGGTGGGTCCCACGTTTGGTTCCATTAATAATTCCCACACCTTATTTGTAAATAGAGGTTCAATCCTCCTTCCCCCATTTGAAAGAAAGGAAGAAAAAAAAAATTGAGTGAAGTTTCATGTGAATTTCCGTAAAGTTCCATCAATTATGAAGACAAATATTATAACGTGGAGTGTTTGGAAAATATTGTACATAATCTTTGTGTAAAACCATGCAACACGATTCTTTCTAGTCTTATAACATAACACACCAAATTAATTACTCCATAAACCATGGCATTGGCAAAACCATATTCCATCTTTACCAATTTCTTCATTATCCTCTTCATTCTCATTCTTACAGCTACTACTCCTTCACACTCAACCAACCAAACCGATTTCGAAGCTCTTCGTGCCTTTAAATCCATACTCTACGATCCACTGGGGGCTCTGAGCTCATGGAACGAGACTGCGGATTTCTGCAGGTGGAATGGCATTACTTGCGGAAGAAGGCATCCAAACAGAGTCGTCACTCTTTCGCTGAACTCCCAAGGCCTGGTGGGATCGCTTTCACCTCACATAGGTAACCTTTCTTTCCTCAGAATGATTGACTTGCAAAACAACACCTTCCGCGGCCCAATCCCAAATGAGATTGGTCGATTGAAAAGGCTTCAATTCATTGAGTTTAGTAACAATTCTTTCGGAGGTGGGATTCCAAGAAACCTCTCACAATGCAGAAATGTTTATTACCTGAATTTGATCGACAATGAGCTCACTGGATCCATAGTCCCCGAGATAGCTTCTCTCGCCAAGCTCCAATCTCTAGGCTTGACGAAGAACATGCTCTCGGGGACTATCCCACCATTCCTTGGAAACCTCACAAATCTAATCCAACTCTCCTTGGTAGAGTGCGGCTTGCAAGGAGAGATTCCAGAGTCGCTCATTCAACTCCGTAGAATGCGGAGGCTATATATGAGTCGGAACAGTCTGAGTGGTTCTATTCCATTTGGCCTCTTTAATCTTTCAACTTTGGAGGTTTTCACTGTGGGTAAAAACCAACTCCAAGGAACAATACCTTCTTCTTTTACACTTCCTAACTGTATCTTTCTTGATTTGGGGACCAATCATTTCACGGGACCGCTTCCACCGTCGCTCTCTAATTCTTCTCTCCTTGAACGGTTATATGTCTATTCCAACAATTTCAGCGGAGAAATGATTGATTTAACAAGGCTTTCATCTCTTTTACATCTCGTGGCTGATTCTAACCATTTGAAGCGAGATATTCATACTATTTTAGCATCCCTTACCAACTCCACTCGCCTTCAACTTTTGTCGTTGTATGATAACCTTTTCACTGGTTCGTTGCCAGATTCCATTGGCAATCTCTCAACTCAATTATACGCCTTCGACTTTGGTGCAAATCAGATAAGTGGAAGCATTCCATCTAGTATTGGAAACCTCGTCGCTCTCACTATTTTATCAGCTTCAGACAATAATCTCCGAGGTCCAATCCCTTCCTCTATTGGAAAACTTAATAAGTTGCAAAGATTCAGTCTTGCAGGAAATAAGCTGACAAATGAGATTCCATCATCATTTGGCAACTTGACTTTGCTGAATGACCTCGTCATGTATCAAAACAATCTGTTTGGGAGAATACCTCAAAGTCTTGCCAACTGTACCAGCTTGTCACTCTTAGATCTTTCATACAACTATCTCAATGGTTCTATACCTCCTGAAATTCTCAAGCTTTCATCCATTTCTATTTTGCTCGACCTTTCCAGCAACGTCTTGACAGGCACTATTCCATCAGAAGTTGGCGCTTTAAGAAATCTCGTGGCCTTAGACTTGTCAAACAATAGATTATCCGGATTCATTCCTACTTCATTGAGCAGCTGCGTCATACTGGAAACTCTTTACCTCCACAGTAATACTCTTCAAGGAGAGATACCTAACAGTCTGAGGGCTTTGAGAGCTTTACAGTATTTCGATCTTTCCCATAATAACTTTTCTGGGAACATTCCAACATTTCTGCCTCAGTTTCATCAGCTGTTATATCTCAACATATCTTTCAATGCTCTCCAAGGTGAAGTCCCTACTCTCGGAGTTTTCCAAAATCAAAGTGCAATCTCTCTTCAAGGTAACCCCCACTTGTGTGGAGGTATTCCAATCCTAAATCTTCCTTCTTGCCCGCCAACAATTTCAAATAAGAAATCAAATAGACGTAAAATCTTGATCCCAACTGCTGGAGCCATATGCCTTGCCCTTTCGCTTGTATGCTTCTGTCTCATCATCTACAGGCAACGAACACTGCAAAAAGCTGGAACACCCGCTGCTAGATTCATGGTGCTGGAGTTTCTGAGGCTGTCTTATGCAGATCTCTTGAATGCCACAGGTGGATTCTCGGAGTCGAATCTAGTTGGGGCAGGGAGATTCGGATCTGTATATAAAGGAGCTATTGTTAATGATGATGAAGATGAGGAGGAGAATAAAGAAGTGGCAGTAAAAGTTCTTAATCTCAACATCAGAGGAGCATATAAAAGCTTGGCATCAGAATGCAATGCATTAAGAGGCTTACGACACAGAAATCTCCTCAAGATTATCAGCGTTTGTGAGAGCATTGATTTTCAAGGGAATGAATTCAAAGCAATTGTCTATGAATTCATGGCCAACGGAAGCCTCGAGGATTGGCTGCATCAAAATTCCGAGGAACAAGGCAGAAATCTGAGCTTGATTCAGAGACTTGATATTGCCATTGATGTTGCATCAGGAGTAGATTACTTGCACGGCGGTACTGACTCCATAGTTATTCATGGAGATTTGAAGCCGAGTAACATTCTCTTGGATCAAGACATGGTCGCTCATGTTGGAGATTTCGGACTAGCCAAAATAATTTCAAACAAGTTAGAAAACATGACAACATTAGAGGGAAGCAGTTCAATTGCAATAAAGGGTACCATAGGCTATATCCCTCCAGGTCAACTTCTAACATTTTTTATTTCACATTTTCTTTATCAATATACATAGCTACTAAGTATGCTTATTAAATTTATACAGAATATGGGATGAACGATGTCGTATCAACACAAGGGGATGCATACAGTTTTGGAGTTCTCGTGCTCGAGATGTTGACAAACATAAGACCTACCAGTGATGCATTCGATGGATACGTAAATCTCCAAGATTTTGTTAGCAGTGCCTTAACAGATCATGTAATTGAAGTAGTGGATCCGTGTTTGCATCAACAACTAAACAAAGGTGATATTGAGGATAGGAGTGAGATACTCAATGGAACTTCCTAGAGATCGCATGTCAATGGCGAAGGCTGTGAATGAACTGAAAAAGATAAAAAGTGTTTTTCTTGCAGACAGTTGACGTGGCAGAAATAGGAATGTTGCTCCCTACCAACATTGAAACATATGTCTGTGTCTGTTATGTGTCTTTAAATTTTCTTCCCAAGAATACATGGATTACATGTTTTTTTATTGCAACTATTTTCTATTTCATATGATCAGATGATTTTGTTCTTACATATGGAAAACAATCCATATAAATGTTTAGTAACTTACATGAATCTCATTGAACCATTTCATCAAACATCTAGAGTGCAGCATGACCTTCACCATGAAAATCAACAATTGGTGACAACCAGTAATCCACACACAAGAAGAGTGCAACTCAACAGCATTATCACTGTAATCATAAATTCACCAAAAATCGAATCTGCGCCTGGGGCAAAATACCCCTCTAAATTAAGCATTCTTCGGAAAAAGCAAAAAAGGGAAGTAGAAGCGAAGTAACTTTGCTTAGAGGGTGTTTGGCTAAGCTTTTAAGCTCCTTAAAATAACTTATAATTTGTTCATTATTAAGGATTTAGGAGCTTATAACCTATTTTAAGGAGCTTTTAAACTTAGCCAAACACCCTCTTAGTCAGCAATGAGTCAGCAAATCAACAACTTAATGTACGTATTATTTTTGGAAGCTCCTCTTGCCTTTAAGAAATCCATACATGACAATCCATTGGGCGCAGTGAGGTCATGGAACGAGACAACGAGCAATCGTTCCATGACCTCAGAGGCCCAAGTGGATCGTGGTGTATGGATTTCTTGAAGGCCAGAAGAGCTTCGAAATCGGTATGGTTGGTGGAGTATGAACAAGGAGTAGTGGAGAGGATTAAGAGACTAGTTTCGCTTGGTGTTTTAGGAAGATTTCGAACTAAATTTTCCAAACGAGTTGTTGTTGTACAGTAAGTGCGTGTGAGTGTGTGTTTTCATAATTGGAGTAACTTTAGGAATCACAGGAAGCTACACTTTTTTGGCGTGTTTCTCCCACTTCAAATGAGCTTCCTTATTTTGAAAAGTCAGTCAACTAAGAATACTATAATTCTCCAAACAGAATATTAAATGTAAAATGAGGCCCACTAACTCGACTATATCTAGTCAAATTTTAGACACCAAGCATAACTTAAGACTTTTGCACTTGAGCAAATCCCAGAAATCTAGTCAAGATAATGTTAAAATATTGTACTTGCACTATCTTTGTACCTTCAAGACTTTTCTTGTGAGACCATATCTTATTATAGTAGGATAATTAAGAAACTACCCAAATCAATTATTAGTCAAGACTCAAGTCAACCGTTCACTTAAAATTTGTAAGCTTCTGTTGTCATAGTTTTTCTGGGCATGGAAATTAAGGAGAAAACAATTAAGAGTAGAAAGTGTATTTAGTGGAGTTATTAAAGTGAAAAAGTAGGTAGAAAGAGAGTGAATAGTGAAATAAAGTAAAATAAAGAGAGAATGAGAATAGTGAATGACACAGAAAATGAGGAAAAAAGTAGATTGAAAGGTGTAAAGTGAGTGTAATTAACCAAACTAATTATTTCTATAAAAGGAACTATGACAACTGGAATGGGACACCCAAAATAGAAAGTATGACAACTGAAATGAGACAAAGGGAGTATAAAGGATTTATGAGCTTACAGCACTCACACCAGAAATCTCAAATATTTGCTCTTAAATTAATTCCTGAAGTTTCCCCTATAATATTTGTAGTCCCTATTTTTCGAACGGATACAACAGATCTGCTATTTTGTACTAATTATCTTATAAAGTTGTGGGTCAAATTAAATTTGTGATCTAAAAAATATTTAGGGAGGTGTAAATTTGAGCAGGATTATAGGGAGGTGTAAATATTTTTATGGGACCTACACAATTTGAGAAATCTGTTGGATGAATATTTTAGCATACTTTTTATCATTTTAGCCTAAATTTAGAGTTAAAATTGATTTTGAGTAATTTGCTGGGAATGGTCTTATAAGTTGTTTTAAGAAGCTTATTAGCTCAGCCAAAAAGAATCATTTTCCTTTTAATAATATTATGATTTCGCTTGTGTATTAAAAAATCTTTACCTGATTTTTTGTAATATATAGTTAAAAATTGGGTAAATCATTTCTAGCATTTTATTCTTTTTAAAATTCAAGAAATATATAGATTAAATATGTGAACTAATAGTATAACATAAAGTAGTAATGCACGAAATTAAGTTTTAAAAATTCGTGAAGTCAAGAATACCCTCACCATCGTTAAAAACTTCATGAAATCTTTATAAAATGATTCGAAGGGATAAAAATGTGAGAGTCAATGCTAATTCATCTTTTTTTATCCATATGTTTACATTATTTTTTACTATCTCAAAGTGGCTAGAATAACTTTTAGCCCCATATATCTCTCGTATATTTTAATCAGAATTATCATATACTTCCTCCGTCCAAGTTTAAATGCCCCATTTGAGGGTGGACATGGAGTTTAAGGAATGCTGAAAAAGTGTAGTTGGTGGAATAAAAAAATAATAATTGGTGGAATAAAGGTTGTTAGTGGTGGGTCCATAATAAAAAAAGGTAATAATAAAGTGGAATAAAGTGGGTTAGTGATGGGCTCATAGTGAAAAAAGATAGAAAATAGGGTGAATAAATGAGGGTATATGTGTCAATTTGTCCAAATAGGGCAATTAAGTTTGGATATTTTTTTGAGGCCAAATGAAGCATTTAAGTTTGGACCGAGGAAGTATAATGTGTTGCAGGAATATATATGATTATTCTTGTAATGCAAGGGAAAAGATATTTGTAATTTTGGTAACCATATCTATTCAAATTGTCCACTCTTGTCAAAAAATCTATTCAAGTAGTCCACTAAATAAACTACTATCTATAATGTGGCTTGATGTTTTTTGAGCCCATTTTTCTCTGGCCCAACCAAGCCCATTTTCGAGGTACCTCGGCCTAGCCAACAAATTTTGCCAATTTCTCATCCTTTATTTCTGTTTTTATTTTTTGTTAGATAATATTTACAAGGTATAGTGAGATAAATAATGACATACACCACTAAGTGTATTAAGATACACCATTTTTGAATACTATTAATATTCTTTTTCATTATTGTTTTGAGATGCATCACATAGTGTATGCAGATGCACCACCATGTATACTGACATGCACCACATTGTGTTTGTTTTTTGAATTTATTAATCAATTTTATTTATGGTTTATTAATTCGCAATTAAAGTTTATTAATTTTCAATAAGGGTTTATTTTAAATTTAATTTTTAAATTAATTATATTTAATTTTTAAAAAATGTATGAGATGCGCCACTATACATTTCGAGATTCACCCCACCATGTATAATGAGATGCAACACTATGTGTACTGAGATGTACCACAATGTATAATGAGATGCACCACAATGTGAAATGAGATACACAACATAGTGTATTAATAAGATGCACCACACTTTATAAAAAAATTGAAATAAAAAAAGTTTATCAAGCACGTGCAGTGCACGCTCCACGCACAGAGGTTGCACCCAAGTGTAGCTCTTATTTTGTAACATACTATAATATCATTATCTTTTCATAAAATATTATTAACCTCTAATTAATGATTAGTTCCAATTAGAATTAATAATCCTGATTAAAATTTAATAATTTCTAATCAAAATTTATTTCAAATAAATTTATTGATTCCTAACTAGATTTAACTAATTATTCATTAATATAATTTATAAAATATTAAAACAAAAAAACAAACTCAATTGATGGATAATAACGTGCAATTAACTGCACGAGAGGCCAATGTTACCTCATCTTTACATATCGTTCCATTTTGTTTCTACTTTTTGTAGTTTTTGTGAGGTTATTAAATAACTTTATACATAATTTTTATAAATGTTTGCATAACTAAGAGTACATAAATTTTTTATTCCACCTCAAACACAGTAAGTTGGCCATGTGGTCTTCTAAGTCAAGGTCAATAGTAAGCTGCCCATGTGCACAAGTCTACTAAGTCAAGTCACCAGCAATTTTCATTGTTGTAATATTGGTACTCTCTTTGTCTCCATTTAATATGACGTGGGCCAAGACACATGTTTTAAGAAAAAATAGATAAATGTTTGATAAAAATATTTGAAGTGGAGGAAGTGACTCTTTTAAGACGTTTCGTTAATTTATTAGTCGATAAAGAAACTTTACAGGAGTAAGTATATTGAACTTTTTAGTGTAAATGGGTAAAAGAAATGTCCTAAAAAGCAAATATCTTACTAAATTGAGATGGCTAATAAAGGAAAGTACTCGTGCTAAACCAGTACGAATGAAGTACTCCCTCCGTCCACGAAATGGTTGTCACTTTTGCCATTTAAGTTCGTCCACGAAATGGTTGTCACTTCCATGTTTTAGTAGTGGGACCCACAATATATTATATTTAATCTAATATTTCTAACTACATTTATTGTGGGACCCTTACTCCACCCACAATAATACCCATTGTTATCCACTACTACCTACCATTTTCTTAAAACTCGTGTCGTCCATAATGTGACAACCATTTCGTTGATGGGGAGAGAATAACAAATTTGTCAATAATTCGGGATGTGAGATGTAGGTCGGGTGTTGGCTCGACTAAAAGAAAATGAGGGTCGCGGGTAGTCAACTTTAGCAGCAAAAGGGCCCAACCCAACCATATGTTATTTGAATGCATGCATTTTCTTGGCGTGTTTCAAATGAGCTTTGTTTCTTTAAGAAGTCAGTCAACTAAGATACTAGTACAATTCTCCAATCAGAATATTAAATGAAAAATGAGGCTGAATAACTTGACTACGTTAATTCTTTAAGGAACCACATTATATATAACTCCAAGATCACAGAAATAAATCTACTCAACTAAGTAATGAGACAGAAAATGCCTTCAACTTAATTTGATGAATAAAACACTCTCTACTGTTTCTATTCCATCGTCTCTTTAATCATTCAGGTATATATGGAGGGTCCCACATTAAGATTTTAAACTCTAACTAAGGACACATGTTCGAATCTCGAACTAACACAACAAATATGCATAATTGGTGGCCAATCAATCAAGCATGAATAAACACAAGAATATAGAAAACAAAAGAAGATCCCAATCAATTAATTAAACCAAAATTCAAATCCAAGTATTCATCCACTCTCTAACCCTAGGATAAAAGAAAATTAGTTACTCTTAGACATCATAGACAATATCTAACACATAACATAAAAATCGTAGGCGAATCCTTAGTTCTTGAGTGTCTCTTCTTCTCTTCTCTCAATCTTCAAAAATCCTTCAATAAAGTAAATCTAAACTAACCTAATCTAAATATGACAAAAGATATGTAAAAGATGTCTCTTCTATGCTATAGATGGAATATTTATAATATGAAAAACTACCACAAATTGTCCAATAATAAAAATCAAACTAGGAAAAGAGTTTAAGTTGGAAAGGGAAAGAATTTGGGGAAAAACCGCCCTTCCTTGCGGTCACATGCCGGACCGCGCGCATGGCGTACTCCATGCAAAATGCGAACAAAATTCGAAAACGGGAGGCTCCATGCGGTCACATGCCGGACCGCATGAAACTGTGCATGCATGCAATAATTTCAATCAACTCGTCCTTTGTTTCAACTCCGATTTTGGATCTGTTTTCCCCTATGAACTCCTATCGAATTGTACTTTCGAACCGTGAACCCCGAACTCCTATGAACTCGTATAGAAGTGTACTTTCATCCTATCATGCTCAATTTGCATAAGATTAACTCCAATTTTCAGCAAAATCAAACAAAGTACGAATGACCATCATATTTCACAAAATAACAATACTTATTTTCCAATACGAATTAACTTCCAATAAACTTATAAAGATAAGAAAATCCATGTTTATCATTAATGCAAGCGAAGAAACATATTAGAGTCACACACACGCACAAAATTAATAAAATTGAAGCCATATCATATTACCTCCCTCAGAATAACCTTTTGCACGTCTTGCAAGTTTTCTCTCTTATTTTTATGGGTAAATAGAGATGTACTCTCTGTCCTCACATACGTGTCCTACTTTTCTTATTGAGTTGTCCCAGTATACATAAGTGTCCTGTTTTTCCAAATATGAAAATCATCTTCTCTTACAAAAAAAGATGTGGGTTCCCACCCATCTTCTATCTTCTTAACCGTTCTCTTTAATTCAGGTCAAAAGAAAACAAGACGTGTATTTAGAGACAGAGAGAGTATAAATTAAATAAAAATATATGTTTATCGTTCAAGACCAAACGGTAAAAAAGTGAAGAGATTACAATTGAATACATCCCAACACTATAAACAAATTTTATTAGCTATTTGTTTTGAATAATGTGAAAGTAAATGGCAACTGTGTCATTGCTACAAATCTTATAAATTATGTATAGTACTTGTGAGTTATCTGAATACAATTGTTCTTCCAAAGCCCCTTCACTAAAGCTAGCATATAATATAAGGGCAATAATCAAAAGATATTCTCCGTATTGTCATCCTTTCTTATTTAGGTGTCTCACTCATATTGTCATCTTCTAAATAATAAAAGTTTTAACCCTTTAACACCCTTCAAAAATGATGAGACCTATCCACTATCTATCTTTCTACTGTAATTCTTAATCTCCGTGCCAAACACTAAGATGACAATAATAATGGGTCGGAGGGAGTATACTTTACTAATGTTACTTATCAATTTTGGAGAGGAAACGAACAGAAGAAAGACTATTTTAACATTTCGAATCATTCAAAGACTAAATCAATTTTGAATGATGCTACATGTGTTACAGCAAAAGTACTATAAAGCTACCAAAAGCTAGCTGTAATAATAGAAATCAAAGACTAATCAATTTTGAATGATGCTGCATGTGTTACAGCAAAAGTACTTTAAAGCTACCGAAAGCTAGCTGTAATAATAGAAATTGTGTTGGAGCATTCACATGGTAGAACCAAATATATTTTAGATCATAACCAGTAACTATAATAAGAAGTTCATATATAATTTAGCATGTATTAATTCATTTAATATTTTTTTTGAGGGAATTAGATCATTTTGATTAAGTAGCATAATTATATGAATGAGATCGATTTGTAATAAAACTTTCTAATACGTCATAAAATTGAAACAGATTAATATATTAATGTTTTCCTTTTTTTTGTTTGGGTTAATTAGCTTAAAATACATAAACTTTTGCTTTTTTTGGGGGTTTTCCACGAATTTCACTTTAAGTTCTCTAAAAAACACACACTTTACATCTTTCGTAATTTCCCATGATTTTCAAATTTGGTCAAATTGAATCTGTTGTGGCAGCTGCAATTGTCCACATTCACATATTTGATGTCATTTTTTATTTAAATATTTGATTTCCTTAATATACTTAAAAAATTTTGTTCTTTAAACCAAAAATTTTTGGTCTTCAAACCAAAATTTTAAGCAGATTAACCCTTTAAAATATATATATATATATATATATATATATATATATATATATATATATATGAAGATTATCATGTGAGAATGTTATCTTATGTGAGAAATGAGAATAAATCTAGACCCTTGATTTTTGTTGATCAATAGCTCAGATTTAACGATGCATTTTGTTGTAGTAATTTATGCATTACAATGTTTATGCATTAGGTTTATGCAGTTTATGCATTACATTTCCGCAATATATGCATTACCAATATAATAAAAATGCATTAAAATGTATCATTCTCACGTTCTCATATAAAACTCATTCTCACCATATCCCTACCCTCTATATATATATATATATATATATATATATATATATATATATCAATGTGGATGATTCGGGATTCAAAATCATCTTCGATTTGTCCATATTTCTTAAATCTTGGAAAAATTGTAAAAGATATAAAGTTTGTGCATTTAGAGGAAAAAATGGAATTCCTTTCATAAAACAAAATAAAATGTTTGTGAGGTAATTAAATAACTTTATACATAATCTATACTAATATAAAAAGCACCTTCTTTTACAAAATTTGGTTTGCCTAAAATATCCTTATTATAAATCAAAATTAAGGTCAATAACGTAATATAATATTTTTTAGTAGTTATTTTATTGATAATATATTTTGGTTATAAAAGATATATTCATTCATTAAAAACCAAACTTACCTTAATTATATCAATTAGCCTTTTCAAGTTATATGCCTATCGTAGCAATTGCGTTTTTACTTAATTTAAATGATTTAGTTTTATGACAATGACTATTTCTTCAAAAGTTATCCTTCTACAATACATCTTTTAATATCGGTAGGGACCTTGTGTGTCCCCTTTGCCTATCGTACCTTTTTTTTTTTTTTGGAGTAGCTACAGAGAGTGATGAATATTCAAATTAGATATTTTCTCAACATTTTTTGTATCTGCTAATTATGAATTTTTGTTTCCATGCTTGTTCTTGGTTTTTTCCCTTATTAATAACCGGATTATTAAATTTGGGGTCATAGGATGATGAATTTGAGGATCCTATGTTTTATGGAATACATTATCTTTTAAGGGATTTTATGAAATATATTGCTATGATACTATAATTTTGAGATTTAACTAGCTTTTCTCTTTTGTTTTATGGAAAGCATTATTATGATACTCCAACAGATTATCTTTTATTTGCATATTCTCAATTTGCCTCAAGAAATTTAAAGGATGTTAATTATAAAGAAGAAATTTAATTCAGAAAATCTTGAACTTTATTTTACTAAAGATGACATTTGAGTACTCATATTTGTATTATTTGAATGATCCGTGCATTTAAAATCAAAGTAAAAGTAATTTACAAAATTATGAAATTTTTATCATTAACTTTTAAATTACATGGGACTAATATGTATGTCGTATAAATTTCTCGAACCCTCATATCCTAGAGGATAATATACAATTAGTACAACAATGTAACATCGTATAATTCATTTATTCATTTATCTTGTAATAAAAAAATATTGAAACTAAATACGAAAAGCCATTATTATAAATTAACTAAAATATATGTTTATATAATTTATAATTATATTCTAAATTAATTGTGTTTGGGAGTATAATCTGCAGATTAATTTATATATGTGATTACACATTTTTCTGTGATGAATTAGAATTTTGGATAATATTGCATAAATCAATTGGAAAACTAAAAAAAAAATTGACTAAAAAGTAATTGATATCAAGTATATTCTAATTCGAAATACTAAATATCAAGTAAATTCTAAATTCTAACATCTATTTTTCATGGAGTATGATAACCATTTTTATGTGATCTTTTATTTTTAAATATAAATTTAAAGAGACGTTCAAGTTGACATTATTGGTTAAAATAAATTATTACTTAATTTCAATTTTAGTTAAAAGTAAAGTAAAATGTAAAAGAAAAAGGATCAATATATATTTGATTTTATAAAATCATTGTTTCAACGTGCGAGTGCACGTTAATTATACTAGTTTTTATAAATGTTTGCATAACTAAGAGTACATAATTTTTTTATTCCACCTCCAACACAGTAAGATGGCCATGCATGTCCACAAGTCTACTGAGTCAAGGTCAAAAAGACTCATATATTCGATGCTAGACTATTCTTGGGATGTGGTCAGGTAGGATGAATTTCAAACAATAGCTATGGTAACTTTTCTTTTTCTCTATCTTCCCCTTAACTCCCATGTTAAATCATGATATTCTGCTGATTTTGCTATTTAATTTATTAATCACCGTGATCAATTGTTGATGAAAAATATAAAAATAAAAAAGTTTGTGTGGGAAAAACACTCCGAGAAAATATTGTACATAATCTTTGTATAAATCCATGCTAGACTATTCTTATAGTATGATAAAATAACACACCACATTAATTACTCCATAAACCATGGCATTGGCAAAACCATATTCAATGATCTTTACCAATTTCTTCACTATCCTTCTCCTTGCAGCTACTACTCCTTCACACTCAAATAACCAAACCGATTTCGAAGCTCTTCTCGCTTTTAAGAAATCCATAGACGACGATCCGGTGGGGGCTCTGAGCTCATGGAACGAGAAGACGCATTTCTGCAGATGGAACGGCGTTTCTTGCGGCAAAAGACATCCAAACAGAGTTGTCTCTGTGATTCTGAAGTCCAAAGGCCTGGTGGGATCGCTTTCACCACATGTAGGTAACCTTTCTTTTCTTAGAACCATTGACTTGCAAAACAACACCTTCCGCGGCCCAATCCCAAATGAGATTGGTCGATTGAGAAGGCTTCGAGTGATTGAGTTTAGTAACAATAGTTTTGGAGGTGGGATTCCAACTAACCTGTCGCAATGCAGAAATCTTTATTACCTGAACTTGATCGACAATGAACTCACAGGATCCATAGTCCCCGAGATTGCTTCTCTCGTCAACCTCGAAACTCTAGCCCTGGGGACGAACATGCTCTCGCGGAGTATCCCACCATTCCTAGGAAACCTCACAAATCTAATCCAACTCTCGTTGAATGATTGCGGCTTGCAAGGAGAGATTCCAGAGTCGCTCGTTCAACTCCTTAGAATGCGTAGGCTATCTATGAGTGGAAACAGTCTGAGGGGTTCTATTCCATTTGGCCTCTTTAATCTTTCAACCATGGAGGGTTTCGATTTGGCATTCAATCAACTCCATGGAACCATACCTTCCTTTACACTTCCCAAGCTAAGAACTGCTAATTTTGCCTCCAATCATTTCACCGGAGCGCTTCCAGCTTCGCTGTCAAATTCTTCCCTCATTCAACTTTTATACATAACTTTCAACAATTTCACCGGAGAAATGATAGATTTAACAAGGCTTACAGCTCTTGAATATCTTGTGGCTGGATCTAACCAATTGAAGGGAGATATTCATACTATTTTATCATCCCTTACCAACTCCACTCGCCTTCAAGTTTTGGCGTTAAATGATAACCTTTTCACTGGTTGGTTGCCAGATTCCATTGGCAATCTCTCCACTCACTTATCTTTCTTGAACATTGGTGAAAATCAGTTAAGTGGAAGCATTCCATCTAGTATTGGGAACCTCGTCGCTCTCACTGTTTTATCAGCTTCAGACAATAATCTCCAAGGTCCAATTCCTTCCTCCATTGGAAAACTTAATAAGTTGCAAAGATTTACTCTTGAACGAAACAAGCTGACAAATGAGATTCCATCATCATTTGGCAACTTGACTTTGCTGAACGACCTCATCTTGAGGATAAACAATCTGTTTGGGAGAATACCTCAAAGTCTTGCCAACTGTACCAACTTGTCACTCTTAGATCTTTCACGCAACTATCTCAATTGTTCCATACCTCCACAAATTCTCACGCTTTCCTCCATTTCTATTTGGCTCGACCTATCCCACAACTTCTTGATGGGTACTATTCCATCAGAAGTTGGCTATTTGATAAATCTAGTGGCCTTAGATTTGTCAAACAATAGATTATCCGGATTCATTCCAACTTCATTGAGCAGCTGCGTCATGCTGGATACTCTTTACCTCAACAGTAATTCTCTTCAAGGAGAGATACCTGACAGTCTGAGGGCTTTGAGAGCTTTACAGTATTTCGATCTCTCCCATAATAACTTTTCTGGGAACATTCCAACATTTCTGCCTCAGTTTCATCAGCTGTTATATCTCAACATATCTTTCAATGCACTCCAAGGTGAAGTCCCTACTCTCGGAATTTTCAGAAATCAAAGTGTAATCTCTCTTCAAGGTAACCCCCACTTGTGTGGAGGTATTCCAATCCTAAATCTTCCTTCTTGCCCGCCAACAATTTTAAAGAAGAAATCAAATTTACGTAAAATCTTGATCCCATCTGCTGGAGCCGTATGCCTTGCCCTTTCGCTTCTATGCTTTTGTCTCATCATCTACAGGCAACGAACACTGCAAAAAGCTGGAACACCCGCTGCTACATTCATGGTGCCGGAGTTTCTGAGGCTGTCTTATGCAGATCTCTTGAATGCCACTGCTGGATTCTCGGAGTCGAATCTAGTTGGGGCAGGGAGATTCGGATCTGTATATAAAGGAGCTATTGTTAATGATGATGAAGATGAGGAGGAGAATAAAGAAGTGGCAGTAAAAGTTCTCAATCCAAACATCAGAGGAGCATATAAAAGCTTGGCATCAGAATGCAATGCATTAAGAGGCTTACGACACAGAAATCTCGTCAAGATTATCAGCGTATGTGACAGCATCGATTTTCAAGAGAATGATTTCAAAGCTTTGGTGTACGAATTCATGGCCAATGGAAGCCTTGAGGATTGGCTGCATCAAAATTCCGAGGAACAAGGCAGAAATCTGAGCATTATTCAGAGACTTGATATTGCCATTGATGTTGCATCAGGAGTAGATTACTTGCATTGTGGTACTGAATGTGTGGTCATTCATGGAGATTTGAAGCCGAGCAACATTCTCTTGGATCAAGACATGGTGGCCCACGTCGGGGATTTCGGATTAGCCAAAATCATTTCAAGCATTTCACAAAACTTGTCATCAGTAGAGGGAAGCAGTTCAATTGCAATAAAGGGTACCATAGGTTATATCCCTCCAGGTCAACTTCTAACTTTTTTCACTACTTCACAATTTCTTTATCAATATACCTAGCTACTAAGTATGTTAGCTTATTATATGTATACAGAATATGGGATGAACGATGTCGTATCAACACAAGGGGATGCATACAGTTTTGGAGTTCTCGTGCTAGAGATGTTCACAAACAGAAGACCCACCAGTGATTCATTGGAGGGGTACGCAAATCTCCAAGATTTCGTTAGCAGTGCCTTAAGAGATCACGTAATGGAAGCAGTGGATCCATTTTTGCATCAAGAAGTTAGCCAAGGTGAAAAGTATTTGTATTGCTTTCTTTCGATTTTGAGGATAGGTGTGAGGTGCTCAATGGAACTTCCCAGAGATAGAATGTCGATGGCTGAGGTTGTCAATGAGCTCAAAAAGATCAAAACTGCTTTTCTCTCAAACAGTCGACGTGGCAGAAATCGAAATGTTGCTCAAGATCCCTACCAACATTGAAACATATATTCGTGTTTGTTATGGGTTTCTTCGAATTTTCTTCGTAAGAAATATATGGAATGCATGTTTTTATTTCAACTTTTTTCTTTTTCATATGATATGATGTTTTTGTATTGATAGATCTCTATTTTTGCAAAACAATCAATGAGCACGAATCGGGGAATTAATGCACACGAAAAGAAATAGAACGCGATGGATTTACGTGGTTCGATCGATTGAGATAGATCTACATCCACGGAGCGAAAAGAGTACGTCTATTGCTTGTATGCGATTATGATTACAAGAGTTGTCCTCTCCTCCAACCTATTCTAAGCCTCTATTTATAGGCCATTACATGTGGAACTTGATTAGGATTACAAGTCTTTTCCTAGACTCTTTGGCCTTATCTTGATCCTTCTTTGACCGAGCTTCTATATCTCTTTTGGAGCTTGAGTTGTACTTGATGTAGGATTCTTGATTGCCTTGTTGGAGGAGTCACTTTAAGTGGGCCGAGCTGTATAGGCCGAGTTTCCCGAGCTGTGTAGGCCGAGTTTTCCGAGCTGTCTAGGCCGAGGAGCTAGGCCATATCATATCATGTATTATGTAAAATATAAAAGTTTGGTTGACAAAGTCTAAAAATTATGAGAAATATCATCGAATAAAAACTAGTTTAGTTTTGATGTTATATTCGATTATTATCCACAATAAAAGCCAATTATCTAATTCAATCTGTATCGTTAATAATTCCCGTCTTTCTGATTATGTCCAATATGTTTCCAAATTCTGTTGTGACATGAAACACTACATAGATAACGAATATTTCAAAATACCGTTAAGTATGAACGCACTTTAATCATAGATAACGAACATCTGAAAACTCCATTAATATGCCGTTACGTAAGTTCATACATAACGGTACACAAACATATACATATCTGGTAGTAGCTTTAGAAAGTTAAAACCTCATAGGAATTTAGCATCATTAACATACTGAGTGAGTTACGGTAGCTTAAAGATTAAAAATTTAGCTCAACTTTTATCAAACTCCTAAATTAAGTTTGCTCATCAACTTTCAGCATTCCTATTGAGAAGAGCAACCAAAGCATGAATCAGACAATTAAGCAACTGATAATAAGATAATAAATCATTCGTATATAAAAACGTACGTACATCAAGCAACCTTAAACAACCTAAGCCGTCTTCATCTTTGTGGGATAACCTTCTTCATCATTTGGGATACAGTCGCCCATACATCCTTCACATCAAGTTTCAAGTCATAGTAAAAAAAACCTAGCTGCAAACACAGGGCAGGTTGATCATGACCATATTAAACAATAATACATACAATAGCTTAGATAACTAATAATCAAGTACTGTAAGATTTATTCAATAAATTTGATGATCTCATAGCTAGTAACATGATATGTATATATATGATGAGGTAATAATACACATCATTTGGGAATAATGTTTTAGGTGAGAAATGAGAATAAATCTGAATCCTTGATATTTCTTAATCAATGGCTCAGATTTGACGATGCATTAACTTATTGTAATTTATGCATGATGTTAATGTATTGAGTTATTGCAATTTATGCATTAAAATATGCATGCATTACAATTATGCAATATATGTTTCTCCAATGTGAAAAAAAAATGTATCATTCTAACGTTCTTATCTAAAATTTATTCTCACCAAATCCCTAATCTAATACTAAAGTATAAAGATGACCAACCTCTGAAAAGCCGCCGGAGGAAAGAGAAGGTTGACATTGTCTTCTAAGATCCTCCATCTCAAACTTTTGAGCTGCTGCAAGGATCTTGCAACCAAACAAATGTTTGTCATTTGCAATAGCTTCGATATGCTCTCGGCAAAGCCTGCTGTTGTTATGTAAAAACCAGATCACAACATTCATGGCATTAATGGAATGCAATGGAATGGAATGGAATGAGATAATTGAACAAAATAGCAGGAAATACTCCTAGCTAGGTACAAAGGAAATAAGTTCAACTAAATTAACAAAAAAAAAAAAAATGGAAGTAGAAGGCATGCATATCTATAATATATTACATCAAAATATTTTGCATTGCATTTTCTCTCCAATTTTGCATGACACATGCAAATAATTGCACAATTTCCGAAATGTAATGATTGTGAAACTTTACATTTCATAATGACAATGTTTACTTTTTCAATGATAATAATTACTTTAACGTTGACTAGAAGTAGAACTTGTCATATGCAAAGGTTAATATTGTTGTGACGAAATATAATGATTGTGAAACATTACGTTTCTCAATGAAATTGTTTACTTTTTCAATGACTATAATTACTTTAAGAGTTGACTAAGAGTAGAACTTGTCATGTTAACAAGTGGACGACATTATCGTGACAAAATGTAATGATTATGAAACTTTAACATTTGAACTAGCCACAAAATCCAAATTGTTGCCACTACGAAGCCGCCTCTTGAATGATATATCGAACTATGGTGGGTCCCACATTTGGTTCCAATAATTCCACCTTATTTGTATATAGAGGTTTAATCCTCCTTTCCCCATCTGAAAATAATTGAGGAAAAAAAATTATAAGTCAAAGGAACTAGGATTTATATAATACACACTTAATTTTTTGCGCTTTTTATAATTCCAAGTTGAACTATAAAGTGGTGTCCAAAGGAAAAAATTTTTCTTTTTCGTTTTCCTTTTTTTTTTGCTATTTTCCAAAAAAAAATTTATTTTTTTCGTCTCTTCTTTTTTATTGCCTCTTCATTTTTTATTTGTCTCTCCGTTTTCAGTTTCTCTTTTTCTTTGGTTAAGGGATCGAACGAGCGGAGTCGAAGGCATCGGAGCTAGCCGAAAAATCTAAATTGTTGTCACTACGATTATCTTTATATTACGTAAAATCGGAGCAATATAACTTGTCAGTTCAAAAGTAGACATTATCGTGACAAAATATAATGATTGTGAAACTTTACATTTCATAATGACAATGTTTACTTTTTCAACAACAATAATTACTTTAACGTTTGAGTAAAAGTAGAACTTGTCATGTGCAAAAGTAAATATTGTCGTGACGAAATATAATGATTGTGGAACATCACGTTTCTTAGTGAAAATGTTTAATTTTTCAATGACAATAATTACTTTAACGGTTACCTAAAAGTAGAACTTGTCATGTTCAAATGTGGATATTATTGTGAAATGTAATGATTGTGAAACTTTATTTTACTAATTGACAATGTTTACTTTTTCAATGACAATAATTACTTTAAAATTTGAACTAGCAACAAAATTCAAATTATTGCTTCATTATTTTTATATTAGCAATCGGAATAAAAGCGGAGAGCCATAAAACACACGCACCAACAAAATAATGATGTTCCACTCCCTATAGCCGCCTCTTGAATCATATAGAACTATGGTGGGTCCCACATTTGGTTCCAAAATATTCCACATTATTTGTATATAGAGATTCTAAGTTATATATATATATATATATATATATATAAGTTAAAGGTTTTGACAGAAAATAATGATTCTTACTAATGGAAAAGCAATTTAGTATGTTGCAGCGAGATTGGCATATTCCTAGGATTTATATAATATACACAGTTGCATAATTTTTTGCGATTTTTATAATTCTAAGTTGAGCTATAAAGTGATGTCCAAAGCAGCAAACTATACTCAAAAAAAAGAATGGCATTGGCTAAACCTTCCATCTTTACCAATTTCTTCACTATCCTCTTCATCCTCCTTCTTGCAGCTACTAATCCTTCACACTCAAACAATCAAACCGATTTCGAAGCTCTTCTTGCCTTTAAGAAATCCATACACGACGATCCACTGGGGGCTCTGAGGTCGTGGAACGAGACAACACATTTCTGCAGTTGGAATGGCGTTTCTTGCGGCACAAGGCATCCAAACAGAGTCGTCTCTCTTTCTCTGCGGTCGCAAGGCCTTGTGGGATCACTTTCACCTCACATAGGTAACCTTTCTTTCCTCAGAACCATCATCTTGCAAAACAACTCCTTCCGCGGCCCAATCCCGGAAGAGATTGGTCGTTTGAAGAGGGTGGAGAAAATCATCTTTAGTAACAATTCTTTCGGAGGTGGGATTCCAACTAACATCTCACAATGTAGTAATCTTTATCGCTTGGATCTGATCAACAATCAGCTCACAGGAGGCATAATCCCCGAGATAGCTTCTCTCGTCAAGCTCGATAACTTAGCCTTGACGAAGAACATGCTCTCGGGGATTATCCCACCGTTCCTAGGAAACCTCACAAATCTATCCACACTCTCGTTGGCATATTGCGGCTTGCATGGACAGATTCCTGAGTCGCTCGTTCAACTCCGAAGAATGAAGTGGCTGATTCTGTACGCGAACAATCTGACAGGTCAGATTCCATCTGGCCTCTATAATCTTTCAAGTATGGAGATTTTCGAACTAGGTGAGAATCAACTTCATGGAGCCATACCTTCCTTCACACTTCCCAAGTTGATTATGTTTAATGTGGCCCCCAATCTTCTCACCGGACTGCTTCCAGTTTCCCTGTTGAATTCTTCCTTAATTGAAGAAATATATCTATATTCCAACAACTTCACCGGCGAAATGTTTGATTTAACAAGACTTCCAGCTCTGCTAGTTCTTGGTGTTTCAGAAAACCATTTGGAGGGAGATATTGATACTATTATATCATCTGCTACAAACTGCACTCAACTTCAAGTTTTGGAACTGCATACTAACCTTTTCACTGGTTTGTTGCCAGATTCCATTGGCAATCTCTCCATAAACTTATTTTTATTAGACATTAGTCTAAATCAGATAAGTGGAAGCATTCCATCTACTATTGGAAACCTCATAGGTCTCACTGTTTTAATAGCTGATGTCAATAATCTCGAAGGCCCAATCCCTTCGTCCATTGGAAAACTCGATCAGCTGCAAAAACTCACCATCACAGAGAACCGGCTGTCAGATGAAGTTCCATCATCATTCGGCAACTTGACTTTGTTGAACGAGCTTCTCTTGAGGCGAAACAATCTCGTTGGGAGTATACCTCAAAGTCTTGGCAACTGTACCAACTTGGAAAAGTTAGACCTTTCGGAGAACAATCTCAACGGTACTATACCTCCCGAGATTTTGAGGCTCTCCTCCATTTCTATTGCACTTTTCCTATCCCACAACTTCTTGACAGGCACAATTCCATCAGAAGTCGACGCTTTGAGAAATCTTGGGTGGTTGGATTTGTCCCACAATAGATTATCCGGATTCATTCCAACTTCTCTGAGCAGGTGCGTTAGTCTAGAACGGCTTCACCTCGGGAGCAATTCTCTTCAAGGAGAGATACCCGACAGTCTGAGGGCATTGAGTGGTTTAGAATATTTGGATCTTTCACAGAATAACATTAGTGGGAAGATTCCAACATTTCTGGTCGATTTTCATCTGCTATATCTCAACCTATCTTTCAATCCACTGCTCCAAGGTGAAGTCCCTACTCTCGGAGTTTTCCAAAATCAAAGTGCAATCTCTCTCCAAGGCGACGACCAGTTGTGTGGAGGTATTCCAATCCTAAACCTTACTTCTTGCCCTTTACCAAACTCCAACAAGAAATTAGATTTGGGTAAAATCTGGATCCCAATTGCTGGAGGCAGCCTTGTCCTTTCAGCATTATGTTTGTGTGTCATCATCTACAGGAGACGAACTTCACAAAAAGTTGGAGCTCCTGCATCCATATTCATGGTGCCGGAGTTTCTGAGGCTAACTTATGCAGATCTCTTGAAGGCCACAGGTGGATTCTCGGAGTCGAATCTCGTAGGAGCAGGGAGATTTGGATCAGTATATAAAGGATCTATTATCAATGATGATGAAGATGAGCAGAAAGATGTGGCAGTGAAAGTGCTTAATATCAACATCAGAGGAGCATACAAAAGCTTGGCAACAGAATGCAATGCATTAAGAAGCATCAGACACAGAAATCTGCTCAAGATTATCAGCGTATGTGACAGTATTGATTTTCAAGAAAATGATTTTAAGGCTTTGGTGTATGAATTCATGGCCAACGGAAGCCTCGAGAGTTGGCTGCACCAAAATTCTTTAGAACAAGGCAGAAATCTCAACATTATTCAAAGACTTGATATTGCAATTGACATTGCATCTGGAGTTGAGTACTTGCATGGGGGAACTGACTGTGTAGTTATTCATGGAGATTTGAAGCCGAGTAACATTCTATTGGATCAAGGCATGGTGGCCCACGTCGGGGATTTCGGATTAGCCAAAATCATTTCAAGCATTTCACAAAACTTGTCATCAACGGAGGGAAGCAGTTCAATTGCAGTGAAGGGTACCATGGGCTATATCCCTCCAGGTCAACTTCTAACTTTTTCAATACTTCACAATTTCTTTATCAATATACATAGCTACTAAGTATGCTTATTATGTCATTATGTGTATACAGAATATGGGATGAACAACGTCGTATCCACACAAGGTGATGCATACAGCTACGGAATTTTTGTGCTAGAGATGTGCACAAACATAAGACCCACCAGTGATTCACTGGAGGGGTGCACAACTCTACCAGATTTCGTTAGCAATGCCTTGCCAAACAGCATAACAGAAGTAGTGGATCCATTTTTGCATGACGAAATTAACAAAGGTGACAAGTATGTAGATTGCATTGTTTCGCTTTTGAGGATTGGAATAAGATGCTCAATGGAACTTCCTCGAGATCGATTGTCGATGGCACAGGTTGTTAGTGAGCTCAAAAAGATAAAAACTGTTTTTGTTACAGACACACAAGGCAGAAATGTTGCTCCCTAACAACATTGGATTTTGTATTTTTTTGAATTTTCTTCACATATACTGGAATATATGGATTATACTGTTTACAGTTTCATATGCTCAAATGTTTTTTTCTCTTACACAAACTAATTAAGCCACCTAGTCAATATAAGCAATAGTATTAAGTAATTTTGCTACTTGATAAATTCAATATCCAATTAAGTACTAATGGAGAAACAGAGTACTAATTCCATTTTGCTACCATAGCATATGTATTTGATCTATAATAATAAGCAATGTTGATGGAATAGAATGGGTAACATTGCAACACATAATATGATACATTCACTTTGTTTCTATTGCAAAAAGTTAACTTGTATACAGGGGCTAAGCTCCGAGTTCGAAATTACCTTGAATTCTTGGGGAAGTCGCCAGAATCAACCGGACTAATTGAGGAGGGGCGCCGGAAAATTAACTTGAATTTTGTACCAGTGATTTGAGAGAGAGAGAAAGAGTGAAGCAGAAATGGAGAAGGCCAGAGGGGGGCGCCTAAATTGAATTAATTCGACTGTGAAAGTTAGTAAATAAAAGTGTTAGTCATGTTAAATGCGTTTTAAATTATATAAAAAAAATTAAAATAAAAAACAACAAAAAAAAATTGGTTTTTAATCTAAACTTTAATTTAATTTGAAATTTTATTAAAATAGGTAAAAAATAAAAGTTACAAGGAAGATATTTTCAACAGAAATAGAAAGCTAAACATATCTAGTATAAGAGTGACAAAAATGTCCGAAAAAATCTCATCTTTTATTGCCTCATGCGGATATATGGCCACCACCCTTCTTCAACATCCGAACTAGCCATTTTATCCGCCACCGCATTTCCTTCTCTAAAAATGTGAGAAACTCTAAAATTCAGCTGCTCCAATAACGCTAAAGTTCATCTCCAACGAGCTATCCATCTCCAACGAGCTATCCATCTCCACGGTACCCTTTCCGTCCTATTAATCAAAAGACTAACAACGTAAGAAGAATCTGACTCCAACCAAAGGTCATTCCAACCATTATTTGCTGCAATTTCTATCGCCGTGATCAAAGGCAAAACCAAATCCCTTCTCTACATGAAAACAACCACGAACCATCCCTCGACAGTTTCTAAAAACCCCACCAGCACAAAGAACAGCCGGAGCATCAACAACACAGCCATCTGTATTAACCTTTGTCCACCCCGGCAGTGGAGAAATCCAACGAACCGAAACCTCTTTCAACATATGTGGCGGACTATACTCGATTCTTAAAGAATTTGCTGCTGATTCTGAGAAGCCCCCTTTCCCCAATTTCGGAAAAGAGGCAACAATTTACTTCACATACGACCTTAGAAAACTTATTACCTTGTGCGGACTTGCCTTCATACCCTCAAATATAGCCGAGTTCCTCATAGGTCTCTTGCCCGAAACCTCCAAATCGCAGAGACAACTACAAACCTCCATAACTCCTTTTCATTGCTCCTGCCCGGAACCGCCATTGCTTCCACAAAGAAACTCTTGAAATCAAGTAAATCAACGAGCTCAATCTGGAAAAGACTAAGCACAAACTCCCACACCTTTTTCGCAACCTCACATCCCCAAAAGATATGATCAACGACTCCGAAGCTTTGAAACACATTTGACAAATCAAAGGTCCCTGGATCCCTAATGTATGAAACTTATCCGTCGTAGGGAGCCTCCCATGCAAAGCTCGCCAGGAGTTTATTGATCTCTGCTCCGGAATAAACGAAGCCCAAATCCATTTTGCCCAAGTTGGAGGAGGTAGTATGTTACGAAGATGCACCGCTGTCAATTCTGAAGACAACTCTCCAAAAATTGATCTAGTCCATACCCTTGTATCCGACTCTTCAGTCTTATGAACATTCAGAATATCGGACACCACATCCGGGCAAGAACTAACAAAGTTGTCACTAAAGTGCCAGACTCCATCAAAATAGTAATCAGCAACAGCCTAATTCAATATCCCGAATAAATGCTGCGAAATTCCAAGCCTCTCAACAATAGAATATCCCAACCAATTGCCAAACCAAAAAGACGTATCCCTACCGTCCGCCAAAATGATGAAAGAATTGGCCATCGAATCATTCGTACAATTCCACCCCAAACGGATGAAGCAATACGGTAATCTTTTGGAGTAGAAAACTTCGAAAGATATTTCTCCCTCATTAATGTACTCGCAAGAGAATCCTTGGTAAGTATCTTCCATGAAAGATGCATCACAAGGTTGTCATTTATGCTCCGAAAAGTCCTCACCCCAAGGCCGCCTTCCTCCTTCATGGTGCAAACCAAGCGCCAACTGATAGAACACGAAGGCTTCAACCTGATGTCTCCTTTCCAAATATAATTTCGACTACACCGATCTAGCATATTCAACAAAGACCTCAGCCAGCGATACACAGACATCACGTGGATTGCCGTGCTTTGGACCAGCGACCTCAACAAACATATTTTGCCTGCCCGAGAAAGCTGACGCCCAAAACCCCTATCCAATTTCAACATGATTTTATCTTTAGTTGCCGATAAATCCCCCAACTTCGGCACCCCAAGAAACAAAGGTACCCCAAGATAGGAAATGGGCAGCGAACCCTACCTAAGCTACCAAAATCCCTTCATCTGCCATTTGAGGGAAGTACTAACTCTCGTACCAAAATACATCGAGGACTTAGTTGCACTACAAACCTGTCCCGAAGCCGCCGCATATTGACTAAGGATCCTTTTAATGCATCTATAATTCCACATCGTAGCCTTGCAAAAAATCATCACATCATCAGCATATATGAATGAGTCGGGAAATCCATCCTCAAAGAGTTCTTCATAGGCCTCAGTCCCAGCCGTGTAGTCTTCACTATTATCAAAGGACTAAGAGCCTCCTCCGCAATGCCGAACAACAAAGGTGACAGAGGATCTCCTTGTCGAACACCACGTGAACATGCAAAATAACCTTCTAGCCTTCCATTCACCAAAATCGATAAGCGAGCTGATTGAAAAATTACTTAAATTCAGAAACATCCGGGAAACCAAAGGCCTTAAGCCCCTTGTCAACAAATCTCCAACTCAACGTATCAAACGCCTTAGTGATATCCACTTTAATCGCCATATTCTGCCCCTTGGCCGACGATTCCATCCTATTCACCCCCTCCGATGCAATAAAAATACAATCCTGGATATTGCGCCCCAAAATAAATCCAAACTGATGTTCCGATATAATTGCCGATGCCAAAACCCCCACCCTCGAAGCCAAAACTTTTGTAATAACTTTGAAGATGAAATTCGATAACACAATCGGCCTATAATCAGTAACTCTCTCCACCAAATCACCCTTGGGAATAAGCACCACAAAGCTAGAATTTAGGCCCTGAGGAAGATATGAACGCAAAAAGAATTGTTGCACTGCTCGGACCAGATCCAATTTAACTACCTCCCACACTCGTTGAAAGAAATACCCTGTGAATCCATCAGGGATAGGAAAACTAGCTCGATCCAGCTCAAAAACAGCCACTATAATCTCCTCCGAATCCGGAATTCTGGCCAATCCATCCAACCCTACATCATTCCTGCAAGAAATAACTTCATCGATCCAGCCCCAATCCAAATCCTGATTCATATTCGAGCCAGAGAAAAGAGTTTGATAATAATCCACCAACTCCCTTAAAATCTCAGCCCTATCCGTAATTAACTCCTCTCCCACCTTGAGTGACAAAATAGAAGATTGTCTATACCTCATTCTGATCAGCGTGTAAAAGAATGCGGTATTTCTATCACCATCAGTGAGCCATGTCGCCCTACTTTTCTGCCTCAGAAGGTCATTCTTTTTATTTAAAATAACACTTATCTCCGTCTGAATAGCCACCTCCTCATCCATTCTGTCATCATTATATCCCTGATCTGCAATAGCACACTGAACAGTCTCCAAGTCTCTCTATCGAGTCTCCAAATCCCTATCTAAAAAACCAAACACCTCCCATTTCCATTTCCTCAAAACCTGCCGAAGCCGCTTCATCTTGTGCATGATAATATAAAAAGGACACCTCCCATCAAACACCAGTTTTCCCCAACACTCTGCCCTCTCAAAATCCGGATGAGACGTCCAAACCGACAAAAACTTAAATGACTTACGGTGCTGAATTTTATTCATTGCCATAGATAGCACAATCGGAGAATGATCTGAATTAATCCTAGGAAGATGAATCACCGAGATCAAGTCCCATGCCTCCAAAAAGGATTCAGAAACCAGAGCCCTATCAAGCAACGATTGAATGGGAACTTGCTTCCGACACACCCAAGTAAATCAAGGTCCAGAAAAGTTAACCATCTGCAGATTATTGCCATCAATAAATGCCCGAAAGTCTTCGCAAGCAGCAGCAATAGGCTGCACCATGTTGCGCCTCTCATGAGCACCCAAAACCGCATTAAAATCTCCCAAAAAAACCACTTCATCCGAAACTAGTCCATATAAGTCAGACCAAAGTCGGCGACGTCGAGTGTAATCACAGTTCCCATGCACCACTGCACATTTAAAGGTGAATCCTCTATAAGAAGCCAAAAATGCTATAAATTGATCAGTAATCATCAACTCGTGTGCAACAACTTCATCATCAACAAAAACCCAAATATTAGGAGAACGCCCATCCCTAAAATTTTGAGCGAAGAAATTCAGCCCTAAACTCCGCCAAAATTGCCCCTTAACAGCTGATAATTCGGGGCTCAATAATTCCCAAAATTTTTGGCTTAAACCGATTACAGTGCTCCCTCAAAGTATTTCTAGTGTCGCTCGAGAGCCCATGCACATTCCATGATATCACATTCATTGAGATGAATAAGAGTTCTTCCGAGGAAGAGCCCGAGATTTCTGAATACTTTCGATTGCTGCATTTATTGATTGCAGTGAGGCACTTACTGGAGGATCAACAACATATTTTCCTTTCCTTTTTGTGCTCCTCTCCGAAACTTTTGGATTAACCTCCGAAGGAGTAGGCGTGCCGCTCCGTAATAAATTGTAACCAGCCTTAGCAATATGCTCTTTTCCTCCTCTATTAGCTCTATTAGCTCTAGGCGGTTAATCTAAACTTTTTTAAGAGAGAATAATATAGAAATTTTATTAGTATTTATTTCTAACTCGAATTTCTTTTCCGACAAAATTATGTCAATCGTCGCTTGGTTAATTAAAAGGCACGTCACATTTAAACTGTTGATTAAGTGTTACGCAAATAAAAATTGACTCTGTGTAGAATATATTTTTTCTATAAAATAAATTGGGACTAAAAATTAAATCCTAATAAAGTTCATTATTTTTTTTTGTTCAAAATAGTAGGTTTGTTAAGAACCAAAATTCATTAATAGTTTATTAATTCAAAGTTCATTGTTTATCATTATATTAAAAAAAGTAAAACGATTCTTACTTTGAAAAAATCCTACGTGGCACCCCTTATATTCCTCTAGTCATATTTATTTAAATTCTCAAATTTTTGAATTTTTAAATGTAAAATAATAAATTTTAAATTTCTATACTAAAATCTTGTGTCCCACATCGGTTGAAAATGTAAAATAATAAATTTTAAATTTTAAATAATGAAACTTCACTTATTGAAAAGCCTATAAATACCTAGAATTAATATGTATTTTCTCATCTTTTGCTCCACCAGTTTTATTTGGCCAATTTATTTATTAATCGGCCGAATAAATGACTATATTTTATAGTTTAATTTAATTTAATTTGGTCAATTTATTAATTGGCCGAATAGATAATTATTTTTGTAGGAGTTTTATTCGGCCAATTTATTTATTAATCGACCGAATAAAAAACTGTATATTTTTATAGTTTAATTTAATTTAATTTGGTCAATTTATTAATTGGCAGAATAGATAATTATTTTTGTTAGGAAAATAATTTATTAGTTGACAGAATAAATGGTTCAAAAATAGTTTGGATAATTTATTGGTTGACCGAATTAAATTTGGAAATACTCTAATATTTTTTTATTTAATTTGATAAAAATTTCTAATTTGTCAATTAATTAGGTAGACGGGCCAATTCCCAACTGATGGGTACCTCAACTCGGGATCCCACGTGACACATTTTCATTCTTTATTCTTATTATTTTTAAAATTTCATTTTATTATTTTGTTCATGTATTTTCTAAAATCTAGAATCGTCATAAATTATGCATTTATAAATCAAAATCGTGGTCAACGGGTCAATTCTGACCCGAAATCGTGGCGGTAGACGAGTCAATTACCTCAACTCGAGAAATTTTTCATTTTATGCTTTTTTTCCCATGTATTTTCTAAAATCGATAATCGTCATCCATGAAATAATTTTTACGTTATTTGTAGTTGACTTTCCAACTTTGCATAATCTTTAATTTTAATTAACGAATATTACTATACGATTAAGGACGATAACTAATAACACAATCATTATTTTTATTAAATTTTTGGATCTATATAAATTCTAAACAAATTTTATAAATTACGCACTTAAAAATTAGAGTCGTGGTCAACGGGCCAGTTTTGCAGCAGAACTGTGGCGGTAGACTAATATACGATTTTTTTCAGAAAGGAATACAAATGACTAATTTTTTAATCGGATTTTAAATAAGTACGAGTATATAAATTTCAAACAAGTTTGAATGATCCTAAACACATCATCTCAAATTGTTTAATTAATCGTCTCCGTTGGAAAACGTAGAATATGTAGGAAAATTGGCAGAAAAAGTACTAACAATTTATCAACGAGCCAATTCCGACAAAGAATCGTGCGCGCGCGTAGATTGGCCAATTCAGTACTTGCGGGACAACATTTTTTTTAAAATATTGAACTCATAAAATTAAGGATATTTATGATCAACTTTTATCTTATATCATTGATTAAATAATTTTATGAATCACAATCATTCTACATAAAATTTTGCAAAAATGAAAAACTACCAAGTACATAGTGAAACAATTCTTGAAGTTCTATTCTCACTTAAAAAAGTTATTCTCGAAGCTGATTAAAAAGAAAACAAATGACATCATTTATTTCTCTATGACTATATTTGGAAGATGATTATTTATATAATACTATAATTTATAATTAAATTTTTATTTATTAAATATTGTTTAAATATTTTTGGAATATAGGTATGTATATAATTAAATATTAATTTCAGGTAAAAAGAAAACAAATGTCATCATTAATTATTTTGTGAATATATTTGGAAGATGATTATTTATATAATTTAAAATCAGTATTATAGTCAATAGGCCGGTTCCAGGTCGAAAAAGTCGGGGTAGACGGGATGATTGTGAAGCGGTGGTTTAACTTTTTTTTTCCTTAATCTTGTGTTGAATTCATAATGTGAGGTATTTAGGGTCACTTTCATCTTATAGACAATCTTAACATTTATAGTATTATTCACTATCTATATATCATTTGTCTCTCTCTCACTACCCGCTCCTTCTCTTGCCTCTTTTTCTTTATAAAAAGCTAAAAAATTCAGCTTAAGAGCCGCTTTCCTTTGAGAGACAAATATATTTTTGCCCACATCGGTTTTGTAGAAGAATAGAGCTTTGAAAATTATTGCAACTAATGCGAATATATTAGATTCTAATTTTTAACAGCCATAATTATATAGGTCTGAGACATAAACATGTGGTAAAATTACTTTTTAATTGAATTTTAGATGTGTTCAAGGGCATATAAATTCTAAGCGAGTTTAGTATATTACATAATTGAATGATTTAACCCTAAAATAATTAACAAATAATACTTTTCTTACTCTATCACATATTAGTACTATCTAATAATTTAATTAATTTTTATTAATATAATTTCCGTCGATTTTCGACGGGTTATACGCTAGTTATTATAGAACCAAAATTCATCAAAGTTCATTAATAAAATATTATTCATCATAAAATTTTATTTTAAAATATATTTATATAGATAAAAATATAATTTTTTTTCCTGTTCAATTTATTTCCTGTTAAATTTAATGCTGTAAAAAAGAGTGGAGTCAAATCAAATTGTGTGCTAGAAAATTAACTCAATTAAAATATTCTTGTTTCTGAGCTCAGCTGCCATTGCGGTCGAGCTATAACATAATTTTGGCTTATTAATTTTGGATTTATGAAAAGGAAAAATATTAATGAAAGTTGAAACGACACAGTTATCAACACCGTTCTTTCTCTTCTTCTCTCTCCTCTTCCTTCTTTTGCCCAAAGCACAAATTCGATTTCTGGGGAATTCATGCGCCCAATGAAGATGGTGGTGAATGTAAGGAGACACTGAATGTGAGGTTGCACTCTTTGGTGTGTGGATTTCACCAATTAGCTGAGTTCCATGGTGAAGATCATATTGCACGCTAGGTGCTTGATAAAATGCTGCAATGAGATTCATGTAAGTTATTAATCGTTGATATTGCTCTTGATTACTTTGCATATATTCATCTCATTGTTATGTACAACCCTTAATGTCATTATTTTGATCAAGTCAACCCAGAATGTGATGCTATAATTGTTTATGAATTGACTAGCATTTCTAAGCTTTTCCATGCACATGCAAATTGCAATGCTTCCAAACACACTCACCAACAATTGGCTAAATTCATGACAAAACCTTGTCAATGTGAAACCAGCCTACATATGTACTAATTGTTAAATTCATCACATTTTGAAAAGAGTTGTGACAAGCGTTAGACAATTTTTTGATTAAGTCAACTCAGAACGTGATATGCTAATTGTTTATGATTTTTTACTAGCATTGCTAAGCTTTTAAATTGATCATCACATTCCACTGTATATATTTAAAAACACAGTCTTCTACAGTTTCTGTCCAACTTCTTCCATATTTTATATTTGTAGCATCTTAACTATTAAAACTTCAAAATAATAAGCGTACAAGTTCTTTGCTCTTCCGTATTGCTTTTTTCTATTGGATTAATAAGAGAATGACACGTAGCGTGATTATGATTATAAGATTTAGAGTCACACTCTCTTGCAATCGGTCTCACACTGTGTCAACGGGTTGACCGGGTCCAACCTCGATCGGGTCCGGAGAATTTGCCTAAGATTTAAGGAATATATTTTGCTTACGTATACCCTAATTTTGAACTCTTAGTCATGCCAAAACTTACCTCTTGGATTTTATTTGGAAATATTTTATATTTATCCCTTATAACGTAGTCGAAAATAGAATATTCTTAGACCCAAAAAAGCGCATCCATAATTAGTAGGAATATGCATGAATATAAAAATATAGAGATTGGAAAGCTCAAGTTGATTAACATGGTAAGTTGGAAAATAAAGTGGGACCAAAAGAGTAAAAGATTATATTTAATTTAATGCTCAACTGGGGGACTATATATCAAGAGAATAGATCAAGAGTAGGGACACTATTCTTTCTATAAACCAGGCAAGGCCTTAAAACACCAAATTAATTATAAAGCATGGCAAAAACTTCCATCTTTACCAATTTCTTTATTAATATTCTATTCCTCCTCATCATCTCAACTACTCCTCCTTCATTCTCCAACAATAACCAAACCGATTACGAAGCTCTTCTCGCCTTTAAGAAATCCATACACGACGATCCACTGGGGGCTCTGAGCTCATGGAACGAGACAACAGATTTCTGCAGATGGAATGGCGTTTCGTGCAGCAGAAGGCATCCAAACAGAGTTGTCTCTGTTATTTTGGAATCCCAAGGCCTGGTGGGATGGCTTTCACCTCACATAGGTAACCTTTCTTTCCTCAGAATCATTGATTTGCAAAACAACACCTTCCGCGGCCCAATCCCAAAAGAGATTGGTCAATTGAGAAGGCTTGAAGTGATTGAGTTTAGTAACAATACTTTCGGAGGTGGGATCCCAAGAAACCTGTCACGATGTACAAATCTTTATTACCTGAATTTGATCGACAATAACCTCACTGGATCCATAGTCCCCGAGATAGCTTCTCTCGCCAAGCTCCAAGCTCTAGGCTTGACGGGGAACACATTCCCAGGGACTATTCCGCCATTCCTAGGAAACCTTTCAAATCTTATCCAACTCTCATTGGTAGGGTGCGGCTTGCAAGGAGAGATTCCGGAGTCACTCGTTCAACTCCGAAGAATGCGGTGGCTATATTTGGATGGGAACAATCTGAGTGGTTCTATTCCATTTGGCCTCTTTAATCTTTCAACCATGGAGGATTTCTCATTGGGTGAGAATCAACTCCATGGAACCATACCTTCTTCCTTTACACTTCCAAACCTAAGCTATCTTGGTTTAGCCGACAATCATTTCACCGGACCGCTTTCAGCTTCGCTGTCAAATTCTTCCCTCATTGAAACTTTAGATGTATCTCTCAACAAATTCACCGGAGAAATGATAGATTTAACAAGGCTTTCAGCTCTTCAAACACTTGTTGCTGCACACAACAATTTGAAGGGAGATATTCATACTATTTTATCATCCCTTAGCAACTCCACTCGCCTTCAAAAATTGGGTTTAGGTGGAAACCTTTACACCGGTTCGTTGCCAGATTCCATTGGCAATCTCTCCACTAAATTATTCGCCCTAGGCATTGATCTAAATCAGATAAGTGGAAGCATTCCATCAAGTATTGGAAACCTCGTCGATCTCACTCTTTTATCAGCTTCAGACAATAATCTCCAAGGTCCCATTCCTTCCTCCATCGGAAAACTTAATAAGTTGCAAAGATTTACTCTTGCAGGAAACAAGCTGACAAATGAGATTCCATCATCATTTGGCAACTTGACTTTGCTGAACCACCTCCGCATGGGGGAAAACAATCTGTTTGGGAGAATACCTCAAAGTCTTGCCAACTGTACCAACTTGTCACTCTTAGATCTTTCACAGAACAATCTCAATGGTTCCATACCTCCCCAAATTCTCAGGCTTTCCTCCATTTCTATAAAACTTGACCTATCCCACAACTTCTTGATCGGCACTATTCCATCAGAAGTTGGCTCTTTGATAAATCTTGTGGCCTTAGACTTGTCAAACAATAGATTATCTGGATTCATTCCAACTTCGTTGAGCAGCTGCGTCATGCTGGATACTCTTTACCTGCACAGTAATTCTCTTCAAGGAAAAATGCCTGACAGTCTGAAGGCTTTGAGAGGTTTACAGTATTTGGATCTTTCTCAGAATAACTTTTCCGGGAAGATTCCAACTTTTCTGGTCCAGTTTCGTCTGCTATATCTCGACCTATCTTTCAATGCACTGGAAGGTGAAGTCCCTACTCTCGGAGTTTTCGAAAATCAAAGTGCATTCTCTCTCCAAGGCAACCACCACTTGTGCGGAGGTATTCCAATCTTAAATCTTCCTCCTTGCCCATCACCCAATTCCAATAGGAAATCAAATTTGGGTAAAATATTGATCCCAACCGCTGGAGCCATATGCCTTGCCCTTTCGCTATTATGCTTCTATCTCATCATCTACCGAAGACGAACACTGCAAAAAGCTGGAACCGCCGTGACTACATTCATGGTGCTGGAGTTTCTGAGGCTGTCTTATGAAGATCTCTTGAATGCCACTGGTGGATTTTCGGACTCGAATCTTGTTGGGGCAGGGAGATTCGGATCTGTATACAAAGGAACAATTGTTAGCAATGAAGATCAAGAAGAGAATACACAAGTGGCAGTAAAAGTGCTTAATCTAAACATTAGAGGAGCATATAAAAGCTTGGCATCAGAATGCAATGCATTAAGAGGCTTACGGCACAGAAATCTGCTCAAGATCATGAGCGTGTGTGACAGCATTGATTTTCAAGGGAATGATTTCAAGGCATTGGTGTATGAATTCATGGCCAACAGAAGCCTCGATGATTGGCTGCATCAAAATTCCGAGGAACAGGGCAGGAATCTGAGCATAATTCAGAGACTTGATGTTGCCATTGATGTTGCTTCTGGAGTAGAGTACTTGCATGGAGGTACTAACTCCGTAGTTATCCATGGAGATTTGAAGCCGAGCAACATTCTGTTGGATCAAGACATGGTCGCACACGTCGGTGATTTCGGATTAGCCAAAATCATTTCAAGTATTTCACAAAATTTGTCATCAACGGAGGGAAGTAGTTCAATTGCAATAAAGGGTACCATAGGCTACATACCTCCAGGTCAACTTCTAACCTTTTTGATTTCAAACAATTTCTTTATTAATATACATAGCTACTAAGTATGCTTATTGAATATATATAGAATATGGGATGAACAATGTCGTATCAACACAAGGGGACGCATACAGCTTTGGGATTCTTGTGCTCGAGATGTTCACAAACATAAGACCTACCAATGATGCATTTGATGGGTACGCAAATCTCCAAAATTTCGTTAGCAGTGCTTTAACACATCGTGTAATGGAAGTAGTGGATCCGTGTTTGCATCAACAACTAAACACAGGTGACAAGTATTTAGATTGCATTATTTCGATATTGAGGATAGGAGTGAGATGCTCAATGGAACTTCCTAGAGATCGCATGTCAATGGCAGAGGTTGTGAATGATCTGAAAAAGATAAAAACTGTTTTTCTTGCTGACAATCGACGTGGCAGAAATAGTAATGTTGCTCCCTACCAACATTGAAACATATGTCTGTGTCTGTTATGTGTATCTTTGAATTTTCTTCCCAAGATACATTGATTACATGTTTTTTTATTGCAACTATTTTATGTTTCATATGATGAGATGATTTTGTTCTATATATGTCATTAAACAAGTAAATTATGTTTCTTAATGCATTCGATTTTGGAGGTGTACAATTATCAAAGAAGAAACAGAGTATTCGATATCTTAATTAATAACTAGTGAAACACTATGATGCATTGTACGTTCAATTTAACCATTGCTTTTTTAGTGTATATACACATTAACTCTTTTTGCTTGTTTGGAATCAATGTTGTAAGAATCCATAAGTATAAGCTCAATCTTTCTCTGCAAGTTTCGTACTCCAGTGCAAGCAAATCGATCCATATTTTCAACATATCCATACAATATTTTCGAAACACGGTTTATTATTTGTTCTTAACCTTGATAAGTAAATGTGTTAATACTTGAAGAAATTCTAGGAAAATTGCACTTAGGTTCTTTGATTCGACACTATTATTGACTTGGTTATTCATTATCACTCAATAATAATAAGTCAAAAGTTATAATTGATAATCTTTTTCTTTATAGTTGCACTTAGGCTTGACCTGTTTCTTTTGTGCACAGGGTTTAAGGAAAAAACAATTAGGAGTACTAGATATGTTTAGTGAAGTTTTTAAAGTGAAATAAAGTGGGTAGAGAGAGAGTGAATAGTTAAATAAAGTGGAATAAAGTGGGTAGAGTGTGTTGGGGAATAGTGAATGATATAGAAAATAAGGTAAAAAAGTAGGATGAAATGTGCATGTAAAGTGGGTTGCTAACAAATTAATTAGACCCTAATTATATCTTAATTATTTTTAAAAAAGAAAATAGGACAAGAATAAGGTGGCAACCCAAAAAGAAATACAGGTCAATAATAACAATGGAATAGAGGGAGTATATTGCTTTGGCCTAGTGTCTCTGTGTGGGCCTTTAACATCCTTTATTCTGTTTTTTTTTTCTCTTTCTTAAATAGCTAAGTTTGTCCAAGAAAAAAAAAATTGAACTAATAAAGCCCAAAACAGAAGAGGAAGAATGAATTAAAATTTAAAATAAAGCCCATTCCACTCGGAAGGAAAGAAGAAATCATTCTCTAACTGTTATTAGAGTTAATCACAAATTCAAATTTTCAAGGGAACTAATACTGCAGCTGATTCCAATACTACTATGTTCAAAATAGCAAAAACTTGGGTGTAGAATGCATATTCTGCACCGTGCATAACTGAAACCGAACCGAAACCGGCGTTCCTGGTTTGGAACCGAAACCGAAGAGATAGGCGGTTGTGTTCTAGTTCCTCGAAAGTAGAACCTAAAACCGTCGGTTCCGGTTCCGGTTTGAAATTGAAACCGAAGTTTGGCCACCTCTACTCTTCTCCTTTAGTTAAGAGACCGGGAGCCGAAAGCATCGGGGCGAGCCAAACGATCCAAATTGTTGCCACTACGATTATCTATAGATTAAATTCAGAGCCGAAGATGGAGCCGAAAAAATTCCGAAAATTTTTATAAAAAAAGTCAACATTTCAGCGTTGACCATGTCGGGCTTGTCCAGGTTGGGTCGAGTGTGGAGTTATTCCATGGTGGAGATGTCTCCACACGAGACCCGAACGTTGAAAATACAACAAAATGCTTATTTACAATGCTGGGAATGTCGGTGAAAGAGGTCAAGGTTATGTTGGAAAACTCTACTCCATGAAAGTGGGATGTAATTGAGATTTTTTGTGTCATGTGTTGCATAGTTAAGAGCAATGGTGGAGCCAAGCTCCCGAGTGTAGGGGGCAAAATAAATACTTGCAGATAGAACACATTTTTATGGAATAAAATAGGGTAGATATATAGGAGACATTCGTGGACGGAGGGAGTATTTTTCAATAAAATAGTCGAGGTGGTAGAATTAGAAATGTTGCTCATGATCCCTACCAACATTGAAACAAATGTTCAGTTCTGTGATGCATTTATTAGATTTTTTTTCTCTCTCAAGATTCAAGAAATATATGAGTTTACATGTTTTCTATTGCAACTATTTTTTGTTTCATTATGTTTCTTAATGCATTAAATTTTGGAGGTGTACAATTAATTACAAAAGAAGAAATAGTGTATTCAATATCTTAATTAATAACCAGTGAAACACTATGATGCATTGTATGTTTACCCATTGTAATTTAGTGTATGGACAAGTTTGGGAAAAACAAATCCCTTATGTTGGGAAATTTAAGTAAAGTTTTGATTGATTCCAAAACCAAGTGATCCCAACCGAGTAGATGTTGTCAGATCCTAATGTTAGCTTTTAGGCTCGTTGTTTGAGTAATGTTGAGATTTTATCTTTACAGGACTCCAGCTGAAGACGGCAACAAGGCTTCACTCAGATAGAACATCAGTTGTCAGAAATTGTCAGAAAGACAACTGAGCGTTCAAGATTCAGAACATCAGAAAGACAACTGAGCGTTCAAGATTCAGAACATCAGAAAGACAACTGAGCGTTCAAGATTCACAACATCAGAAAGACAACTGAGCGTTCACATCAGTTGAAGGACTCGAACTGAGAAGATCAAAAACTTAAAGTTCAAAGCAGTGAGAGTTCAAGTGTCTCTATTCAGACAAATTGTCAGATGAAGATAGCATTAAGATAGAACATCAGCTCAAGACAAATCAAATGAAGATCAAACTTCTCAACCGACCATCCAATGTTGAAAGACTAATGTTGAGATTTGAAATTCAAATAAGGAAGTCACGTGAAGGTTTGACTCTCTGTCATTACCTCATTTGGCCCAACACAAGGCTGTCTCAGATGGAAAGCAGAAGTCCACAGTTGCCAAATCCGGAAGATCTGCAGAGATGAGAGACAAGCCATCACTTTCTAAGAACAGAGATCAACGGCTCCTCCAATGGCTAGTTGATTCTTTCCGCCTATAAATAGAGGCCTTCTTTCATTCACCAAGACTGACGAGACAGACAAGTGCGAGAAGAGATTAAAGAGCGAGAGAAATAACGAAAAACTGCACTCAAGCAAAACTGCTATTATCCTCTAAGAACATCACTAGTTGAGAGTTCTAGAGTGTTAGATTCTGTCTTGGTATTTTTCGATCCAACCTTGAGAACATCACTAGTTGAGAGTTCATAGAGTGTTAGATCATAGCTCACTTCTTGTTCGAGCTAGTAGTTGGAAAAACCCATCCTTTCACATATCCTCTCAAAAGGATTGTTAGGACCCTACTCTTCCCGGAATTGAGTAGATAGGTTGATAAGTACCCGTAAACTTATCTATAAGGTTGGTAAGTACCCGTAAACTTATCTGTAAGGTTGGTAAGTACCCGTAAACTTATCTTAACGGTTGCAAAGCCTGCGTAAGCTTTGTGGTTTTTGTCCAGAAGAACTTGGACTGAGTTGTGTGGACTCACAACTCCCCGCGGACGTAGGAGTTCTCTCCGAACCACGTAAATCTTTGTGTGTTTGTGTTTTCAATTCAGTTATTTTATTGCATATTCAACTGACCGACTAACCAGCACTCAAACTGCATTTTTTTACATTCTCAAGTGTCTTGGTTATTGACCAACCGTGCATCTGAGCGGCGTGAGTTATATTTATACGAGTTGTTATTTTTCACCACATTCCGCACAACATTTCACTTCCAGCTGAGTATATTACTCAGTTGAGATTCCAGCTGAGTCGTATTACTCGGTTGTGATAAATTTCAGGGGGTTGTTTTTTAAAATTCTTAACTGGTGTATTCCCCCCATACACCAGAACTCGTATCGGGACCATCACCTTAATTAGCTTTGCATCTTGTAACAAATAATGCGAGTTTAGATTGGGCCTCTACCTTGAACACTACCTTGATATATTTTGTAGCCCAAGCCCACTTTGGGTTTTGCATTGAATGGGCCTTGAGTGGGCCTATTTCCAAGTATAAAAAGCTAAAATGCTAACATATATTAAACTTAAATTTAACGCCTTGGGTGGGCAAATTTCCATGTATAAAAAGGTCAATGCAAACATAAGTTAAACTTTTTTTATTATTTTATGAAGAAGGTTGGATCCTCATGCGACTCGAGCATCGCCGTGGCCACCGAGAGGATGGCCGAAATAAGTGAGTAATTGAATAAAATGACCGACTACCACATCCTCACGAGAAATGCCGCAGATTTGGAACTTGAGGCGTGCAAAAACCACTTAAATTTGCGGCAATGATCAAGAAGAGATGGGACAATTCTATTTCATAAGCCAGTGGAAAGTGGATAAGATAACTAATAATTCAAATTCAAATTCCACATTTACTTATATATGATTGACCAACCAATTTTAACAAAATGCATTCAAATGGAAGTATGGTGGGTCCCACATTTGGTTCCAATAATTCAACCTTATTTTAAATCCACCTTCCCCCAACTGAAAAAATAAATGTAAGTCAAAGTTTTGACATAAAATAAGGATTCTTACTTATGGAAAATGAATTTAGCTTGTGGTTGCCAGATTGGCAGATTACTAGGATATAAATAATATATAGTTGGATAATATTTTGTGCTTTGTATAAAACCAAGCAAGGCTATTCTTTCTAGTCTCTTAACTTAACACACCAAATTAATTATAAAGCAATGGCATTGGCAAAACCTTCCATCTTTACCAATTTCTTCACTATCCTCTTCATCCTCCTCTTTGCAGCTACTACTCCTTCACACTCAAACAATCAAACCGATTTCGAAGCTCTTCTTGCCTTTAAGAAATCCATAAATGACGATCCACTTGGTTCTCTAAGCTCATGGAACGAGACAACGGATTTCTGCAGATGGAATGGCGTTTCTTGCGGCAGAAGGCATCCAAACAGAGTCGTCTCTCTTTCTCTGCGGTCGCAAGGCCTGGTGGGATCACTTTCACCTCACATAGGTAACCTTTCTTTCCTCAGAACCATCATCTTGCAAAACAACTCCTTCGGCGGCCCAATCCCGGAAGAGATTGGTCGTTTGAGGAGGCTAGAGATCATAATCTTTAGTAACAATTCTTTCGGGGGTGGGATTCCTAAAAACATCTCACAATGTAGTAATCTTTATCGCTTGGATCTGATCAACAATCAGCTCACAGGAGCAATAGTCCCCGAGATAGGTTCTCTCGACAAGCTCGATAACTTAGCCTTGACGAAGAACATGCTCTCGGGGACTATCCCACCATCCCTAGGAAACCTCACAAGTCTAACCCTACTTTCCTTGGCATATTGCGGCTTGCATGGAGAGATTCCTGAGTCGCTCGTTCAACTCCAAAGAATGCAGTGGCTGATTCTGTATGGGAACAATCTGACAGGTCGGATTCCATTCGGCCTCTATAATCTTTCAGGTATGGAGATTTTCGATTTGGGTGACAATCAACTCCATGGAACCATACCTTCCTTCACACTTCCCAAGTTGAGTATCATTAACTTGAGCCTCAATCGTTTCACTGGACCGCTTCCAGTTTCATTGTCGAATTCTTCCTTAATTGCACAAATATATGTATATTCCAACAACTTCACCGGTGAAATGATAGATTTAGCAAGACTTCCAGCTCTTGGAGAACTTGTTGCTTCATCTAACCAATTGAAGGGAGATATTGATACTATTATATCATCCCTTACCAACTCCACTCGCCTTCGATCTTTGGCGTTGAGTGATAACCATTTCACTGGTTGGTTGTCAGATCATTCCATTGGCAATCTCTCCACTCACTTGTATGATCTCGACATTGGTGTGAATCAGATAAGCGGAGGCATTCCAGCTACTATCGGAAACCTCATAGGTCTCACTGTTGTATTAGCTGATGTCAATAATCTCCATGGCCCAATCCCTTCGTCCGTTGGAAAACTTGATAAGCTGCAAATACTCACCTTCAGAGAGAACCAGCTGTCGGATGAAATTCCATTATCAATCGGCAACTTGACTTTGTTGAACCATCTTCTCTTGGGACGAAACAATCTCGTTGGGAGTATACCTCAAAGTCTCGGCAACTGTACCAACTTGTTAAGGTTAGACCTTTCGGAGAACAATCTCAACGGTACTATACCTCCCGAGATTTTGAGGCTTTCCTCCATTTCTATTGCACTTTTCCTATCCCACAACTTCTTGATGGGTACTATTCCATCAGAAGTTGGCGCTTTGGAAAATCTTGTGGCCTTAGACTTGTCCCACAATAGATTATCCGGATTCATTCCAACTTCACTGAGCAGCTGCGTTAGTTTGGAATGGCTTCACCTGGGGAGCAATTCTCTTCGAGGAGAAATACCCGACAGTCTGAGGGCTTTGAGAGGTTTACAATATTTGGATCTTTCACAGAATAACATTACTGGGAAGATTCCAACATTTCTGGTCAATTTTCGTCTGCTATATCTCAACCTATCTTTCAATGGACTGCAAGGTGAAGTCCCTACTCTTGGAGTTTTCCAAAATCAAAGTGCATTCTCTCTCCAAGGCAACCACCACTTGTGTGGAGGTATTCCAATCCTAAACCTTACTTCTTGTGCATCACCAAACTCCAGCAAGAAATTAGATTTGGGTAAAATCTTGATCCCAATTGCTGGAGGCTGCCTTGCCCTTTCAGCATTATGTTTCTGTGTCATCATCTACAGGAGACGAACTTCACAGAAAGTTGGAGCTCCTGCATCTATATTCATGGTGCCGGAGTTTTTGAGACTATCTTATGCAGATCTTTTGAAGGCCACAAGTGGATTCTCGGAGTCAAATCTCGTTGGAGCAGGGAGATTTGGAGCTGTATATAAAGGAACTATTATCAATGATGATGAAGATGAGCAGAAAGATGTGGCAGTGAAAGTGCTTAATCTAAACATCAGAGGAGCATACAAAAGCTTGGCAACAGAATGCAATGCATTAAGAGGCATACGGCACAGAAATCTGCTCAAGATTATAAGCATTTGTGACAGTATTGATTTTCAAGAAAATGATTTCAAAGCATTGGTCTATGAATTCATGGCCAACGGAAGCCTCGAGAATTGGCTGCATCAAAATTCTGAGGGAGAAGGCAGAAATCTGAGCATAATTCAGAGACTTGAAATTGCAATTGATATTGCATGTGGAGTTGAGTACTTGCATGGGGGAAGTGACTGTGTAGTTATCCATGGAGATTTGAAGCCTAGCAATATTCTCTTGGATCAAGACATGGTCGCCCATGTTGGCGATTTCGGATTAGCCAAAATAGTTTCAAACATTTCACAAAACATATCAGCATCAACAGAGGGAAGCAGTTCAATTGCAATAAAGGGAACCATAGGCTACATCCCTCCAGGTCAACTTCTATCCATTTTCACGACTTCACAGTTTCTTTATCAATATACATAGATACTAAGTATGCTTATTATATGTATACAGAATATGGGATGAACAACACCGTATCCACACAAGGTGATGTATACAGCTACGGAATTTTTGTGCTAGAGATGTTCACAAACATAAGACCCACAAGTGAGTCATTGGATGGGTACTCAAATCTCCAAGATTTCGTTAGCAATGCCTTACCAAACGGCATATCAGAAGTAGTGGATCCATTTTTGCATGACGAAATTAACAAAGGTGACAAGTATGTAGACTGCATTGTTTCGATTTTGAGGATTGGAATAAGATGCTCAATGGAACTTCCAAAAGATCGAATGTCGATGGCAGAGGTTGTTAGTGAGCTCAAAAAGATAAAAACTGTTTTTGTTGCAGATAGACAAGGCAGAAATGTTGCTCCCTAACAACATTGAAATTTGTATTTCTTTGAATTTTCTACACATATACTAGAAATATGGATTATACTGTATGATTTTTGTTGCAACAATTTATAGTTTCATATGCTCACATGTTTTTTCTCTTACACAAATTAATTAAGCCACCTAGTCAATAAGCAATAGTATTAAGTAATTTGCTACTTTCAATATCCAATTAAGTACTAACAAAGAAACAGAGCACTAATTCCATTTTGCTACCATAGCATATGCATTTGGTCTATAATAATAAGCAATGTTGATAGAATAGAATGGGTAACATGGTAAAACATAGTATAATGCATTCACTTTGTTTCTATTGCAAAAAGTTAACTTGTATACAGGGGCTAAGCTCCGAATTCGAAATTACCTTGAATTCTTGGGGAAGTCGCCGGAATCAACCGGAATACTTGAGGAGGAACGCCGAAAAATTACCTTGATTTGAGAGAGAGAGAAGCAGAAATGGAGAAGGCCGACAGGGGGGAGAAGGTGGGGCGCCTAAAATTGAATTAATTCGACTCTGAAATTGTTAATAAATAAAAGTGTAACCCATGGTTAATGCGTTTTAAATTAGAGCTTGTCTCACTATCCTATTTTTTTTATTTTTTTTTACAATATGTCCATATGCACACCATCATATATTCATATGCACACTACTTAATGTTCATATGCATGCCGAAAAATATCCATATGCACCAACTTTTTTTAATTTTTTTTCTTCAATATATCCATATGCACACCACCATATATTCATATGCACACCACTTAATGTTCATATGCACACCGAAGAGTATCCATATGCACCAACTTTTCTAGTTTTCTTTTTCTTTTTTTCTATTTACAGTTTTTTTTCCGATGGAGCCTTCGGCTCCGATTTTACGGCTCCGCCTTCGGCTCCAATTTTACGGCTCCGCCTTCGCTCCGATTACAAATATAAGAATAATCGTCGGGCAACAATTTGGACTCTTACGGCTCGCTCCGAGGCCTTCGGCTCCCCTCGCTCGAATCTTGATCAAAGAAGAAGCGGCAAACAAAACAACGAAAAGGCAAATAAAAAAAGGAGTGCAAAATAAATTTGAAAATTTAAAAAACAAAAATCGAATATTGGTTGTGCATATGAAAATACAACGTTGTGCATATGAACATAAAGTGTAGTGCATATGAATATATGGTGATGTACATATGAACTTATTGGCAGCAAATATATAAATATATATATATATATATTCAAAAATAAAAAAAATTAAAAAGTCAACGGTTGACCGGATCAACCCGGATCCGGACCGGGTCAACCCGGTCTCACTGTCTCACTAGAGAATTGGCCTTTAAATTATAACAATTTCACTTAGATAATAAATCGTCATTTTTATCTACTATTGACAAAAAAAATAGGTTTTTTAATTTTTTGAGGGAGAAAATACATGAATTTTATTAGGATTTATTTCTAACTCGAATTTCTTTTCCAACTAAATTATGTCAATCGTCGCTTGGTTAATTAAAAGGCACGTCACATTTAAAATGTTGATTAAGTGTTACGCAAATAAAAATTGACTGTGTGTAGAATATATTTTTACTATAAAATAAATTGGGGCTAAAAATAAATCCTAATAAAGTTCGTTATTTAATTTTTTTTTTCAAAATAGTAGGTTTGTTAAGAACCAAAATTCATTAATAGTTTATTAATTTAATGCTGTCAAAGAGTGGAGTCAAATCAAATATTGTGTGCTAGAAAATTAACTCAATTAAAATATTCTTGTTTCTGAGCTCAGCTGCCATTGCGGTCGAGCTATAACATAATTTTGGCTTATTAATTTTGGATTTATAAAAAGGAAAAATATTAATGAAAACCAAACTAAGATTATTGGCTTAAAACGACAGAGTCATCAACACCGTTTTTTCTCTTCTTCTCTCTCCTCTTTCTTGTTTTCCCAGTTTCCGAGGGGATGCATCATTTAGAGGGATACTTTTGCCCCAAGCACAAATTCGATTTCTGGTGAATTTATGCGCCCAATAAAGATGCTGGTGAATGTAAGGAGATACTGAATGTGAGGCTGCACTATTTGTTGTGTGGATTTCATCAATTAGCTGAGTTCCATGGTGAAGATCATATTGCACGCCAGGTGTTTGATAAAATGCTTCAATGAGATTCATGTAAGTTACTAAACCTTGATATTGCTCTTGATTGCTTTGTATATATTCATCTCATTGTTATTGACAATTAGTTACATTGTTTTACTGCCTTTTTTTTATTGATGTGTGCCTTACCTATGGAAATATTAATTACTTCTAGAATTAGAGAGTGTTTGGCATAGGTTATTCAAAGCTCATACAATCTGCATATTGTAACACAATTAATCTTATTGCTAAAAAATAATGTTTGAACTTATTAAAAAGAAAATCTGGTATGTATTTGAAAGATGAAACATTTGATGACAAGTTAAAATGCTCTTTCCTATAATTGGAGTCTCAAAACCACATTTTGAAAAGAGTTGTGACAACCATTATGTCATTATTTTGATTAAGTCAACCCAGAATGTGAAGCTAATTGTTTATGAATTGACTAGCATTTCTAAGCTTTTCCATGCACATGCAAATTGCAATGCTTCCAAACACACTCACCAACAATTGGCTAAATTCATGACAAAACCTTGTCTATGTGAAACCAGCCTACATATATACAAATTGTTAATTCCAACAAGGGGTATATAACAATCATATTTTGAAAAGAGTTGTGACAAACATTAGACAATTTTTTGATTAAGTCAACTCAGAATGTGATATGCTAATTGTTTATGATTTTTGACTAGCATTTCTAAGCTTTTAAATTGATCATCACATTCTACTGTATATATTTAAAGACACGGTCTTCTACAATTTCTGTCTAACTTCTTCCATATTTTATAATTGTAACATCTTAACTATTAAAACTTCAAAATAATAATAGTACAAGTTCATTAGAAATCAGTTAATGCAGCAGAACTGGTTTCCTAATGTGATTAGGGTCGGATTCTCTATTGCTTTTCCATATTGCATTTTCTATTGCTTTAATAAGATAATGATGTGTGGTGTGATTATGATTTTAAGATTTAGAGTCACATTATTGTGCAATGAGACGGCCGCGTGGCGCGTGCACTGCATAATATTTTATATGTATCCTTAACGTAGTAGAAAATGGACTATTCTTAGACCCAAAAAAGCGCAACCATAATTAGTAGGAATATGCATGAATATAAAATATACAGATTGGAAAGCTCAAAGTTGATGGAGATGGTTAAATGGAAAATAAAGTGCCACCAAAAGAGAAAAAGATTATAATTAATTCTAATGCTAAACTGGGGGACTATATAGATGAATAGATTAAGAGTAAGGACACTATTCTTTCTATCTATTCTCATAACTTAAGACACCAAATTAATTACAAAGCATGGCAAAAACTTCCATCTTTACCAATTTCTTTATTAATATTCTATTCCTCCTCATCATCTCAACTACTCCTTCATACTCCAACAATAACCAAACCGATTTCGAAGCTCTTCTGGGCTTTAAGAAATCCATACACGACGATCCACTGGGGGCTCTGAGCTCATGGAATGAGACAACGCATTTCTGCAGATGGAATGGCGTTTCGTGCAGCAGAAGGCATCCAAACAGAGTTGTCTCTGTTATTTTGGAGTCCCAAGGCCTGGTGGGATCACTTTCACCTCACATAGGTAACCTTTCTTTCCTCAGAATCATTGACTTGCAAAACAACTCCTTCCGCGGCCCAATCCCAAATGAGATTGGTCGATTGAGAAGGCTTCAAGTGATTGAGTTTAGTAACAATACTTTCGGAGGTGGGATCCCAAGAAACCTGTCACAATGTAGAAATCTTTATTACCTGAATTTGATCGACAATAACCTCACTGGATCCATAGTCCCCGAGATAGCTTCACTCGTCAACCTCCAGTCTCTAGGCTTGACGGGGAACACGTTCCCAGGGCCTATCCCACCATTCCTAGGAAACCTTACTAATCTAGTCCAACTGTCATTGAATGATTGTGGGTTGCAAGGAGAGATTCCACAGTCTCTCGTTCAACTCCGAAGAATGTTGTATCTATATATGAGAGAAAACAGTCTGAGTGGTTCTGTGCCATTTGGCCTCTTTAATCTTTCAAGTATGGAGGTTTTCATTTTGAGTGACAATCAACTCCATGGAACCATACCTTCTTCCTTTACACTTCCCAAGATAAGAATTCTTGATTTGGGCCTCAATCATTTCACCGGAGCACTTCCACCTTCACTGTCGAATTCTTCCCTCATTGAACGAGTGCGTGTAGCTTCCAACAATTTCTCTGGAGAAATGGTAGATCTAACAAGGCTTCCAGATCTTGTAAATCTTGTGGCTGGATCTAACCATTTTAAGGGAGATATTCATACTATTTTATCTTCCCTTACCAACTCCTCTCACCTTCAAGTTTTGCAACTGTCTGATAACCTTTTCACTGGTTTGTTGCCGGATTCAATTGGCAATCTTTCCATTAACTTATTTATCCTGGATATTGGTCTAAATCAGATTAGTGGAAGCATTCCATCTAGTATTGGAAACCTCGTAGATCTTACTTATTTAGGAGCTGCAGACAACAATCTCCAAGGTCCAATTCCTTCCCCCATTGGAAAACTTCACAACTTGCATATAATCTACCTTGGAACAAACAAGCTGACAAATGAGATTCCATTATCATTTGGCAACTTGACTTTGTTGAACGAACTCATCTTGGAGCGAAACAATCTTTCTGGGAGCATACCTAAAAGTCTTGCCAACTGTACCAACTTGCAAATCTTAGATCTTTCCGGCAACCATTTCAACGGTTCAATACCTCCGGAGATATTGAACAGTTCCTCCCTTTCTGTTAGACTTGACCTCTCCGCCAACAACTTGTTGGGTACTATTCCGTCAGAAATTGGTGCTTTGAGAAATCTTGGGTCGTTGGATTTGTCCCACAATAGATTATCCGGATTCATTCCAACTTCTCTGAGCAGCTGTGTTAGTCTGGAATGGCTTCACCTCGGGAGCAATTCTCTTCGAGGAGAGATACCTGACAGTCTGAGGGCTTTGAGAGGTTTACAATATTTGGATCTTTCACAGAATAACATTACTGGGAAGATTCCAACATTTCTGGTCGATTTTCGTCTGCTATATCTCGACCTTTCTTTCAATGGACTGCAAGGTGAAGTCCCTACTCTCGGAGTTTTCAAAAATCAAAGTGCATTCTCTCTCCAAGGCAACCACCACTTGTGTGGAGGTATTCCAATCCTAAACCTTAGTTCTTGTGCATCACCAAACTCCAACAAGAAATTAGATTTGGGTAAAATCTTGATCCCAATTGCTGGAGGCTGCCTTGCCCTTTCAGTATTATGTTTCGTTGTCATCATCTACAGGAGACGAACTTTGCAAAAAGTTGGAGCTCCTGCATCAATATTCATGGTGCCGGAGCTTTTGAGGCTGTCTTATGCAGATCTCTTGAAGGCCACAGGTGATTTCTCGGAATCGAATCTCGTTGGGGCAGGGAGATTTGGATCTGTATATAAAGGAACAATTGTTAGCAATGATGATCAAGATGAGGAGAATACACAAGTGGCGGTAAAAGTGCTAAATCTCAACATCAGAGGAGCATATAAAAGCTTGGCATCAGAATGCAATGCATTAAGAGGCTTACGACACAGAAATCTCCTCAAGATTATAAGCGTTTGTGATAGTATTGATTTTCAAGGAAATGATTTTAAGGCATTGGTCTATGAATTCATGGCCAACGGAAGCCTTGAGAATTGGCTTCACAACTCCGAGGAACAAAGCAGAATTCTGAGCATTATTCACAGACTTGATATTGCAATTGACATTGCATCTGGAGTAGATTACTTGCATGGAGGTACTGACTCCATAGTTATTCATGGAGATTTGAAGCCGAGCAACATTCTGTTGGATCAAGACATGGTGGCCCACGTTGGCGATTTCGGATTAGCCAAAATCATTTCAAGCATCTCACAAAACCTGTCATCAATAGAAGGAAGTAGTTCAATTGCAATAAAGGGTACCATAGGCTACATCCCTCCAGGTCAACTTCTTACCATTTTCACTACTTCGAAATTTCTCTATCAATAAACATAGCTACTAAGCATGCTTATTATGTCATTATGTGTACACAGAATATGGGATGAACAACGTCGTATCCACTCAAGGTGATGCATACAGCTACGGAATTCTTGTGCTAGAGATGTTCACAAAGATCAGACCCACGAGTGATTCTTTGGAGGGGTACGCAAATCTCCAAGATTTCGTTAGCAATGCCTTACCAAACCGTATAACGGAAGTAGTGGATCCATTTTTGCACGACGAACTTAACAAAGGTGACAAGTATTTAGATTGCATTGTTTCGATTTTGAGGATTGGAGTGAGATGCTCAATGGAACTTCCAAGAGATCGGATGTCGATGGTAGAGGTTGTCAATGAGCTCAAGAAGATAAAAACTGTTTTTGTTGCAGACAAACAAGGCAAAAACGTTGCTCCCTAACAACATTGAATTTTTTATTCCTTTGAATTTTCTTCACATTTAGAAAATATGGATTATATGGTTTTTGTTGGAACTATTTACAGTTTCATATGCTCAGATGTTTTTTCTCTTACTCAAATTAATTAGGCCATCCAGGCAATAAGTATTAATTCAATATACAATTAAGTAATCCATCCGTACACGAAAAATATGTTTGTTCTATTCATCAAAAAACTGCATGTTCCATTTTTTGAAATGAGGTCCACACAATCTACTTTAATTTAAAAAAGGTTTTTGATACTAGCACTTAAGATATAATAGGTTTTTTTTTTTTTTTTTTTTTTAACACTTGTTTAATTCCTTTAAATTTTAGCAATTTTTGACATTTTTACCCTTACTAAGATTTTTAGTCTTTGGTAACAAAAAAAAGTTACATTCACTTCCACCACCTCTCCACCACTGTCGTGCCACCACCGCCACCTTAGTTGGCGGTCAAAAAAAAAATTTGTGACTCAAAAAGAAAAACTTTTCACCATCAAATTTTTTATCACTAACAAAATTTTGATCATTACCAAAAAGGAGTTGTAACAACCATTAATGTCATTATTTTGATCAAGTCAACCAACAATTGTTTATGAATGTGATGCTAATTGTTTATGAATTGACTAGCATTTCTAAGCTTTTCCATGCACATGCACATGCACATGCAAGTTGCAATGCTTCCAAACACACTCACCAACAATTGGCTAAATTCATGACAAAACCTTGTCAATGTGAAACCAGCCTACATATATAGTAATTGTTAATTTCAACAAGCTGTATATAACAATCACATTTTGAAGAGAGTTGTGACAAGCATTAGACAATTTTTTGATTAAGTCAACTCATAACGTGATATGCTAATTGTTTATGAATTTTGACTAACATTTCTAAGCTTTTAAATTGATCATCACATTCCACTGTATATATTTAAAGACACAGTCTTCTACAGTTTCTGTCCAACTTCTTCCATATTTTATATTTCTAGCATCTTAACTATTAAAACTTCAAAATAATAATCATACAAGTTCTTTGCTCTTCCCTATTGCATTTTCTATTGGATTAATAAGAGAATGACACGTAGCGTGATTATGATTTTAAGATTTAGAGTCACACTCTCGTGCAACCGGTGTCACACTATGTCAATGGGTTGACCGGGTCCGACCTAGATCGAGACCCGAGAATTTGCCTTAGATTTAAGGAATATATTTTGCCGACGTGTACCCTAAATCTTGAAGTCTTACTCATGCCACAACTTATCTCTTGGATTTTATTTGGAAATATTTTATATGTATCCTTTGTAACATAGTCGAAAATAGACTATTCTTAGACCCAAAAAAGCGCATCCATAATTAGTAGTAGAAAATATGCATGAATATAAAAATATACAGATTGGAAAGCTCAAGTTGATGGAGATGGTAAGTTGGAAAATAAAGTGTGACCAAAAGAGTAAAAGATTATAATTAATGCTAATGCTCAACTAGGGGACTATATAGTTGAATAGATCAAGAGTAGGGACACTATTCTTTCTATCAAACCAGGCAATACTATCTATTCTCATAACTTAAGACACCAAATTAATTATAAAGCATGGCAAAAACTTCCATCTTTACCAATTTCTTTATCAATATTGTATTCCTCCTCATCATCTCAACTACTCCTCCTTCATACTCCAACAATAACCAAACCGATTTCGAAGCTCTTCTCGCCTTTAAGAAATCCATACACGACGATCCACTCGGGGCTTTGAGCTCATGGAACGAGACGACACATTTCTGCAGATGGAATGGCGTTTCTTGCGGCAAAAGGCATCCAAACAGAGTTGTGTCTGTTTCGCTGCGGTCCCAAGGCCTGGTGGGATCACTTTCACCTCACATAGGTAACCTTTCTTTTCTTAGAACCATCATCTTGCAAAACAACACCTTCCGCGGCCCAATCCCACAAGAGATTGGTCGATTGAGAAGGCTTCGAGTGATTGAGTTTAGTAACAATTCTTTCGGAGGTGGGATTCCAACTAACCTGTCACAATGCAGAAATCTTTATTACCTAAACTTCATCGACAACGAGCTCACTGGATCCATAGTCCCCGAGATAGCTTTTCTCGTCAACCTCCAACACTTACTGTTGGCGCAGAATATGCTCTCGGGGACTATCCCACCATTCCTAGGAAACCTCACAAATCTAATCCAAATCTCGTTGAGTAAGTGCGGCTTGCAAGGAGAGATTCCAGAGTCGCTCATTCAACTCCAAAGAATGCGGTATCTACTTTTGGCTTTGAACAGTCTGAGTGGTTCTGTTCCATTTGGCCTCTTTAATCTTTCGACTATGGAGGCTATCGCATTGGATGGAAATCAACTCCATGGAACCATACCTTCTTCCTTTACACTTCCTTTAATCTTTGATCTTGGTTTAGCCGACAATCATTTCACCGGACCGCTTCCAGCTTCGCTGTCAAATTCTTCTCTCCTTGAAGAATTATATGTCTATTCCAACAATTTCAGCGGAGACATGATAGATTTAACAAGGCTTTCATCTCTTGAAGTACTTGCGGCTGAATCTAACCAATTGAAGGGAGATATTCATACTATTTTATCATCTCTTACCAACTCCACTCGCCTTCAAGTTTTGACGTTATTTAATAACCTTTTCACTGGTTCGTTGCCGGATTCCATCGGCAATCACTCCGCTCACTTATTTTACTTGGACATAAGTGGAAATCAGATAAGTGGAAGCATTCCATCTAGTATTGGAAACCTCGTCGCTCTCACTCTTTTCATGGCTAATGACAATAATCTTCAAGGTTCAATTCCTTCCTCCATTGGAAAACTTAATAACTTGCAAAGATTTAGTCTTGCAGGAAACAAGCTGACAAATGAGATTCCATCATCATTTGGCAACTTGACTTTGCTGAATATTCTCTTCTTGAATCAAAACAATCTGTTTGGGAGAATACCTCGAAGTCTTGCCAACTGTACCAACTTGTCACTCTTAGATCTTTCACACAACATTCTCAATGGTTCCATACCTCCCCAAATTCTCAGGCTCTCCTCCATTTCTATTGCACTTAACCTGTCCCACAACTTCTTGATGGGTACTATTCCATCAGAAATCGGCGCTCTAAGAAATCTCGTGGCCTTAGACTTGTCAAACAATAGATTATCCGGATTCATTCCAACTTCATTGAGCAGCTGCGTCATGCTGGATACTCTTTACCTCCACAGCAATTCTCTTCAAGGAGAGATACCTGACAGTCTGAAGGCTTTGAAGGGTTTACAGTATTTGGATCTTTCGCAGAATAACTTTTCTGGGAACATTCCATTATTTCTGCCTCAGTTTCATCAGCTCTTATATCTCAACATATCTTTCAATGCGCTCCGAGGTGAAGTCCCTACTGTGGGAGTTTTCCAAAACGAAAGTGCAATCTCACTCCAAGGTAACCACCACTTGTGTGGAGGTATTCCACTCCTAAATCTACCTCCTTGCCCATCACCAAATTCCATCAAGAAATCAAATTTGGGTAAAATATTGATTCCAACTGCTGGAGCCATAGGCCTTGCCCTTTCGCTACTATGCTTCTGTCTCATCATCTACAGGCGACAAACACTGCAAAAAGCTGGAACCCCTGCATCCATATTCATGGTGCCGGAGTTTCTGAGGCTGTCTTATGCAGATCTCTTGAATGCCACAGCTGGATTCTCGGAGTCGAATCTAGTTGGGGCAGGGACATTCGGATCTGTATATAAAGGAACTATTGTAAATGATGATGAAGATGAGGAGGAGAATATACAAGTGGCAGTAAAAGTGCTAAATCTGAACATCAGAGGAGCATATAAAAGCTTGGCATCAGAATGCAATGCATTGAGAGGCATACGACACAGAAATCTGCTCAAGATTATCAGCGTCTGTGACAGCATCGATTTCCAAGGCAATGATTTCAAGGCTTTGGTGTATGAATTCATGGCCAACGGAAGCCTCGAGGATTGGCTGCATCAGAATTCTGAGGAACAAGGCAGAAATCTGAGCATAATTCAGAGACTTGAAATTGCAATTGATATTGCATCTGGGGTTGAGTACTTGCACGGCGGAACTGACTCCATAGTTATTCATGGAGATTTGAAGCCGAGTAACATTCTCTTGGATCAAGACATGGTGGCCCACGTTGGCGATTTCGGATTAGCCAAAATCATTTCAAACATTTCACAAAACATGTCATCAGTAGAGGGAAGCAGTTCAATTGCAATAAAGGGTACCATAGGCTACATCCCTCCAGGTCAACTTCTAACCTTTTTTATTTCACAACTTCTTTATTAATATATATAGCTACTAAGTATGCTTATTAAATTTATACAGAATATGGGATGAACGATGTTGTATCAACTCAAGGGGACACATACAGCTTTGGAATTCTTGTGCTCGAGATGTTCACAAACATAAGACCTACCAGTGATGCATTCGATGGGCATGTAAATCTCCAAGATTTCGTTAGTAGTGCTTTAACACATCGTGTAATGGAAGTAGTGGATCCCTGTTTGCACCAACAACTAAACGAAGGTGACAAGTATCGGGATTCCATTGTTTCGATATTGAGGATAGGAGTGAGATGCTCAATGGAACTTCCCAGAGACCGCATGTCGATGGCAGAGGTAGCTAATGAACTGAAAAGGATAAAATCTGTTTTTCTTGCAGACTGTCGACCTGGCGCCAGAAATAGGAATGTTGCTCCCTACTAATATATGTCTGTGTGTGTTATTGCAACTATTTTCTGTTTCATATGATCAGATGATTTTGTTCTATATATGTGATTAAACAAGTAATTATGTTTCTTAATGCATTCGATTTTGGAGGTGTACAAAATTACCAAAGAAGAACAGAGTATTCGATATCTTAATTAGTAACAAGTGAAACACAATGATGCATTGTATGTTTACCCATTGCATATTTTGTGTACGTACATACACATTGTATGTTCTATATATGTTTACCCATTGCATATTTTGTGTACGTACATACACATATTTTGTGTACTGCACCAGTGATTTGAGAGGGAGAGAGAGAGAGAGGGAGAGAGAGAGTGAAGCAGAAATGGAGAAGGCCAGAAGGGGGAAGAAGGGGGCGCCTAAATTGAATTAATTCGACTATGAAATTGTTAGTAAATAAAAGTGTCACTCATGGTTAGATGCGTTTAAAAAAAAAAATCACTTAGATAATAAATCATCATTTTTTTCTACTATTGATAAAAAAAATTGGTTTTAATCTAAACTTTTTTAGGGAGAAAAATACACAAATTTTATTACTAGTATTTATTTCTAACTCTTTCGGACAAAATTATGTCAATTTTCAAAATTATGTCAATCGTCACTTGGTTAATTAAAAGGCACGTCACATTTAAAATGTTGACTCTAGGTAGAATATATTTTTGTTATAAAATAAATTGGGGCTAAAAATTATTTCTTAATAAAGTTCGTTATTTTATTTTTTTTGGTTCAAAATAGTAGGTTTGTTAAGAGCCAAAATTCATTAATAGTTTATTAATTTAATGCTGTAAAAGAGTGGAGTCAAATCAAATACAGTGAGCTAGAAATTAACTCAATTAAATATTCTTGTTTTTGAGCTCAGCTATTGTGGTCGAGCTATAACAAAATTTTGGCTTATTAATTTTGGATTCATAAAAATGAAAATATTAATGAAATACAACCTAACTTTATTGACTTGAAACGACAGCCATCAACACCGTTCGCTCTCTTCTTCTCTCCTCTTTCTTCTATCTCATTTCCGAGGCATCATCATTTAGAGGATACTTTTGCCCCTAGCACAAATTCGATTTCTGGTGAATTTATGCGCCCAATGAAGACACTGAATGTGAGGTTGCATTCTTTGTTGTGTGGATTTCACCTATTAGTTGGGATCCATGGTGAAGATCATACTGCACGCCAGGTGTTTGAAAAAATGCTTCAATGAAATTCATGTAAGTTACTAAACATTGATATTGCTCTTGATTGCTATATTCATCTCATTGTTATTTACAATTAATTTCAACAAGCTGTATGTAACAAAACCACATTTTGAAAAGAGTTGTGGCAACCATTATGTCATTATTTTGATTAAGTCAACCTAAAACATGATGTACTAATTGTTTATGAATTTTGACTAGCATTTCTAAGCTTTTAAATTGATCATCACATTCTACCGTATATATTTTAAAAACACAGTCTTCTTCAGTTTCTGTCCAACTTACTTCTTCCATATTTTATATTTGTAGCATCTTAATTAACTATTAAAACTTCAAATTAATAATAGTACAAGTTCTTTAGAAATCATATATATGCCAGCTAATGCAGCAGATCTGGTTTCCTTAATGTGATTCAGATCAGATTCTCCATTGTTTTTTCCATATTGCATTTTCTATTGCATTAGAAATCATATATATATTCTCATCACACATGCATTATATCTAACCGGAAAAAAAATGGAAGTCAGCGGGTTGACCCGCCGGGTCCGACCCGGATCGGGACCGGAAAATTTGCCTAAGATTTAAGGAATATATTTTGCTTATGTCTACCCTAAATCTTGAACTCGTAGTTATGCTACAACTTGCCTATTGGATTTTAAAAGGGAAATATTTTATATGTATCCTTTGTAACTTAGTAGGAAATAGACTCCTCCCCGAAAGCAAGGGGATACTAACATTCTTAGACCCAAAAAAGCGCATCCATAATTAGTAGGAATATAAAAATATACAGAGTGGAAAGCTCAAGTTGATGGAGATGGTAAGGCTATATAGTTGAATAGATCAAGAGTAGGGACACTGTTCTTACTAGGCAAGGCTATCTATTTTAATTATAAAGCATGGCAAAAATTTCCATCTTCACCAATTTCTTTATTAATATTCTATTCCTCCTCATACTCTCAACTACTCCTCCTTCATACTCCACCAATAACCAAACCGATTTCGAAACTCTTCTCGCCTTTAAGAGATCAATACACGACGATCCACTGGGGGCTCTGAGCTCATGGAACGAGACAACGCATTTCTGCAGATGGAATGGCGTTTCGTGCAGCAGAAGGCATCCAAACAGAGTTGTCTCTCTTTCTCTCCGGTCTCAAGGATTGGTGGGATCACTTTCACCTCACATAGGTAACCTTTCTTTTCTCAGAACCATCATCTTGCAAAACAACACCTTCCGCGGCCCAATCCCGCAAGAGATTGGTCGATTGAGAAGGCTTCGAGTGATTGAGTTTAGTAACAATTCTTTCGGAGGTGGGATTCCAACTAACGTGTCACAATGTAGAAATCTTTATAGGCTGAATTTGATCAACAATGAGCTCACTGGATCCATAGTCCCCGAGATAGCTTCTCTCGTCAACCTCCAACACTTAGACTTGGCGAAGAACATGCTCTTGGGGACTATCCCACCATTCATTGGAAACCTCACTAATCTAATCCAACTCTCCTTGGCATCTTGCGGCTTGCAAGGTGAGATTCCTCAATCGCTCGTTCAACTCCGAAGAATCAAGGCGCTACTTCTGTTTGATAACAGTCTGAGTGGTACTATTCCATTTGACCTCTTTAATCATTCAACTATGGAGGCTTTCGATTTGTCTTCCAATCAACTCCATGGAACCATACCTTCTTCCTTTACACTTCCAAACCTAAGCTATCTTGGTTTAGCTGAGAATCATTTCACCGGACCGCTTCCAGCTTCGCTGTCAAATTATTCTCTCATTCAATATTTATACATATTTTCCAACAATTTCACCGGAGAGATGATAGATTTAACAAGGCTTTCATCTCTTGAACAATTTGGTGCTGCACAGAACAATTTGAAGGGCGATATTCATACTATTTTATCATCCCTTACCAACTCCACTCGCCTTCAAGTTTTATCGTTATTTAATAACCTTTTCACTGGTTCGTTGCTGCCGGATTCCTTCGGCAATCTCTCCACTCACTTATCTTCCTTGGACATAAGTGGGAATCGGATAAGTGGAAGCATTCCATCTAGTATTGGAAACCTCGTCGCTCTCACTCTTTTCATGGCTGAAGAAAATAATCTCCAATGTCCAATTCCTTCCTCCATTGGAAAACTTAATAAGATGCAAAGATTTAGTCTTGCAGGAAACAAGCTGACAAATGAGATTCCATCATCATTTGGCAACTTGACTTTGCTGAACGAACTCTACTTGTTTCAAAACAATCTGTTTGGGAGAATACCTCAAAGTCTTGCCAACTGTACCAACTTGTCACTCTTAGATCTTTCACACAACAATCTCAATGGTTCCATACCTCCCCAAATTCTCAGGCTTTCCTCCCTTTCTATAGCACTTAACCTATCCCACAACTTCTTGATGGGTACTATTCCATCAGAAGTTGGCTCTTTGATAAATCTTGTAGCCTTAGACTTGTCAAACAATAGATTATCCGGATTCATTCCAACTTCATTGAGCAGCTGCGTCAAGCTGGATACTTTTTACCTCCACGGTAATTCTCTTCAAGGAGAGATACCTGACAGTCTGAAGGCTTTGAGGGGTTTACAGTATTTGGATCTTTCTCAGAATAACTTTTCTGGGAACATTCCAACATTTCTTCCTCAGTTTCATCAGCTGTTATATCTCAACATATCTTTCAATGCGCTCCAAGGTGAAGTCCCTACTCTCGGAGTTTTCCAAAATCAAAGCGCATTCTCTCTCCAAGGCAACCACCACTTGTGTGGAGGTATTCCGATCCTAAAACTTCCTTCTTGCTCATCACTAAACTCCAATAAGAAATCAGATTTACGTAAAATCTTGATCCCAACTGCTGGAGCCTTATGCCTTGCACTTTCACTACTATGCTTCTGTCACATCATCTACCGAAGACGAACAATGCAAAAAGCTGGAACCCCCGCGGCTACGTTCATGGTGCCTGAGTTTCTGAGGCTATCTTATGCAGATCTCTTGAAGGCCACAGGTGGATTCTCGGAGTCGAATCTCGTTGGTGCAGGGAGATTTGGATCTGTATATAAAGGATCTATTATCAATGATGATGAAGATGAGCAGAAAGATGTGGCAGTGAAAGTGCTTAATCTAAACATCAGAGGAGCATATAAAAGCTTGGCATCAGAATGCAATGCATTAAGAGGCTTACGACACAGAAATCTCCTCAAGATTATAAGCGTTTGTGATAGTATTGATTTTCACGAAAATGATTTTAAGGCATTGGTTTATGAATTCATGTCCAATGGAAGCCTCGAGAATTGTCTTCATCACAACTCCGAGGAACAAAGCAGAATTCTGAGCATTATTCAGAGACTTGATATTGCAATTGACATTGCATTTGGAATTGAGTACTTGCATGGTGGTACTGACTGTGTAGTTATTCATGGAGATTTGAAGCCCAGCAACATTCTGTTGGATCAAGACATGGCCGCCCACGTTGGTGACTTCGGATTAGCCAAAATCATTTCAAGCATCTCACAAAATCTGTCAGCAACAGAAGGAAGCAGTTCAATTGCAATCAAGGGTACCATAGGCTACATCCCTCCAGGTCAACTTCTTACCATTTTCACTACTTCACAATGTCTCTATCAATACACATAGCTACTAAGTATGTTTATTATCTCAATATGTGTATACAGAATATGGGATGAACAACGTCGTATCCACTCAAGGTGATGCATACAGCTATGGAATTCTTGTGCTAGAGATGTTCACAAACATAAGACCCACCAGTGATTCATTGGAGGGGTGCTCAAATCTCCAAGATTTCGTTAGCAATGCCTTACCAAACCGCATAACGGAAGTAGTGGATCCATTTTTGCATGACGAACTTAACAAAGGTGACAAGTATTTAGATTGCATTGTTTCGATTTTGAGGATTGGAGTTAGATGCTCAATGGAACTTCCAAGAGATCGAATGTCGATGGCAGAGGTTGTTAATGAGCTCGAGAAGATCAAAATTGTTTTTGTTGGAGACAGAGAAGGCAGAAATGTTGCTCCCTAACAACATTGATTTGTTGTATTTCTTTGTATTTTCTTCACATTTAGGATATATGGATTATATGGTTTTTGTTGCAACTATTTATAGTTTCATATGCTCAGATGTTTTTTCTCTTACACAAATTAATTAAGTCATCTAGTCAATCTTTGCTTCTTGATAAACTCAATATACAATTAAGTACTTATTCCGTCCACGAAAAAGATGTATGCTCCATTTTAGAAATATGGCCCACACATTCTACTTTGATTCAATCCTCCAGTCAACAAATTTATACTTTTTTAATCCTTTATTCAATCAATTTATTATTCAACTCAATTTAAAACTATATAATACGTGGAATCATTATTGCACTCACAACATACCCCATCAATCTTATTAAACCTATAGGCGTTTTTTTTTGTGGATTGGGAGTACTAAAAAAAACAGAATTTTTATTCCATTTATTATTAATTGTACCATAGCATACGTATTTGGTTGTTAGAATAGAATGAGTATTCCATTTATCTAAAATCGTGGGTTAATATAGCATGAATATATACTCCCTCCATCTCACTCAACAAGTCCTATTTGGGATGTGCACATAGATTAAGAAAAAGAGAGTTAGAGTGTGATTAAGATAGTATTTTATTGTTAATGTTAAAGTGTGCTGAGTGGAAACAACATTGTTCACGTTTGAGTGTGACATAGTGGGTTTTAGTGTGTTAATCTTTGTCAAATAAGAAAATGAGACTTATCGAGTGTGACACCCAAAATAGGACTTATTGAATGGGACAGAGGGTACATACTAGTAAAAATATATTCACTTTGTTTCGATTGCAAAAAATTTTAGCTTGTACACAGGGGCCAAGCTCCGAATTGGAAAATTACCTTGAATTCTTGAGGAAGTCGTCGGAAAACTACCTTGAATTCTGCACCAGTGATTGCAAATAGCGGCACACAGGAAAATCATAATCGCGGAGAGGCAGAGATGTTTCGATGAGAATACCAGAGAGAGAAGGCCACAGGAGGGGAAGGAGGGGCGGCTAAATTGAATTAATTCGACACTGAAAATTGTTAGTAAAAGTGTCTAAATGCGTTTTATCTTTTAAACCACGTTAGGGAAAATCATCAATTTACTTAGATAATAAATCATCAATTTTTTCTACAAATGACAAAAAAAATGGTTTTTAACCTAAAACTTTTTTGGCAAGAAAATACACAAATTTTGTAATATATTGTGAGTGGAATAAAGGTTGCACTTTTGAATAGTTGTGAGTAAGAGTAAAGTGGAATGAATAAAGCAGAATAGTCTATTTGAATGCATCAATGGTGTTTCTTATACTCCCTCCATCCAAAAACCATCTTCCTACTTACCCCCTTTTTTTTATACTCCACAAATCATCTTCCTACTTGCTTTTCGTACAACCATATCCTCCTACTTTTTCTTTTATTTACTAAATTTTGTCATTGGTGGCCCCACTTTACAACAACTTTATTCCTACTTTTTAGTCAACACAACTTTATTCCTACTTTTTGGTCAATAACACTATCTTTTTGCCATTACCATTGTTTTTTTGTCATTATCTCACTACCCCTACATTATAACTTTTACCCACTCAAAACAACTTTTTCAACTTTTCTTAATCCACATGTCAGGACCCAAATGGGAACATAATTTTTGGACGGAGGGAGTATATGTTTGTGCACTTATCGAATTCTTGTGCTAGAGATGTTCACAAACATATATAAGAAGCACCACTGATGCATTCAAGGGATACGTACATCTACAAGATTTTGTTAGTCGTGCCTTAACAAACGTGTAATGGAATTAGTGGATCCGTGTTTGCATCAACAACTAAACGGAGGTGATGCTCAGTGGAACTTCCTCAAAATCGAATGTCGATGGCAGAGGTTGTGAATGTGCTCAAAAAGATCAAAAGTATTTTCCTTGCAGACAGCGACGTAGCCGAAATAGAAATGTTGTTCATGATCCCTACCAACATTGAAACGATATTTATCTTTAAAAAAAAAACATTGAAACAAAAGTTCGGTTCTGTGATGTATTTATTTGAATTTTCTTCTCAAGAAAGATATGGATTACATGTTTTTTGTTGCAACTACTTTTTGTTTCATTATGCATTCAATTTTCGAGGTGGTGTACAATTACAGAGGAAGATACATAGTGTTGGATATCATAATAACAAATGAAAAACCATGATGCATTATATGTTTACACATTTGTAATTTAGTGTATGGACAAATACCCTGTGCATCTTGTAACACATTAAATCTTTCTCTTTGTTGCAAACTTATGCGTGGGCTGAGCGCCTCCACCTTAAATTGAACCCTAATTGGATATATTTCGCATGCCATGCCTGTTTTGGGCTTTGCATTAACTGGGCCGCAATCAAGCCTATTTTCATGTAAACAAGGCCGAACGCAAACATAAATTACCCTCAATAGTTTCTCTGTCCACGATAAGTATGGTACGAAGGGAGTGGCACGGGTGTTATGCCTTTTAATGCATTACATTATGATGCCAAGATCACTCACAAATTGGTTACAAAACCATATATACCAACAATATCTTACTTTCACCAACTCGAAATGGTACTGGAATTTGACTTGGATCATTTGAGTTGGACAAAAACTTTGGTGCATATTCTCTACCGTGCAACACCCGACTCATTTGACTCGATCCGACCCGATCCGTTTGACCCGGTCAAACCCCCTTTGACCAGTTTTGTTTTTCCAATTTTTTTTTTGTCACTTCTTCTATGGTCAAGATTCGAGCGAGGGAAGCCGAAGGCCTCGCAGCGAGCCGAAAAAGTCCAAATTGTTGCCCGCCGGTTATCCTTATTTTAGTAATCGGAGCGAAGGCGGAGCCGTAAAATCTTCGGCTCCGTCGGAAAAAAAAAATACTGGAAATAAAAAAAATAAAAATAAAAATAAAAATAAAATAGTGGGGTGTGTGAGGCCCATGCACGGCGCGTGGACCTCACGCGCGGGGCGGGGTGGGCGTGTGAGCGGGTCGGGGCCATTTGAACGGTACAAATCTGTACCGGAGACTTACCCTTTGAGTTGAGCCTACGGAAAAGTCCAATCTTCTTCATACTGTGTTGCATTTTTTTTTATAAATGTTACCCACAACACAAACATGCACATGCACATGCACATGCAAATTGCAATGCTTCCAAACACACTCACGAACAATTGGCAAAATTCATGGCAAAATTCATGACTAAACCAGCCTATCATACTAATTGTTAATTTAACAAGCTTTAACAATCACATTTTGAAAAGAGTTGTGACAACCATTAGTCATTATTTTAATTAAGTCAACCCAGAACGTGATATGCTAATTGTTTATGCATTTTGAGTAGCATTTCTAAGATTTTAAATTGATCATCACATTCTACTGTATATATTTTAAGAACATAGTCTTCTTCAGTGTGTGTCCAACTTCCATATTTTATATTTGTAGCATCTTAACTATTAAAACTTCAAAATAATAATAGTATATATGATGCAGCAGATCTGGTTTCCTTAATGTGATTCGGATCGGATTCTCTATTATTGCATTTCTGTATTGAATTTTCTATTGGATTAATAAGAGAATGACTTGTAGCGTGATTATGATTTTACGATTTAGAGTCACACACTCGTGCTACTGGTCTCACACTGCGAGACGGGCGCATGGCGCATGCACTGCACGTTGCGCGCTTGATTTTTTTTTTTCATTTTTTTTTTTTTGTATTTTTATAAAGTGTGGTACATCTCATTTCACATTGTGGTGCATCTCAATACACATTGTGGTGCATGTAGAGGTGCATCTCATTATATATGGTGGTGCATCTCATACACTTTTTAAAATAATTCTTTATTAATAGGAATATGAATGAAGATAAAAAGAGACAGATTGGAAGGCTCAAGTTGATGGAGATGGTAAGTTGGAAAATAAAGTGTGGGACCAATAGAGTAAACGATTATAACCTAAGACACTATTCTTTCTGTAAAACCAGGCAAGGCTATCTATTCTCATAACCTAAGACACCAGATTAATTATAAAGCATGGCAAAAACTATCTTTACCAATTTCTTCATTAATATTCTACTCCTCATACTCATAACTACTCCTCCTTCATACTCCAACAATAACCAAAACGATTTGGAAGCTCTATTAGCCTTCAAGAAATCGATACACAACGATCCACTCGGGGCCCTGAGCTCATGGAATGAGACAACAGATTTCTGCAGATGGAATGGCGTTTCGTGCAGCAGAAGGCATCAAAACAGAGTTGTCTCTATTATTTTGGAATCCCAAGGCCTGGTGGGATCACTTTCACCTCACATAGGTAACCTTTCTTTCCTCAGAATCATTGACTTGCAAAACAACACCTTCCGCGGCCCAATCCCAAATGAGATTGGTCGATTGAGAATGCTTCAATACATTGAGTTGAGTAACAATTCTTTCGGAGGTGCGATTCCAACAAACCTCTCACAGTGCAGAAATCTTAATTATCTAAATGTGATTGACAATGAGCTCACTGGATCCATAGTCCCCGAGTTAGCTTCTCTCGACAAGCTTGCAAACTTAGGCTTGTCGGGGAACATGCTGTCAGGGAGTATACCACCATTCCTAGGAAACCTCACCAATCTAATCAAACTCTCGTTGATAGAGTGCGGCTTGGAAGGAGAGATTCCAGAGTCGCTCATTCAACTCCAAAGAATGCGGTATCTACTTTTGGCTTTGAACAGTCTGAGTGGTTCTATTCCATTTGGCCTCTTTAATCTTTCAACTATGGAGGCTCTCTCTTTCTCCTACAATCACCTCCATGGAACCATACCTTCTTCCTTTACACTTCCAAACCTAAGCTATCTTGGTTTAGCCAACAATCATTTCACCGGACTGCTTCCAGCTTCGCTGTCAAATTCTTCCCTCATTCAATTTTTATACATATCTGCCAACAATTTCACCGGAGCAATGATAGATTTAACAAGGCTTTCATCTCTTGAACAACTTGTTGCTGCACATAACCAATTGAAGGGAGATATTCATACTATTTTATCATCCCTTACCAACTCCACTCGCCTTCAAGTTTTGACGTTATTTAATAACCTTTTCACTGGTTCGTTGCCGGATTCCATCGGCAATCTCTCCACTCACTTATCTTACTTGGACATAAGTGGAAATCAGATAAGTGGAAGCATTCCATCTAGTATTGGAAACCTCGTCGCTCTCACTCTTTTCAAGGCTAATGACAATAATCTTCAAGGTCCAATTCCTTCCTCCATTGGAAAACTTAATAAGTTGCAAAGATTTGGTCTTGCAGGAAACAAGCTGATAAATGAGATCCCATCATCATTTGGCAACTTGACTTTGCTGAACATTCTCTTCTTGGATCGAAACAATCTGTTTGGGAGAATACCTCAAAGTCTTGCCAACTGTACCAACTTGTCACTCTTAGATCTTTCACACAACAATCTCAATGGTTCCATACCTCCCCAAATTCTCAGGCTTTCCTCCCTTTCTATTGCACTTAACCTATCCCACAACTTCTTGACTGGCACTATTCCATCAGAAGTTGGCTCTTTGATAAATCTTGTGGCCTTAGACTTGTCAAACAATAGATTCTCCGGATTCATTCCAACTTCGTTGAGCAGCTGCTTCATGCTGGATACTCTTTACCTCCACAGTAATTCTCTTCAAGGAGAGATACCTGACACTCTGAAGGCTTTGAGGAGTTTACAGTATTTGGATCTTTCTCAGAATAACTTTTCTGGGAACATTCCAACATTTCTGCCTCAGTTTCATCAGCTCTTATATCTCAACATATCTTTCAATACGCTCGAAGGTGAAGTCCCTACTTTCGGAGTTTTCGAAAATCAAAGCGCATTTTCTCTCCAAGGCAACCCCCACTTGTGTGGAGGTATTCCGATCCTAAACCTTCCTTCTTGCTCATCACTAAACTCCAACAAGAAATCAGATTTACGTAAAATCTTGATCCCAACTGCTGGAGCCGTATGCCTTGCCCTTTTGCTACTATGCTTCTGTCTCATCATCTACCGAAGACGAACAATGCAAAAAGCAGGAACCCCCGCGGCTACATTCATAGTGCCGGAGTTTCTGAGGCTATCTTACGCAGATCTCTTGAATGCCAATGGTGGATTCTCGGAGTCGAATCAAGTTGGCGCAGGGAGATTTGGATCTGTATACAAAGGATCTATTATTAATGATGATGAAGATGTGGCAGTAAAAGTGCTAAATCTAAACATCAAAGGAGCATATAAAAAGCTTGGCATCAGAATGCAATGCATTAAGAGGCTTACGACACAGAAATCTCCTCAAGATTATAAGCGTTTGGGATAGTATTGATTTTCACGAAAATGATTTTAAGGCATTGGTTTATGAATTGAAGCCGAGCAACATTCTGTTGGATTAAGACATGGTGGCCCACCTTGGCGATTTCGGATTAGCCAAAATCATTTCAAGCATCTCACAAAACCTGTCATCAAAAGAAGGAAGCAGTTCGATTGCAATAAAGGGTACCATAGGCTACATCCCTCCAGGTCAACTTCTTACCATTTTTAATACTTCACAATTTCTCTATCAATAAACATAGCTACTAAGTATGCTTATTATGTCATTATGTGTACACAGAATATGGGATGAACAATGTCGTATCCACTCAAGGTGATGCATACAGCTATGGAATTCTTGTGCTAGAGATGTTCACAAACATAAGACCCACCAGTGATTCATTGGAAGGGTACGCAAATCTCCAAGATTTCATTAGCAATGCCTTACCAGACCGCATAACGGAAGTAGTGGATCCATTTTTGCATGACGAACTTAACAAAGGTGACAAGTATTTAGATTGCATTGTTTCGATTTTGAGGGTTGGAGTGAGATGCTCAATGGAACTTCCAAGAGATCGAATGTCGATGGTAGAGGTTGTTAATGAGCTCAACAAGGTCAAAACTGTTTTCGTTGCAGACAAACAATGCAGAAATGTTGCTTCCTAACAACATGGAATTTTTGTATTTCTTTGAATTTTCTTCATATTTAGAATATATGGATTATATGGTTTTTGTTGCAACTATTTATAGTTTCATATGCTCAGATGTTTGCCATCTAGTCATTAAGCAATAGCATTAACTAATTTGCTTCATGATAAATTCAATATACAATTAAGTGCTCCGCCGTCTACGAAAAACATGTCTTCCATTATCGTCTCTCCACGAAAAAAATGCATGTTATGGCTCACACAATTTACTTAATTAATCCTCCACTCAACCAATTTATATTAATTTAATCCTCCACCCGACCAATTTATTTTAATTTAATCCTCACTCAATCCACCCAATCCAAGTGGGATGTTTATTCCACCTACTCAATTTAAAACTACATAAAACTACATAATACGTAGAACCTCTTATTCCACTCACATCACAATCCACCAATCTGAAAAAGGTACTAAAAAAGAAATAGAATTTTAATTCTATTTAGCATTAAATATACCATAGAATGAGTATTCCATTTATCTCAAATCGTGCATAAGTAATACATACTAGTATAATATATTCACTTTGTTTCGATTGCAAAAAAATTAGCTTGTATACAGGGGCTAAGCTCCGAATTGGAAAATTACCTTGAATTCTTCAGGAAGTCGCCGGAATCAACCGAAATACTTGAGGAGGGGCGCCGGAATCAACCGGAATTGTTGTGGAGGTCGCCGGAAAACTACCTTGAATTCTGTACCAGTGATTGCGAACAGCCGCACGCAGTAAAACCAGACTCGCGGAGAGGCAAAGATGTTTCGATGAGAATACGGGGAGGGAGAGAGAGAGAAAGAAGGCCAGAGGGGCGGCTAAATTGAATTAATTTGACACTGAAAATTGTTAGTAAGAGTGTCATGGTTAAATGCGTTTTAGTCTTTTAGACCACGTTTTAAATTATAAAAAAAGGGGGCGAAAAGAAAAAAAAAAAAAAAAGCAATTCACTTAGATAATAAATCGTCAATTTTTTCTACTGTTAGACAAAAAAAAATGGCTTTTACCTAAAACTTTTTTGGCAAGAAAATACACGAATTTTATTACTTCTAATTTGAATTTCTTAGAGCAAAATTATGTCCTGCGTAGATGTGCCAAACTGCCCAGCCCGGCGGGCCCAAATTGAAACCGCCCCGCTAGTCAACGGTTTTTAACCGGACCAGCGGTCAGCGGGCCGGAATCGGAACTGGAAACGGCAAGAGAAGGGTCGGTTACGGCGGTAATAATTAAAAAAAAAAGAAGAAAAAGGGGATAGTAGTTGAAAACTGGTGGGCTCAATGGTCGAACCATCAAAACCGGCGGTTAAGTGGTTGAACCGTCAATTATCTTTCATTATGAATGTAATGTTTCATCTTTCATGTTTGTACTTTGTAGTAGTACTTTGTTTGCTAGTGTAATGTTTATTTTCAATTTCAATTTCGGGTACTTGTTTGTTTGTAATGTGTAATATTTATTTCAATTTTTAAATACTTTTTTGTTTGTAATTTAATGGTAATATTCACTTCAATTCATATTTAAATTATTCATGTTTCGTTTTCTTAATTATTGAGGTGAAAAAAAGCTAAAAAACATGAAGAAAAATTAGGCGGCCCGAAACGAAACCGACCGGTTATTTAACCGAACCGGAACCGCCCGTTAGAAGCCAGGCTCAGAACCGGCAATAGTGTTGACGGGTCGGTTAAGGTTCAAAGTTCCTTAACCATGAACCGGCGGTTCAAGGCCCGGAACCGGCGGGCATTAAACCGTGAGCACCACTAGTCCTACATGACATTCAATTTTTAAAATTACATCAATCAACACGTGGTTAATTAAAAGTCACGTCACATTCAAGATGTTGACTAATTTCGCTATAAAATATATCGGGGCTAAAAGTTAAATCCTACTCCCTCCGTCCATGAAATAAAGCCTCATTTGGGTGTCGACACGGCTGGTAAAGTTGTTGTGAGTAGAGTTTGTGAGTGGAGTTAAGGTCCCACTTGTTGAGAGTGGAAGAAGTGGATTGGAAATTAAAATTTTATGAGTGGAATAAGGGTTTCACTTGTTGTGAGTAGAAAATATAAAATAGAGTTAAAGTTGTTGTTAGTGGAATATGGGTGCTGCATATTGTGGGTGAGAAAAGTAAAATTAGAGTGGAAGTTGTTATAGGTCCCACTTGATGTGAGTAAAAAAGGTAAGTATGGCTTTATTTTGTGGACAAATATTTTGGGGTAAGTAGAGCTTTATTTTGTGATGGAGTGAGTAATAAAGTTCTTGTTTATTTATTTTATTTTTTTGCCAAAATAATAGATTGGTTTAAAAACCAAAAGAGAGGCACTTCTGTGCATACTTATGCACCATTTGCACACAACCAGTCCCGCCCACGACCCGCCCCGCGCGTGAGGTCCACGCGCCAGTTTTTTTTTTCCTTTTTTTTTTTTTAATTTCCAGATTTTTTGTCCCCGTGGGAGCCTTCGGCTCCGATTTTAGTGCTCCGCCTTCGCTCCGATTACTAAAATAAGGATAATCGGCGGGCAATATTTTGGACTTTTACGGCTCGCTCCGAGGCCTTTGGCTCCCCTCGCTCGCGTCTTGACCATAGAAGAAGCGGCAAACAAAAATAAATTAAAAAAAAAACTGGAAATTAAAAAAAAAAAAAAAAACTGGTCAAAGGGGGGTTTGACAGGGTCAAACGGGTCGGGTCGGGTCAAATGGACGAGTGTTCTACGGTGGAACAGTTGCACCCAAATTTTTGTCAAACCAAAATTGGTTAATAGTTTATCAATTCAAGACGGTAAAAGAGTCTAGTCAAACCGAATATTGTGTGCTTATCGCTTCAATTAATTTGTTTTTCGAGCTCGCGGCGGCCATTGTGGTTGATGAGCTATAACATAATTTTGGCTAATTAATTTTGGATCTATAAAAAGGAAAAATATTAATGAAAATATAAACTAAGATGATTATTGACTTGAGTGCAATTGATAATTTGAATAATATTATTTACTTTAAAAAAGCGGGTATCTTTTATTTTAACAAGTTTGAAATTGGTTATTTTAATTTTAATTTTAATTTTGCATCAAAATAAGGAGAAAAGAAACAAGACAACGACACAGTCACCAACACCGTTCTCTCTCTTCTTCTCCTCTTTCTTCTTTTCCCATTTCCGAGGAATGCATCATTTAGAGGGATACTTTTGCCCCAAGCACAAATTCGATTTCTGGTGAATTCATGCGCCCAGTGAAGATGCTGGTGAATGAAGGAGACACTGAATGTGAGGTTCCACTCTTGCTGTGTGGATTTCACCAATTACTTGAGATCCATGGTGAAGATCATGTTGCACGCCAGGTGTTCGAAAAAATGCTTAAATGAGATTCATGTAAGTTACTAAACATTGATATTGCTCTTGATTGCTTTGCATATATTCATCTCATTGTTATGTACAATTATTTATGTTGGTTTACTGCTTTTTATTTATTTATCAGGAAAACAAGAACATTCTATCCACTTGTAGCTACACAATCATAAATGTTGATCACTTCTACAATTAGAGAGTATTTGGCATAGCTTATTTAAAGCTCATACAATCTGCATATTGTAGCACGATTTCTTATTGAGAAAAGAATTTGTTCGAAAATCTGTCGTATTTGAAAGATGAAACATTTGATGACAAGTTAAAATGCTCTTTCCCATAATTGGAGAAGATGGTCTTTTTCATCATAGAAAATAAGGATTCTTACGTATGGAAGATGAAACATTTGATGACAAGTTATGTATTTGAAAGATGAAACATTTGATGACAAGTTAAAATGCTTTTTCCACGTTTGGAGTCTCAAATAAGAACATAAGGATTCTTACGTATGGAAAATGAATTAGTATGTGAAAATGCAAGATTAATAATTATGACTAGTACTAGTTATTCTTGAGTTATGATTTATATATGATTTCCTCTTTTCATGCATTCCTTCCAAGTTCGATCATTCTTTGTGCTTTTTAAACATGTGCATATAGAAGATAATTTGAAACAATACATAATAGATAGGAGGAACATCTGTTTCAATGTTGGTCGGGAGCAGCAACATTTCTACCACGTTTGTCTACAAAAAATGCACTTCTTATCTTTTTCAGTTCATTCACAACCTCTTCCATCGACATGCGATCTTTAGGAAGTTCCTTTGAGCATCTCACTCCGATCCTCAAAACTGAAACAACACAATCCAAATACTTGTCACCTTCATTTAGTTGTTGATGCAAAAACGGATCCACTACTTCCATTACACGATCTGTTATGGCGCTGCTAACAAACTCTTGAAGATTTATATACCCATCGAAAGCATCACTTGTGGGTCTTATGTTTGTGAACATCTCTAGCACAAGAATTCCAAAGCTGTATGCATCTCCTTGCGTTGATGCAATGTGGTTCATCCCATATTCTGTATAAATATAATTACATATAAAATGCAACACTTGAAGATAATTAAATTGTGAACAGGATAAGGTTAGAAGTGAACCTGGAGGGATGTAGCCTATGGTACCCTTTATTGCAATTGAACTGCTTCCCTCTGATGATGATAAGTTTTGAGAAATGTTTGAAATAATCTTGGCTAATCCGAAATCGCCGACGTGGGCAACCATGTCTTGATCCAACAGAATGTTACTTGGCTTCAAATCTCCATGAATAACTACAGAGTTAGTACCGGAATGCAAGTACTCAACTCCACATGCAATATCAATTGCAATATCAAGTCTGTGAATAATGCTCAGATTTCTGCCCTGTTCCTCAGAATTGTGATGAAGCCAATTTTCCAAGCTCCCGTTGGCCATAAATTCATAAACCAAAGCCTTGAAATCATTCTCTTGAAAATCAATGGTTTCACAAACGCTCATAATCTTGAGGAGATTTCTGTGTCGTAAGCCTCTTAATGCATTGCATTCTGTTGCCAAGCTTTTATATGCTCCTCTGATGTTGAGATTAAGCACCTTCACTGCCACAACTGTATTCTCGTCATCATTGCTAACAATAGTTCCTTTGTATACAGATCCAAATCTCCCTGCCCCAACTAGATTCGACTCTGAGAATCCACCAGTGGCATTCAAGAGATCTGCATATGACAGCCTCAAAAACTCCGGCACCATGAATTGAGCCATGGGGGTTCCAGCCCTTTGCAATGTTCGTCGCCTGTAGATGATGACACAGACGCATACTAGTGAAAGTGCAAGACATATGGCTCCAGCAGTTGGGATCAATATTCTGCCTATATCTAATTTCTTTTTGGAAATTGCTGTTGAGCAAGTAGGAAGGTTTAGGATTGGAATACCTCCACACAAGTGGTGGTTGCCTTGGAGAGAGATTGCGGTTTCATTTTGGAAAACTCCGACAGTAGGGACTTGACCTTGCAGCAGGGCATTAAAAGACAGGTTGAGATATAGCAGACGAAGCTCAGCAAGAAATGTTGGAATGTTCCCAGAAAAGTTATTATGGGAAAGATCCAAATATTGTAAACCTTTCAAAGCCTTCAGATTATCAGGTATCTCTCCTTGAAAAGAATTGCTGTGGAGGTACAGAGTTTCCAGCATGATGCAGCTGCTCAAAGAAGTTGGAATGAATCCGGATAATCTATTGTGGGACAAATCCAAGATCCCAAGATTTCTCAAAGTGCCAACTTCTGATGAAATAGTACCCATCAAGACGTTGTCGGATAGGTCAATTCCAATAGAAATGGAGGAAAGCCTGAGAATTTGGGGAGGTATTGAACCGTTGAGATTGTTCTCTGAAAGATCTAAGCTTATTAAGTTGGTACAGTTGCCGAGACTTTGAGGTATACTCCCAAAGAGCTTGTTTCGCGGAAGAATGAGATGGTTCAACAGAGTCAAGTTGCCAAATGAGAATGGTATCTCATTTGTCAGCCTGTTTTCTCCTACGTGGATTGTTTGCAACTTATCAAGTTTTCCAATGGAGGAAGGAATTGGACCTCGGAGATTGTTGTCTTGAGCTGCTAAAAGAGTGAGACCGACAAGGTTCCCAATGCTGGATGGAATGCTTCCACTTAACTGATTTTGACCAATTTGCAGGTTTAATAAGTGGATTGAAAGATTGCCAATGGAACCTGACAACGAACCGGTGAAATGGTTATCGTGCAACTGCAATACTCTAAGGCGAGTGGAGTTTGTAAGGGATGATAAAATAGTATCAATTATCTCCCTTCAAATGGTTAGATCCAACCACAAATCTTTCCAGAGCTGAAAGCCTTGTTAAATCTATCATATTTCCAGTGAAATTGTTGGAAAAAAGTTGTATGACTTGAATTATGGAGGAGTTCGACAGCGAAGATGGAAGTGCTCCAGTGAAATGATTGTTGAATAAAGAAAGAAACCTCAACTTTGGAAGAGTAGAAACTATGTCAGAAGGTATGGTTCCGAAGAGCCGGTTTGAACTTAGTGAGAAAATCTCTATTGTTGAAAGATTATAGAGGACGGATGGAATAGAACCAGTCAGATTGTTCTGAAACAAACGTAGCCGCCGTATTTTTTGAAGATGGACTAGCGACTCAGGGATCATTCCCTGCATTCCGCACGCACTCAATGAGAGTTCGATGAGATTTGTGAGGTTTCCTAGGAATGGTGGGATACTCCCCGACAGCATGTTACTCGATAAGCCTAAATGTTGAAGCTTGGCGAGAGAAGCTATCTCGGGGACTATTGATCCAGTGAGCTTATTGTCGATCAAATTTAGTTCATTAAGATTTCTACATTGTGACAGGTTTCTTGGAATCCCTCCTCCGAAAGAATTATTACTAAAGGTGATGGTTTCCAGCCTTGTCAATCGACCAATCTCTTGAGGGATTGGGCCGCGGAAGGTGTTGTTTTGCAAGTCGATGATTCTGAGGAAAGAAAGGTTACCTATGTGAGGTGAAAGTGATCCCACCAGGCCTTGGGACTTCAGAATCAAAGAGACAACTCTGTCTGGATGCCTTTTGCTGCAAGAAACGCCATTCCATCTGCAGAGATCCGTTGTCTCATTCCATGAGCTCAGAGCCCCCAATGGATCGTCGTGTATGGATTTCTTGAAGGCAAGAAGAGCTTCGAAATCGGTTTGGTTATTGTTGGAGTATGAAGGAGGAGCAGTAGAGAGGAGGATGAAGAGCAATAGAATAATGAAGGGGCCAGAGATTGAATATCTTGTCATGGTTTATAATTTGGTGATTGAATAAAAGTAGAAAATAGTCTGGCATTCTTGATTTTATAGAAAAATTCAAGTACATTTTTTTTCAAACTCGTTACATTTGTACCAAATGCTGGTTCGTAAATGTGTTCATACTTGAAGAGGCTGCGGAAAAATTACGCTTTGGTTGTGTTTGCTTTCTATCCCGCTATTTTAAAATAAATTGAGGTATAAATAATAATCTCACCTTTTAAATCCTTTCTTCTTTTTAAAATTCCACATTTTCACTAAGGGGAAAAATTATTATCACTCCAATTTAGAGGGGATAATATATTTTCTACTATTTCAAATAACTTGCTCAATACATATCTTGTTAAAGACGAATTCTCCCCTGCGACCGGTCTCTTACTAGAGACCCGTTGACCGATTTTTATTTTTCAGATTTTTTTTTAATTCGATTTTTTTCCGCTCCTTTTTGGTTTGTCTTTTCGTTTTTTTATTTACTGCTTCTTCTTTGGTCAAGATTCGAGAAAAGGGAGCCGAAGGCCTCAGAGCGAGCCGAATAAATCCGAATTGTTGTGCGATGATTATTCTTATATTAGTAATAAGAGCGAAGATGGAACCATAAAATCGAAGCCGAAGACGGAGAAAAATAAAATTTGGTCGAACTCGTCCCTTACTAGAGACTAGTCTCACAAGCCACCAACTCTTTGTTAAATACTAAGTAATCCATTATTATCAATTAATTTCTTAAAATCCGTATCAGAATTAAAACTGTAAACTATATCGTAGACGGACAGAGCAAATTCTTAGTAAACGCCCCCATTCTAGGAAGTCATGATGGTGGGCGCTAGCTACCCCACAACATTGAAAATCCAAGATTTATGTTCCTACTGCATTACAATTTATACAAGTAATTTAAATATAAGAGTCACATTTATGAAGCGTATCTGTATTCTATTGGATGAGTGTCATTAATTGGGTCCAATTAATTAAGAAAAAGTCTTGCATGTATTGTTTTTATTAGATTTTTTTATGGGTCCATGGTCAACGGTCTATGATCCTTGTAGTACATTTTCAACATAATTAATGCAAGACAGTTTTATATTGACAATGATCAAATTCACAAGTCACATTAATTGACTTTTTTTCCAAAAAAAAGTAAAAAGTATATAAATAAATAAAGAGGCATATGTGCCAAGACGGAGCCAAGAATTTTATATAGGAGGGGCGAACTTCTTCAAAATTTAAAGTATAAAAACTTGATTTATATTTAATATTAATGCATTAATAATATTTTTTGCACAATTAATACATGAACATTCAAAAAAAAATATGTAAAAACCCTGAAATAATTAATAAGAATAGTCAATTCCAAATTTGACCAATTATATAGAAACGACTTAATAAACACATAATGTTAATATTTTAGTTTAGAATTCTGCAACTAATTTCAAATTTGACAATATATAGTAACCAAAATGCATTTGTACACCGTCGTTGCCCTCCACCATATTCAATTACACAAAGTTTTAAACAAAATCACTTTTCCTCCTCCAAATTAAACTTTGTTGTTGATTTTATCTATCCAAAGATATAGTATGTTATTTAATTAAGTAAATCCCAATTTATATAAATTAATTTTTTAATCATTTGAGATTGAACTTGAATAATGGGCTTAGAAATTGGTGAATATTATGTTATGTTCTAATTATTAGACTTATATATATGTATATAAATTTATTCATTAATTACAAAAGTTTATAAAAATTTATAATATATATATATATATATATATATCCGGACATAACCGGTTCGATCAAGTAAAAAACTAATTTTATACAATTTTTTAATTAATATTTTTTTCATTAAGGCCATTTATGAATGTACAATAATATCATTTTTTAATTTTAATTAGAAAAGAAGAGAAGATGTTTATGTCGACGAAATATGGTCTTAATTAATACAGTTTTAGTTAGGAAGAGATTTCTTTGGGGGATGGGTGGAAAAATTTTGAGGGGGAGTGAATGTGGGGGAATGTTTTTTTCTTGGTCGAACCGTTTATGTCTGGACATATAGCATCACCCATATAATTATTATTTCAATATGGATCGCCTATTGAAATAGAGTTCAAAATATGCAAATGAAAAATATATAAGCCTTCAAAGCAAGAACATATCAGGCCAATTATTTTGTGACATAACTGAATATTGTTTATTATAGTAATAAATTAAGTAACAACCAAACAAGAAAATAACAAAAATGGAACAAAGAAAAAGCAATACGAATTGCGGAGTTGCCTTGGTTTATTGAATGAAAGCTCACTACAAAGAAATAAAATTAACAGAAGGAGGAATTGCAGATCGAAGATGCTTAAATGCACGAGTTATAAACTTTTTTGGAGGAATTGCTGCATGATTCTTGTGACCATCTCCATCTTCAACTATAATTAAATCTTTCAAATTGGTAGCATTTTTTACCACATACAAAACAAATTCCAACTCCGATACACTCCCACGATATCCCGACAGCCTCATTGTCTTAAGTTTATCAATTGCAGCCTTCTTCTCAATAAGATTTTTATCCATTCTTCGATATTTATAAGTCGGTTTAGGTGACCATAAAAACTGCAAAAAGAAAATCGATACATGATCACAATAGGCATACGTGGTAATAGTGAAAGTTACTCGTTTTTCCTATTAGGGTGCGTTTACTTTGGTGGAAATTTTTCCATTTGAAAATGATGGATAAAAAAAAGATGAGAAAATGTTAATATTTTCATCATTTTCTTATCACATGTTTACTAGCATGGAAAAGAAAATTATCACATGGTCCCCACCCCTTTCCCATTTTTATGCCTTTTATCCATTGAAAAATATTTTCACATCAAAAGCTAAGGATAATATTATCTAACATTGAGAGAAATTATAAGAGTGAAAAAGCCCGAGAACCCGGAGAAAATTTTCCATCATGGAAAAATGATGGAAAAGAGGTAAAAATTTTCGTTTTCCACCCTTTTCTATCAAACTAAACACACCCTTAAACGATAAATATTAGGGTTAAGGACAACATTATCTCCGAGAGTAAGTAGTAAAAATACTCTTTTCAAAAAAAAAATGGAGCTTAAAATCCACACTTTAAGAATGGGGGAGGAAAACTAGAGAAAAACATATGAAACTTAATTTGAAAGATAAAATTTTCATATTATTTCAACATATATTGTTGAGTCTTGACTTTTGAAATACACACATATTTTTCTTATTCTAATACATGCAACGTAAAAATTATACAAAATAGTAACGGATTTCGTCATAGAGGGTAGAATCTAAATAGTTTAAGATGGTTGCTATATTTTGTATTTTAAAACACTAAGCAATCATTTTGTCTCGTTTCTGTAATCGAAAAGCAAAGAAAATTATAGGACAAGATGATACCTTAATCTCGAGTTCCTCCATCGAAGGGCATGTTTGGATCAAAGGAAACAATCGATGATTGCTGCATTCCCCATCTATAACAATATCCAACTCCATATGTTTTACTTTCGTAAAATTTGGAGAAATATAATTCCTTACTCTGCCCTGAAACCAATATATAACAAGAATTTCATTCATAAATACATAACAAAAACATAATCTTAAAATTCTATAACAATAATGGGAAATGCAAGTTGAATTTTTTAACATGATGTCTATCTTATACTCCTTCCGTCTACGTCTGGTGACACAAGTTTTAAGAAACGGAGAATGGAGAGGGAAAAAGTATTGTGAGTGGAGGGTGGGATCCATAGTTATTTGTTATGTGTGGTGGAGAATCAACCAATTCATAGTTTATTTGATAAATAAAGAGATTTTTAAGGATAAAGCGGTAAAGGGTTTGGCTAGACCACACTTATTGTGGACGGCCAAATAAAGGAAATCAGACCACACTTATCATGGACGGAGGGTGTACAAAAATTTGGTATCAAATACACAGAAGAATATAGAAGCTATATATAATAGTGTGACATCAAATACATGTACCATTTCATCCTTAAAAATACTCATAACTTGTCATGATCAAGTAGAAGAATTGTAGAGACAAATACAACATTGTGATATAAAATACATTTCATTCTTAAATAGAAAAAAAATACACATACCGGTTCATGATCAAGTAGAATGTAGAGACGGAGGCGGAGTAGTTGGCCATGGGGGGAAAATTTATTATAGGAAAGGAATCCCCATTTCCACAGTCTTGCCTTCACAATGCTCATATCAACAAGTTTTGGGACATTTTCGATCAACAAGTTATATGATTCAAGTCTGTGAATCCTCAAAGAAACAAGGTTCATCAATTGACATACTATAACATAGGAAAGCTTGGAAAAATTAGAAATGTTCAAGTGCTTCAACTTCCAACATGAACCGAGACGCATATCAACCAAATGTATGTGCTCCTGCCTGGTTTGTGGAGATTCAATCGACAGACGTTCGAGAGCAACAAATTTTGTGAGTATGTTTTCATAATTACCTAAATAAACTCCCGATAAAGACAATTCCTTAACGTATTTGAGGCCGGGTAGAGTAGATTTCTTCATAAACGAAGAAAAGTAGGGATAACTATCATAAGTAGTAGTGTCTTTGCCATAAATTATGCGTATATTGATGGTATCGGTATCCCTTGACAATGCAAACTCGAGCCACTTTTCAAAATCTAAACCGGCCCCCAACACCGATGGAATGTCAATCTTGAATTTGTCGATTCTGTGACCGCCCTCGTAGGAATTTAAGGCACGATTGGTCCGACTTATGTGATGGGATATTCTATGTTCTTGAGCTGATTGAATATATCCTCCGTAGTCACTTTCTCGTTGCTTTAAGGGAAAGGGGAAACCGAGAGAGACGATGTTGGCGGGGGCGCGGAGGCGGCCCCACCATGACGAGAGAATTTTAGCAGTGGTAGCTTCTCGGAATGTCAAGAATGAGAGTATTGATAGAAGAACATCGTCGGGTTGCATTGAGTGTAATTAGTGTTTAGACCAAATTTGCTAGGGTGTGTTGGAAACTTGGAATGCAACAAACTTTTTGATTTTCGGCTGGGACTTTCATCAAGCAGTTGGGGGAAGTATTGTTATAGATGGGATTCTTCTTCTTCTTCTTCCTCGTACTACTCTTGCTACTTCGCTTCTTCATTTTCGGTTGATTATAAAGCCTGTGAAAAATCAACACAAACTTGAAATCACTAATCAATATCTAAAGAAAAAAGCCAACCTTAAAGACAAACGGAAAAAGGCAGAATAACAAACCTAATTAGGTTTTATATTGATTTGGTTGTGGATATTATAAACCTATCTTTTGTGTTACGTCTCCATATAATAGATATGGGCCCATGACTTATAAAGGGATTTGCTTATTAAAGGACTTACCCAAGTCAAAACTAATTAAACCCAAGTCACAACACGTGCCGCCCGTGAGAGGCGGATGCAGGCAGTGCACGCACCACGCGCGATCTTATATGAGAATTTGTCTTTCAGGAATTCAGAAAATTTGAAGCCACCCCCCCCCCCCTCTCTGCATGTTTGCTTATAAGCGGCAGGTCAACACCGTTGACTTTTTCAAACTAATAAGTAGTTATGGAAAATAATATTACCATATATAAAAGTAAACAATTGCATATGAACAATTATCAAGAACAAAAAATTATAAGTTATAATAACAATTATCATGATGAATTGTAATAATTCAAAAGTAATAATTGTTGTGGAAAAAAGTACTCCCCTCCGTCCACGAATTTCTCGTCTAGCGTTGATCGACACAAATTTTAATAAAATGGGTTGACGTAGTTGGTCGAGTATATTATGAATGGAAAAGGTTGCACTTTTGGATAATTGGGAGCAAGAGTAAAGTGAAATGTTTAAGACTTACTTATGTACACAAGGAGATGCATTCAGCTATGGAATTCTTGTGCTAGAGATGTTCACAAACATATATAGGAACCCTAATTGGAAATATTTCCAATTAGCTAAGCCTCCCCCTTGAAGTGAACCCTAATTAGAAATATTTGGAAGCCCATTCCCGTCTTGGGTTTTGCATTAACAGGCCCCGATTCGACCTATTTCCATCTAAACAAGGTCGAATATCATTGTCTTGATTGTGGAATATCATTAAGAAATAGGAATCCGTGTTATCAAATGATTTCCTGCGATTATTTCTAGTATGGAATGAGTAAATCATCCACTTTGGTATCTTATTGAACAAAAAAGGCACTCTTCTGTCTACGGGCGTAGCCAGAAAATATTGGTGGAGGGGGCTTCACTAAATTTTTAAAAATTTTCTAAGCTTAAAAGTGAAAAATGCATTTTCTAGTAGCCGGTGAAAAACAACGTTTCTGAGCTTGAAGTGAAAAACACATTTCCTAGTAGAAGAAGTGCTAATTCTATTAAACTATTTAACTTATAATGTTTCTTTATTTAGATCCTTGGCCCACAAATATTTAATTATTACTTTATTTTCATCTCTTCCGTACTTTTTTCATCAAATTGATGCAATCGCCATTGTTTTCACCAATGCAAATTTTCCCCCTAACTCTTATCTTCATTCTTCAATCTTCACAGAAATTGCTCCCTTTGTTTGTTGAAATTAGTATGGGCTGACGCAATTATTTTTGAAAATAGTAAGAACCATAAGTATTAAAAAAAATAAAAAATTCATTGGTGTGGGCTTGAGCCAATTGGTTACAAAACCATATATACCAACAATAATTTACTTCAATTACTCGAAATGGTAGGGTAACTAGAAAATTACCTTGCAAGATATGTACATATTAGGAAGGTAATGTATGAAAGTGACTTTTTTTTCTTAATGGAGAGGGTATTGAATAAATTTCATTTTTGTACTATATATAGTCTGCAAAACACATAGGAAAGGTAAGTTGTTTTTGATATTGTGTGATATTTATTGACTTCTAAATTTTGTAAAGTAGGTCAAGGTAAATAATGTAAGATTGAGGAATCAATAATAATAATAATAATAATAATAATAATAATAATAATAATAATAATAATAATAATAATAATAATGTAAGATTGACTAAATTTCTTTTTCTTTTCTTTTTAATGTTTGACTTGAAAGTCCAGTCTTCTTCTTATTGTGTTGAAAATTTTGTACAAATTTGTTTGGTAGCAGCGTGCCAAGGATCATAGACCCTTTACCCCACAACACAAACATGCACATGCAAATTGCTATGTAGTGTACTCATCCACAACTTTATTTATTCTTGGATTTTATTTAGAAATTTTGTATATATGCTATCATTTGTAACGTAGTCGAAAATAAACTATTCTTGGACCAAAAAAGCGCATCCATAATTAGTACTCCCTCCATCCCACTTCACTTGTCTCATTTGAGACGGGCACGGAGATTAAGAAAAAAGAGATTAGATATAAATGGTGTGGTTAGTATAGTTAATAAAGTAATATAAAATATTTTTTAATTGATAAAGTAATATAAAGTGTTTTTGAAATTATATAAATAGGGTTGTACGCGAGCCAAACGGTTCGTGAGCTATTCGGAGCTCGACTCGAAAAAAGCTCGTCCGTTTACTAAATGAGCCGAGCTGGAACCTCAAATGGAGCTGGACAATTTTTCGAGCTGAGCTCGAGCATACCTATGTTCGGCTCGAAATGCTCGCGAACACGTTCGAGTTCGATAGTAAAAGAGCTAGCTCGCGAACATGTTTGCGAATCACCTAAACGAACATGTTCACGATTTTTTTAATATATATTTTTTATTTAATACTTTTAATATCAATATTTAACTTATATATATTAATAAATTCATAATTTTAGTTTATCGAGCCGAGCATGAGTGGTCGAGCTCGAGCTCGAGCTCGATCCAAATGAATATATAGTGATCCGAGCTCGAACCGAGCTCGAGCTTGGTCATTAGTCGTCGAGCCGAGCTCGAGCTCAAAACACAAAGTTCGAATCAAGCTCCAGCCGAGCTCGAGCCTTATAATTTTCGAACAAGCCTAGCTCGAGTGTGCCAGTGTTCGGCTCGGCTCGTCTCGTATACACCCTTATATATAAAGTTATATAAAGTGGTTTTAAATTGATATAAAGTGAATACAGTGATTATTTAATTATTTCCTTAAATAAAGTGAGACAAGTAGGGTGGGACACTCAAAATAGAAAGTGAGACAAATAGAATGGGACGAAGGGGGTAGAAAAATATACATGAACATAAAAACATAAATTGGAAGCTCAAGTTGATGGAGATGATAAGTAGAATAGATAAAGTGGGGGACCAAAAGAGTAAATGGTTGCAATTAATTCTAATGCTCAAGTGGGGGACTATATAGTTGAGAAATCAAGAGTAGGGACACTATTCTTTCTATAAAATCAGGCAAAGCTATCTATTCACAAAACTTAAGACACCAAATTAATTACAAAGCATGGCAAACACTTCAATCTTTACCAATTTCTTCATTAATATTCTATTCCTCCTCATACTCACAACTACTCCTTCATACTCCAACAATAACCAAACCGATTTCGAAGCTCTATTAGTCTTCAAGAAATCCATAGAAAAAGATTCATTCGGGGCTCTTGGCTCATGGAACGAGACAACGCATTTCTGCAGATGGAATGGCGTTTCTTGCAGCAAAAGGCATCCAAACAGAGTTGTCTCTGTTTCTCTGCAGTCTCAAGGATTGGTGGGATCACTTTCACCTCACATAGGTAACCTTTCTTTCCTCAGAATGATCAACTTGCAAAACAACACCTTCCGCGGCCCAATCCCTCAAGAGATGGGTCGACTGAGAAGGCTTCAATTCATCGAGTTCAGTAACAATTCTTTTGGAGGTGGGATTCCAACTAACTTGTCACAATGCAGAAATCTTTATTACCTGAACTTGATCGACAATGAGCTCACTGGATCCATAGTCCCCGAGATAGCTTCACTCGTCAACCTCCAAAACTTAGCCTTGGCGAAGAACAGGCTGTCAGGGACTATCCCACCATTCCTAGGAAACCTCACAAATCTACTCCAACTCTCCTTGGCATCTTGCAGCTTCCAAGGAGAGATTCCTCAATCGCTCGTTCAACTCCAAAGAATGCGGTGGCTACTTCTGTCTGATAACAATCTGAGTGGTTCTATTCCATTTGGCCTCTTTAATCTTTCAACTATCGTGTTTTTCACTGTGGGTGACAATCAACTCAGTGGGACCATACCTTCCTCCTTTACACTTCCCAACTTAAACAGATTTGATTTGAGCTACAATCATTTCACCGGAGCGCTTCCTGCTTCGCTATCAAATTCTTCCTTCATTCAACATTTATATGTTCCTTACAACAATTTCACCGGAAATATGATAGATTTAACGAGGCTATCAACTCTTAAATATCTTGTGGCTCATTCTAACCATTTGGAAGGTGATATTCATACTATTTTGTCATCCCTTACCAACTCCACTCAACTTCAAGTTTTGACTTTGAATGATAATCTTTTCACTGGTTCGTTGCCCGATTTCATTGGCAATCTCTCAACTCAATTATTCGCCTTCGACTTTGGTAAAAATCAGATAAGTGGAAGCATCCCACCTAGTATCGGAAACCTCGTCGCTCTCAATGTTTTAGGAACCCAACTCAATAATCTCCAAGGTCCAATTCCTTCCTCCATTGGGAAACTTCACAACTTGCAAGAATTGTACCTTTATGCAAACCGACTGACGAATGAGATTCCACTATCATTTGGTAACTTGACTTTGTTGAACATTCTCATCTTGGGGGGGAACAATCTTTCTGGGAGCATACCTCCAAGTCTTGCCAACTGTACTAACTTATTCAACTTAGATCTTTCAGAGAACAATCTCAATGGTTCTATACCTCCCGAAATTGTCAGCCTTTCATCCATTTCTCTTATACTTGACCTATCCAGCAACGTCTTGACGGGCACTATTCCATCAGAAATTGGCGCTTTGAGAAATCTTGGATTGTTGGACTTGTCCAACAATAGATTATCCGGAACCATTCCAACTACATTGAGCAGCTGCATCATACTGGAACGGGTAGGCCTCGGGAGCAATTCTTTTCAAGGAGAGATACCCGACAGTCTGAGGGCTTTGAGAGGTTTAGAATATTTGGATCTTTCACAGAATAACTTTTCTGGGAACATTCCAACATTTCTGGCTGACTTTCCCCTGCTATTATATCTCAACCTTTCTTTCAATGCGCTGCTGCAAGGCGAAGTCCCTACTCTCGGAGTTTTCAAAAATCAAAGTGCATTCTCTCTCCAAGGCAACCACCACTTGTGTGGAGGTATTCCAATCCTAAACCTTCCTTCTTGCCCCCCAACAATTTCAAAGAAGAAATCAAATTTGGGTAAAATATTGATCCCAACTGCTGGAGCCATATGCCTTCCCCTTTCACTATTATGCTGTCTCATCATCTACAGACGACGAACATTGCAAAAGGCTGGAACTTCGGTGGCTGCATTAAGGGTTCCGGAGTTTCTGAGGCTATCTTATGCAGATCTCTTGAATGCTACAGGTGGATTCTCGGAGTCGAATCTAGTTGGGGCAGGGAAATTTGGATCTGTATATAAAGGAACAATTATCAATGATGAGGAGAATAAAGTTGTGGCAGTAAAAGTGCTAAATCTAAACATCAGAGGAGCATATAAAAGCTTGGCATCAGAATGCAATGCATTGAGAGGCATAAGACACAGAAATCTGCTCAAGATCATAAGCGTTTGTGACAGTATTGATTTTCAAGAAAATGATTTTAAGGCATTGGTTTATGAATTCATGGCCAACGGAAGCCTCGACAATTGGCTGCATCAAAATTCTGTGGAAGAAGGCAGAAGTCTGAGCATTATTCAGAGACTTGATATTGCAATTGACATTGCATGTGGAGTTGACTACTTGCATGGGGGAACTGACTCTGTGGTCATTCATGGAGATTTGAAGCCGAGCAACATTTTGTTGGATGAAGACATGGTGGCCCATGTCGGGGATTTCGGATTAGCCAAAATCATTTCAAGTATTTCACGAAACTTGTCATCAACAGAGGGAAGCAGTTCACTTGCAATCAAGGGTACCGTAGGCTACATCCCCCCAGGTTCACTTCAAACCTTTTTGCAGTTTGAAATTCGCCATTTTATCCTTTCACCAAGTTCTAACCTATATATGTATATATGTATTTGGCTGTACACAGAATATGGGATGAATGATGTTGTATCAACACAAGGAGATGTATACAGCTACGGCATTCTCGTGCTAGAGATGTTCACAAACATAAGACCCACCAGTGATGCATTCGAGGGGTACGTAAATCTCCAAGATTTCGTTAGCAGTGCCTTACCAGATCGTGTCATGGAAGTAGTGGATAAGGTTCTGCATCAACAACTTAACGAAGGTGAAAAGTATTGGGATTGCATTGATTCGATTTTGAGGATTGGAGTGAGATGCTCAAGGGAACTTCCAAGAGATCGAATGTCGATGGCTGAGGTTGTTAATGACCTGAAAAAGATAAAAACTGTTTTTCTTGCAGGCAGAAATAGAAATGTTGCTCATGATCCCTACCAACATTGAAACAAATGTTTGGTGTTATGTATTTCTTGAATATTTTTCTTCTCAAAGTTGTAAGTTATTAAGCTATTCTATTCTATATGTGAAAGTGGCCTTTTTTCTTAATGAGGGTAGCTAAATCATTAATTCAATATCTAAAAATATGGAATAAAAGATATACCAAAAATACAAAAAAGGATTCATTAATAGTGGCCAAAAATAAACCGTTAGTAACAAAGGAAAAAATCACATTTAATTAACACCTAAATATTCTACTTACACTATATTTCTAGCTATAAAACCAGTCAAAGGCAAGATATTATTCGTAACTTAAGACAGTAAATTATCAAGCATGGCAAAACCTTCATTATCAATCTTTACCAGTTTCTTCATTAATATTCTATTCCTCATCCTCTCAACTACTCCTCCTTCACACTCCAACATTAACCAAACAGATTTCGAAGCTCTTCTCGCCATCAAGAGATCCATAGACAGCGATCCACTGGGGGCTCTGAGGTCATGGAACGAAACAATGCATTTCTGCAGATGGAATGGCGTTTCTTGCGGCAAAAGGCATCCAAACAGAGTTGTCTCTCTTTCTCTGCATTCTCAAGGGTTGGTGGGATCCCTTTCGCCTCACATAGGCAACCTTTCTTTTCTAAGAAACATTGTCTTGCAAAACAACACATTCCACAGCCCAATCCCAGATGAGATTGGTCGATTGACACGGCTTCAATTGATCGACTTCAGTAACAATTCTTTCGGAGGTGGGATTCCAACTAACCTATCACAATGCAGAGATCTTTATTACCTGAATTTAATCAATAATCAGCTCACTGGATCCATAATCCCCGAGATAGCTACTCTGGTCAAGCTCGAATATTTGATCTTGTCGATGAATATGCTATCGGGGAGTATCCCACCATTCCTAGGAAACCTCACAAATCTACTCCAACTCTCATTGAATGATTGTGGCTTGCAAGGAGAGATACCAGAGTCGCTCGTTCAACTCCGAAGAATGCGGGGGCTATTTCTGGCTGGGAACAGTCTGACCGGTTCTATTCCATTTGGCCTCTTTAATCTTTCAACGATGGAGTATTCCATATTTTCTTTCAATCAACTTCATGGATCCATACCTTCTTCCTTTACACTTCCAAACTTAAGGATTCTTGACTTTAGCAACAATTCTTTCAACGGACCACTTCCAGCTTCCCTATCAAATTCTTCCCTCATTCAAATTTTATCTGTATCTTCCAATAATTTCACCGGAGAAATGATAGATTTAACAAGGCTTTCATCTCTCAAAGAAGTTGTAGCTTCATCTAACCATTTGAAGGGTGATATTCATACTATTTTATCATCCCTTTCAAACTCCACTCGCCTTAAATTTTTGGCATTGCATGAAAACCTTCTCACAGGTTCGCTGCCTGAGTCCATTGGCAATCTCTCCACTCACTTAATTGGTTTAGACATTGCTCAGAATCAGATAAGTGGAAGCATTCCCTCTAGCATTGGAAACCTCGTCGCTCTTACTTATTTAGGAGCTGCAGACAATCATCTCCAAGGTACAATTCCTTCCTCCATCGGGAAACTTCACAACTTGCAAAAACTCAACCTTTATGCAAACAGACTGACAAATGAGATGCCTTTATCATTTGGCAACTTGACCTTGTTGAACATACTCGTCTTGAGGCAAAACAATCTGTTTGGGAGAATACCTCAAAGTCTTGCTAACTGTACCAACTTGTTAGCCTTAGATCTTTCCCACAACCATTTCAACGGTTCGATACCTCCGGAAATCTTGAGGCTTTCCTCCCTTTCTATTGGACTTGACCTGTCTGGAAACAACTTGATGGGTACTATTCCATCAGAAGTTGGCGCATTGAGAAATATTGGGTTCTTGTTGTTATCCCATAATAGATTATCCGGATCCATTCCAACTTCATTGAGCAGTTGCGTCATGCTCACTTACCTTTGCCTTGATAGAAATTCTCTTCAAGGAGAGATACCTGACAGTCTGAGGGGTTTGAGAGGTTTACAGTATTTGGATCTTTCGCAGAATAACTTTTCTGGAAAGATTCCAACATTTCTGGCTGAGTTTCGTCTGATATTATATCTCAACCTTTCTTTCAATACGCTGCTGCAAGGTGAAGTCCCTACTCTCGGAGTTTTCCAAAATCAAAGTGCATTCTCTCTCCAAGGTAATCCCCACTTATGTGGAGGTATTCCAATCCTAAATCTACCTCCTTGCCCATCACCAAATTCTAACAAGAAATCAAATTTGGGTAAAATATTGATCCCAACTGCTGGAGTCGTATGCCTTGCCCTTTCACTACTATGCTTCTGTCTCATCCTCTACAGGCGACGAACACTGCAAAAATCTGTAACCCCTGCATCCATATTCATGGTGCCGGAGTTTCTGAGGCTATCTTATTCAGATCTCTTGAATGCCACTGGTGGATTCTCGGAGTCGAATCTAGTTGGAGCAGGAAGATTCGGATCTGTGTATAAAGGAACTATTGTTAATGATGATGAGGAGGAGAATACAGATGTGGCAGTAAAGGTGCTTAATCTCAACATCAGAGGAGCTTTTAAAAGCTTGCTATCAGAATGCAATGTATTAAGAGGCATACGACATAGAAATCTGCTCAAGATTATGAGTGTGTGTGACGGCACTGATTTTCAAGGCAACGATTTCAAGGCATTGGTCTATGAATTCATGGCGAATGGAAGCCTCGAGAATTGGCTGCATCACAATTCCGAGGATCAAGGCAGAATCCTCGGTACTATTCAGAGACTTGATATTGCAATTAATATTGCATCTGCAATTGACTACTTGCATTGTGGTACTGACTCCACGATCATTCATGGAGATTTGAAGCCGAGTAACATTCTGTTGGATCAAGACATGGTCGCCCACGTTGGTGATTTTGGATTAGCCAAAATAATTTCAAGCATGCCACAAAACTTATCATCATCAAAGGGAAGCAGTTCAAGTGCAATAAAGGGTACCATAGGCTACATCCCTCCAGGTTCACTTCTAACATTTTTTAGTACTTCACAACTTCTTTTATCTTTATTCATTGCGTTTTATATGGAATTGGCTCTACACAGAATATGGAATGAACAGAGCCGTATCAGCACTAGGGGATGTGTACAGCTACGGAATTCTTGTGCTAGAGATGTTCACAAACATAAGACCTACAAGTGATGCATTCAATGAGCACGCAAATCTCCAAGGTTTCGTTAGCGGTGCCTTAACAGATCATGTAATGGAAGTAGTGGATCCATTTTTGCATCAAGAAGTTAGCAAAGGTGACAAGAATTTGGATTGCATTGTTTCACTTCTAACATAGGCTACATCCCTCCAGGTTCACTTCTAACATTTTTTAGTACTTCACAACTTCTTTTATCTTTATTCATTGCGTTTTATATGGAATTGGCTCTACACAGAATATGGAATGAACAGAGCCGTATCAGCACTAGGGGATGTGTACAACTACGGAATTCTTGTGCTAGAGATGTTCACAAACATAAGACCTACAAGTGATGCATTCAATGAGCACGCAAATCTCCAAGGTTTCGTTAGCGGTGCCTTAACAGATCATGTAATGGAAGTAGTGGATCCATTTTTGCATCAAGAAGTTAGCAAAGGTGACAAGAATTTGGATTGCATTGTTTCTATTTTAAGGATTGGAGTGAGATGCTCTATGGAACTTTCCACAGATCGCATGTCAATGGCTGAAGTTGTGAATGAACTGAAAAAGATAAGAAATGTTTTTTTCTTGTAGCTAGACATGGCAGAAAAAGCCACTTTCAAGTGTGATGGTCACCCTATTTCATAAATATGCAAATTCTAGCCTATGTTATTGTTCATGTAATCGTGTATTAGGGCATGTTTTAAGTAATAATTACACGATTGCACGATGAGATGATCGTGTAATCGTGTATTACGTACAAATTCATAATTACACGAAACGTGTAAATGTCGAGCACGTGTATTCTAGAAGCTTCTCTCGTGTATTGTGGACCAATCCCTACAATAATTGTATACTAATGCCTTAAACATCATTCCTAAATCCTAATTTATTCATTCAGTAACTTTAACCCCAACTTCTTATTACTCTCACAGTCATTTTAACAAACACGTAGCATTCACTACTCCAAAATCCACACAAACAACAGCTCCAACAAAGCAATAAAAGTCAAAATTTAAATTTGATTCGAAATATTCCTAATTAGTTCTGAATGATAATAAATCAGGAAATGATGAAAAATTGTCTTGCAATTAATAATACTACAAAGAAACTTGGCTTCAGAATTCAAATTAGGATATAAACAAAGAGAAATTATACCTCAACCATCTCAACTTTCCGGCTTGTTCAAACCGCCCAGAAAGGCGACAGCTGTCGACCTTGAAGACCGGAAATAAAAGAAGATGATTTCAGAGATAAACAGATAAAATCTCCGCCGGAATCTCGTCGGAAAAAAGTGAAGAATATGCAGTAAAGTTGTGTGGGAAGTAGAAGAGTAAAAATCATTTTTTAGTGTTGTAAAAAGTAGAAACAAGATAATTTAAAAGGATTAAAATGAACGATAAATACTAAGGGAATTTTAAATTCGCTCTAAAAAAAATGATTAATTAAGTTTATCCATTGAAAATTTATCACATTAAAAAATTTGATTATGGTTAGATTATTAATTTTTTAATTGATGAATTTAAATTAATTATTTTTATAATAATAATTATAAAATTATATAATTTAAATGTAATAAAATCAACTCTATTATTTTTAAGGTGAAATTCGCCTGGTGACGCACATGCTTGACCTTTTAATCAGCTAACATGTGAAATTTTAAAATAATTATTTCAAAGAAAATATAAATTAACGTATATTCTCTAAACCGTACCATAGTTGGGCAATAAAGCTATTTTTTATATTTCTTTTTTTTTTATTTCTCTCTCATCTATTTTATCTGTTTAATCTTCTTTCTAATCATTATTATTATTATATTACTAAAAGGAAAACGATTCTTACTTTGAAAAAATCTTACGTGGCACCCCTCTTAATCTTTCATTCCTATTTATCTAAATTTTTAATTTTTTGAATTTGTAAATGTAAAATAATATATTTTAAATATCTATACTAAAATCTTGTGTCCCACATCGGTTATTCAATGAAACTTCACCTATTGAAAAGCTTATAAATACATAGAATCGATGTGTATTTTCTCATCTTTTACTCCATCAGTTTTATTTGGTCAATTTATTTATTAATCGACCGAATAAATAACTATATTTTATAGTTTAATTTAATTTAATTTGATTAATTTATTAATTGGCCGAATAGATAATTATTTTTTGTAGGAGTTTTGTTTGGTTAATTTATTTATTAATAGGCCGAATAAATAATTGCTATATTTTTATAATTTAATTTGGTCAATTTATTAATTGGCCGAATAGATAATTATTTTTATTAGGGAGCCAATTCCCAACCGACGGTTATCTCAACTCGAGAAATTTTTCATTTCATGCTTTTTTTCCCCATATATTTTCTAAAATCTATAATCGTCATTCATGAAATAATTTTTACGTTATTTGTAGTTGGGGTTCCAACTTTTTATAATCTATAATTTTAATTAATGAATATTACTATACGATTAAGGACGATAACGAATAGTACAATTATTATTTTTATTAAATTTTTGGATCTATATAAATTCTAAACAAATTTTATAAATTACGCACTGATTTTCAGAGTCGTGGTCAACGGGCCAGTTCCGACGCAGACCTGTAGCGGTAGACTAATATACAGATTTTTTTCAGAAAGGAACACAAATGACTAATTTTTTAATCGAATTTTATACAGGTACGAGTATATAAATTTCAAACAAATTTGAATAATCCTAAACACATCATCTCAAATTGTTTAATCGTTCCGTTGGAAAACGTAGAATATGTAGAAAAATAGGCAGAAAAATTACTAACGATTTATCAGCGAGCCAATTCCGACCAAGAATCGTGCCCGTAGATGGGCTAATTCAGTACTTGCGGGACAACTTTTTTTTTCTTTTAATATATTATATAATTTTGAGCTCATAAAATTAAGATATTTATAGTCAACTTTTATCTTATATCATTGAGTAAATAATTTTATGAATCACAATCATTCTACATAAAGTTTTGTAAAAAAGAAAACCTACCAAGTACATAGTGAAACAATTCTTGAAATTCTATTCTCAGTTAAAAAAGTTATTCTCGAATCTGGTAAAAAAGAAAACGAATGTCATTATTTATTTCTCTATGAATATATTTGGAAGATAATTATTTATGTAATACTACAATTTATAATTAAATTTTTATTTATTAAATATAGTGTGAATGTTATTGGAATATAGTTATGTATATAATTAAATATTAATTTCAGGTAAAAGAAAAAAAAATGTCATCATTCATTTTTTTGTGAATATATTTGGAAGATGATTATTTATATAATTTAAAATCAGTATTGTCGTCAGTAGATGGGATGATTGTGAAGCGTGGTTTAACTTTTTTTTTCTTAATCTTGTGTTGAATTCATAATGTGGGAGTATTTAGGGTCACTTTCATCTTATAGACAATCTTAACATCTATAGTTTTATTCGCTATCTATATATCTCTTCTCTCTCTCACTATCCGCTCTTTCTCTTGTCTCTTTTTCTTCATAAAAAGCTAAAAGATTCAGCTTAAGAGCCGCTTTCCTTTGAGAGATAAATATATTTTTGCCCACATCGGTTTTGTAGAAAAATAGAACTTTGAAAATTATCGAAAGTAATGAGAATATATTAGATTATAATTTTTAACCGCCATAATTATATATGTTTGAGACGTAAACATGTGGTAAAATTACTTTTTAATTGGATTTCAGATGTGTTCAAGGACATATAAATTCTAAACGAGTTTAGTATATTACATAATCGAATGATTTAACCCTAAAATAATTAACAAAAATTATTTTTCTTACTCTATCACATATTAGTATTATCTAATAATTTTATTAATTTTTATTAATATAATTTTCCGTCGATTTTTGACGGGTTATACGCTAGTATTTGTGTAATTTGATTGATTAAACAATAGTGAAGATGCATCTTAAATTATAGATCTCGATGAAATTTTCAAATGGATTTAAAAATCACAATTTATAAATTTCGAACAAATAAGTTATGATAGTATAAAGTTTAAAAATATATAAGTTTATTTCTCCTCCCTCTATATTTCAATTCAATAATTCTATTCATACTATCTCTGTACGTTTCCTTTTTCTTATCCATTCAATTCCTATTTGTTTATAGTTTATAAATATTGTTCTATTTATTATTCCCTATGTCGTGCTCATTTTGTTTAGGGGTATTCAAAGTTAGATTTAAACCGTAAACCAAATCGAACCAAACTACAATTCACAGTTTAGTTCGATTTCTGTGGTTTCAAAAATATGGTTTGCTTAACATTTTTCAAAAATTATGGTCTATGATTTAGCTTTGGTTTTTAATAAAATTCAATCCAAACCAAACCGTATTTGATACTCCCTCCGTCCACCAAAGAGTTACCAATATCATTTCGGCACGGTATTTAATAATTCTGGTGGAGTGTGGTGTAAGTGGAGTAAGGGTCCCACTTACTATATAGTTTGTAATGTATTTAAAGAGTTTAAATAATGGTTTGTGTGTGAAATGAGTAGAATAGAGGTCCCACTGGTAAATGTCGATCAAATTTAGTTCATTAAGATTTCTACATTGTGACAGGTTTCTTGGAATCCCTCCTCCGAAAGAATTATTACTAAAGGTGATGGTTTCCAGCCTTGTCAATCGACCAATCTCTTGAGGGATTGGGCCGCGGAAGGTGTTGTTTTGCAAGTCGATGATTCTGAGGAAAGAAAGGTTACCTATGTGAGGTGAAAGTGATCCCACCAGGCCTTGGGATTTCAAAATAACAAATACAACTGTGTCTGGATGCCTTTTTCCGCAAGAAACGCCATTCCATCTGCAGAAATCCGTTGTCTCGTTCCATGAGCTCAGAGCCCCCAATGGATCGTCGTGTATGGATTTCTTGAAGGCAAGAAGAGCTTCGAAATCGGTTTGGTTATTGTTGGAGTATGAAGAAGGAGCACTAGAGAGGAGGATGAAGAGCTATAGAATAATGAAGGGGCCAGAGATTGAATATCTTGCCATGGTTTATAATTTGGTATCTCTTTCAAGAGAGTGGAAAATAATCTTGCATTCTTGGTTTTATAGAAAAATTTATGTACAAAGTTTTTCAAACTCGTTACATTTGTACCAAATGCTGGTTCGTAAATGTGTTCATACTTGAAGAGGCTGCGGGAAAATTACGCTTTAGTTGTGTTTGCTTTCTATCCCGCTATTTTAAGATGAGTAGAGGTATAAATAATAATCTCACCCTTTAAATCCTTTCTTCTTTTTTAAATTTCACATTTTTCAGTGAGGGGAGAAATTATTATCGCTCTAATTTAGAGAGGATAATATATTTTCTACTATTTGAAATAACTTGCTCAATACATACCTTGTTACTATCTATTACTGTCAATCAATTTCTTAAAATCCGTGTCAGAATTAAAAGTATAAACCATATCGTAAACCGACGGAGTATATAATTAGTAAACTCCCCATTCTAGGAAGTCATGATGGTGGGCGCTAGCTACCCCACAACATTTAAAATCCAAGATTTATGTTCCTACTACATTAGTACAACATATACAAGTAATTTATTAGTTTTTTTTATGGGTCCATGCTCACGAACGGTGCTCACAGGAAGCGAGTAACATAACAACTCTCTTTAATGTATTTAAAATTTATTTTATTTATTCATCTTGTAAATACATACTCAATATTTTATAATAATTGTGTGTGTATATATCTACATACTTTTCCAATTTCAGTCATATTTAGTTTTAATTAATCACGATCATAATATTTCATTAAAGTATATTGAAAATGTATCTTTAATTATAATCTTTCATTTTGATGTTAAAAGCGTAAAATTTAGACTTTTAAATAGAACGTTATGATAATATTAAATTTTAAATTTATAGAGGTGTATATAGATTAATTTGTATTTTATTAGGTTAGTTATTTTATACTTTATGCCTAAATATAAAGAGGTTAGTCTTTTAGTCTCACAACCTATATTATCTTTTAATCAAAATTCATATTTTTACGTTGTATCGTGAATTAGCATTAACAATAACATATAAAGCTCAATTAGTTAATAATTTAGTTCTCTATAGTCTAATTACACAATGACGGTTTAATGGTCAATAATTGAGTTTTTCATGATTCAGTTGATATAATTGACACCAACGGAGTCTCTTAAGCAATTAAATCTCAATTGATAAGAGCATGTCGAACGGGATGCGATGGGGGGAGTCGAGTGGCGGTGTCGACGCCTTCGACACACCCCCCACTCGACACACCCGGGGTCGATCCCATAGTGGGTCTTCGACATACCCCGGAGTCGAGGGTGGTGTCGAGTGCGGTGTCGAGGCGTCGACCCAGCCTTCGACTCCACTCGGCTGAAAAATGGGGACACGTGGCGTGTCCCCATTGGTCCTATATATATAAATCAACGGGTATATTTTTTTTGTGTCGAACGTATATATCTGAAGTAGCAACGGTAATATCTTCAATTTTTTCCTATATATATCCTACCACACCACCACATCAATTTATCCATACCACACCACCACATCAATTCATCTAATTCATTCCTCATCATACAAATTCACTTGTTGGTTCAAAAAAAAAAAATTATGAGTTGGCCGGGTGCGAGCTACAATCCTGAAGAGGCGGAGGCACGACGCCGCCAACGTTTGCAGCGAGCCAGGGAGCTTTACCAAATAGTGGCCGAGTCTGATCCGTCACACGACGACGACCAAGATACGAGGAAGTACCTCCACCGGAATCGTGAGGAGGCCGAACAACGCCTCCGACGGGATTATTTTGTCGACCACCCTATATGGGGTGATGCTGTCTTCCGCCGGCGGTTTCGAATGAGCAAGCGCCTATTCTTGAGAATTGCTCAAACTCTTGAGGATCGGGAGCATTATTTTCAGCAACACCCGGATGCCACTGGAAGATTGGGGTTCCACCCCTGGGTCAAGTGCACCGTTGCTCTGAGGCAACTAGCCAATGGTGGAGCAGCCGATCAGTACGACGAATATCTGCACTGTGGCAATACAACGGGCAATATCATCCTCAAGAATTTCTGTCGGGCCATCAGATCTGCTTTCGGCGACGTATATTTGAGGCAGCCAAATGAGGCTGACATCGCCCGGATCACTGCATTGCACGAGAGGACGCACGGCTTTCCCGGAATGCTTGGAAGCATCGACTGTATGCACTGGCAATGGAAGAATTGTCCAACTGCTTGGAGAGGAATGTACACTGGATGAAATAAATCTCCAACCCTCGTCCTTGAAGCTGTCGCCTCCCAAGATTTGTGGATTTGGCATGCTTTTTTCGGTGTCGCCGGCTCTCTGAACGACATCAACGTGCTCAATCAGTCCTCTGTCTTCGCCGACGTCATCAATGGTAGAGCGCCGTCAACCGCTTTCACTGCAAACAGCCGCCCGCACCGTATGGGATATTATCTCGCCGACGGCATCTATCCGAAGTGGGCCTCTTTCGTGAAGAAGCTCAATGCGCCAACAGATCCGAAGAGACAGTGATTTGCTCGGATGCAAGAAGCTGCGCTGCGCGTAAAGACGTTGAAAGGGCTTTCGGCGTCCTGCAAGCTCGTTGGGCAATCATAAAAGGCCCTGCTCGCTTGTGGTTTCGGGAGCATTTATGTGATGTCATGTATGCCTGCATCATTCTGCATAACATGATAATTGAAGATGAAGGACCGAGGGCAACTGAATTCCATGTTGAATCGAGCGCAAGGGGCGATGCAAATGTGAACAGGGCACCAGTCCATCAAGGGGCGCCAGTGTCACTCCGCCAAGTTATTGAGAGACAAGCTCAAATTCATGATGCACGTGCCCACGACCGCCTTATGGAGGATATGATTGAAGAGATTTGGGCACGTTTTGGTCCACTCCGCGAATAGTTATTGTGTTTTTATTTATTTCCTAATTACTGTATTTTTTTTTTTAGTTATTGTCTTTTTTTTTAATTCAATAAAATTGTCAGTTATTAATTTCTGAATTTAATTAAGTTAGTTTTTATAATATTTATTACAAATAAAAAAAACAACAAAATAAAATCTATTCAATCATTAAAATCACGTTTCCCAGTGTTTAGACCTAGGTCTTACTCAACCCCATTGTAGTGGAGAAATCAACCTATGTCTAACTCAACACCACCAATCATTAAAATCACGCTTCCCAGTGCTTAGACCTAGGTCTTACCAGACACCCTAGTGAATGCTCTAACTAATTGAATCTCTTATAGTCAGTTTGATGGAAATGAAGCTCAATCAATCAATCATATGCAATTGAAGCTCAATTGATGTGATTGAGCTCAATTGGTTACTTTACAATTTAATTGGCCAAGAAGTTTTTTCAAATTGTGTTAATTTATCGAAACACTAATCATATTCTACAATGTACAATTTGAACATTAATTTTATTATTGGTTAATAGCTTGTAAATTTTCAAACTCTTCAAGTTGTGGCGTTCTGCAGCCAAGAAAAAAAATTATCTCACAATTTCCAAACTTTTATTTTTATCTAATTTTGCCACCCGATTCGGTTTCCGGCGAATTCCAAGCTAACATGGCAACCAGGAAAGCAGACATGTACATATCGGTCAATAAGCAAAATAACGTCATTTTTCCATCAATCCAAATGACTTACCACTCGGCGGCTATAACAGTAGTATTTTCTCTTAGGATTTTCAGGAGTGTAAGAGGTCCTCAATACTTACATTTTTTTCAATTTTTTCATTTTTTTCATGTATTTTCTGAAATCTAGAATCGTAATCTATGAATTGATTTGTTGAGGAGACCATCGACCCGAACTCCTCCTCCTCGCTTTGTTTCTTCTTTCCCTTTCCTTTCGCCGCCCTCGCCGCTGCCTTTGCCGCGTCTCGTCCTTGTGGGCAGGGGGGAGCCGAGCTTTCCTCTTCTTCTGTTGGCTCGCTCGACCCGTGCGGCATTCCGGATGAGGTGTAGGCGCCTTCTGCCATATTCTTCGTCCGTTTCATCGACGGAACGTCGGGAAATTCTTGGTGGAGGAATTTGGGGTAGTCCGCCAAAATTTTCCAGGCACCAAAATGCTTGAAGTAGGTCCCTTCATGGGCGTGGTATAACTCCTGGGCTTGGTCCTTGACCATGTCGTCGGAGGCGCCGCTCTGTCTTTTCCTGTCCGCCTTGTCGTAAGCTATCATCCACTCCTTCACCCAGTTGGAGATCCGGCCGAAGAAGCTCTTCACCGTCTTTGTGTTGAGGTCGTCGTTGAACATGGCGTTGTACCTGTCCGCCACACGCCCCCAGTACTTGTCGCCGCTCTGATCTCGTCCGATGATGGAATTGCACGTCTCCTCTTTCCAGATTTGGGCGACGGCGGTGCCTTGTTCCACCGTGTAAGCGCGCCTCTTTGGTTTGGCGTCGGCGTCCGGACGAGAAGGTGGAGGGACGTTTGCGAGGGTCTTTCCCTTATTTTTGCCGCGTTGCTTCCCCTTGGCTTTGGCCGGTGCCAGCTCCGATGAGGGACTATCCTCGTCGCCGCCCATCACGTTTTGGAAGGACTCGCCGACGGACGAGTTGAGGTTGATGGAATCGAGCCCCACGCCAGTGTATTCGCCGTATTGCCCGTCGTCCGCCATTTCAGGGGGACACCACGACGACGAGAAAGGATTGTTGGGATCCATTTCCGAGATGTAGCGAAATTGATTCGAAAAAAAAATTGAATTGTAAGAGGAGAATTGGAAATTGTATGTGTGAGGAAGGTGTGAGTGGTGTGATAGAATGTAGTAGTATTTATAGAAGAAAATATGAGGAAAAAAAAAATTAAAAATCGGCATTATAGCCGTTATAGAACCGTTTGAAAAACATATCCGTTGAACTATTTTTTCTTTTTTTTTTATGTCTGGCGCGTGCAATGCACGCGCCGATTAAAAAAAAAAAAAAAAAAAAAAAAAAACTCGCGCGCGTGTAATACACGCGCTATCTCGAGGCTGTCTCGTCGGCTCGGGACAGTCTCGAGACGATGGCCTCTGCACCGGCGTGTCTCGTCGCCGGCGCTGTCTCGAGACGCCGCTCGAGACACCCGGTGCAGGTAGTCTTATGTCGAAATAACGTATTCTATCTAATAGTAGTATTTTATTTATCTTTATCAATATAATATGAATTATTGCATTCTTTTCTTTTTTTATTTCCATACGAAGTTTCTGTTTCCAATATGAAACCATAGAATTTCGTGCTGTAATAGAGTGCATGCAACATTGTGATTATCATTTTTATAGTAATTTTTAGGTTAATTGATAATTGATCATTTTCATAAAAATCATATTTTAGTGTAGTAGAATAATCGGGCCGATTTGGCCCAAAGCCCGATGGGCTTTTTGGCCCACAGCCCGGTCAGCCCGACGGGCCGAGCAGGTCGGGCCAGGTAGGTCCGATATTTTTCGGGCATCAAATTTTGAGCCCAGCCCGATAAAAAACGGGTAAAATTGGGCTGGCCCATCAGACTGGGCTTTTTTCGGGCCGATTTTGAGAACCCGAGGTGTAATGAAGATAGAGACAATCAAATGTAGTGAGAGTGTTTCCATCTAATTAGTTTTTTAATATTAATTTTGTATTAATTTTAATAATAAAATTCAAAATTTTTATTAATAAAATACAAATAAAAAATTGTGTTAATCCGAAAAAAACTGAAAATATGAAGGGGAAAAAAAGTAAAAAAAAAATGGAAAAAAACGGAAGAAAAGGAGAAAATACGAAGAAGAAAAAAAAACAATACTACATTTGTTCTAAAGGGGAGTTGAACCCCTTCATGGAGAAGAGAAATGCCTTAACCACTATGCCAATGTGAATGTTTTGACATCTTTTTACATATCATAATATACATACAATTTAACAAATTCTTTTTTTTTAAACTAGATCGAGACTGTCTCTATGTTACGAGACGGTCGGTATTGCATTTGGCTGTCTCTATGAATTAGGTGTCTCGAAACACCCATAAAGACAGTCACTGCAGACATTCTAATGCTTATAACCAACCATATATATATCTAAAGGCCCCTGCAAACATATATTGCATATGGTATATGACACCCATCCATTACCTAGATATAACAAATCAATCCACAAACTCAATTTATCACTCTCTTAGTAACTGAAAGTTGTTCCATATTTAATTTTGTTAAAATATCTGCTTCAGCCTGTTTTAAAACTACAGTAATCATCTTAAAATTCTTGCTTGTATCTTTGATCCATACTAGTATATACTGTGATTCATGTCTTCTTTTTACTCCCTCTGTCTCGTTCAAGATGGCTGACTTTCCTTTTTGGGTGTCCCGTTCAACATGGCTTATTTCCTTTTTTGGCAAAAATTAAGAAATCACTTTATTCACTTTATATCACTTCAACACCACTTTATATCACTTCAGCACCATTTAAAATATCATTTTATATCACTTCATCACCACTTTATATCACTTTATCATTTAAAAAATAATTTATATCACTTTATTCACTACATTTCTTAATCGCCGTGCCGAAAAGAAATCAGCCATCTTGAATAAAACGGAGGGAGTACTATTTAATGCCATAATTTTTACAAGTAGAAGATACCCAATCTTTCTAACTTTCTAATCATAGCATTGTAGACAAAACAGAGTTGAAGAAAATTAATAACATATGCAATTTTATTTCTTAACATTATCAGGACCAGTCAAAAAACTAGTAATTCTAACTTACATCACAAATTGCTATCAATCATTGTCACTTTCACTTGACTTTATATAGAAAATCTACACACCAATAGCGCATACAATATTTAAGATTAATTTCTATATTCTTAGCCTAATAAAAACAAATATCAAAGAAGAAATATATATATATATATATATATATATATATATATATATATATTAGTGCATATAAAAAAATCAATCCTAGAGAATGTGAGAAGATATTTGAATAAATTTGTACTCATGCTTAAATTAATATTTTGTATAAAAAAACATGAATCATATTTAAGAATCACAATATACGCATGACTACAAATTGATTTAAGCATGGTTCTCACGTTCTCACACCAAGAAATGTTTTATACTAACTTATCCATAAAAAAATAAAAATAATGCATTTTGTGTATTACTACAATGCATTGGAAAGCATAAACCCTAAGGGGGAAATGTGATTATTTCTTTTTTTACAGTCAACTTTCCCTTTTTAACGCGTGTATTTGGCCACAGTGTGGCCGGATATCATTACTCATCATAATAATACATTTTTGGATTACTATAATGCATTGTTATGATAATGCATTCCGTGTTCAATTATAATTCACCAAATGCCAATTTCTATTCCGGAAAATTAGTCAAATTTATCTTGGCTAGATCGACACCGTGAAAATCTATAACACTGACTTTGCCTTACTCAAATCACAAACCCTTCTTCCCCCTTTTCACCAATTTCTTACTTCTTAATAAAGGAAGAATAAATAAGAATTTTGGTGTTTAGTGTTTATTAAATATACATAGAATTTGGAAATTTTTCATTGTTTGATTCTGTTGGTAATAAAGAAATTGACAAGATGATAAAATCTGTAAAATCGTTGCTCTGTGGAAGGGTGACAATATTTGTATTTACTGTTTTTTTTCATTTATTGAATAAAATATTTTATAAAGTAATTTTAGAAATTATTGATTGTGAAAACAAATCTCACCAAATCTCTTTTTCGCCAACAAATTGAAATAAAGGAACAGTAATGAATAGTAAAATAGATTCACTTTGTGTGTGTTAGCCTATTGGCAATGAGGTTAATACCCAGATCAAACGTCACGGGTTCAAGTCCTCCGTCACGCGGTATTTAAATTTTCTTGTAATATTATTAAAAAAAAAATAGATTCACTTTAACGCACCTGAGTTGGACTTGGAGTAATATATTAAACTAATGCTTGAAAAAGATAAAAAAAGAAAATAAAGGAAAAATAAAATAGAATCCAAATGGACGATGATTAAGGTCTTAGTGCACATGCACCCCTATGCATATTCAAACGTCCTGAATTTCTAGTAGTTGCTAGAAAAAAGGTTACAATCATTCAATTTGTCATATACTTCCAAAGTCCACGGAATTATTGTTACATTGTGAATGACACGGATTGATTGTCACATTGTGAATAACACGGGTTTTAAAAATATAATAGATAGTAATGAAATATAATGAGTATTGTTGTGAGTAAAGTAATGGTTCCACAATAAATGTAAGTTGAGTAGCAAAAGTGGTAACCATTTTGTAGACAAACTTAAGTAGGAAAAGTGGTAACTAATGAGCATTGTTGTGAATAAAGTAAGGGTCTCACAATAGATGTAAGTGGAGTAGCCAAAGTGGCAATCATTTTGTAGACAAACTTAAGTAGGAAAATTGGTAACTATTTCGTGGACGGAGGGAGTAACCGTTTAAGGTGAAAATTAAGAGCTTTCTTTATTTAAAAAATGACAATATGAGTGGAATAAATAAATAAATAAATAAATAATGATAAATAGAAATGGGTTATATCATCTTTTACACTTTTTTTTTTTTGAGGGAATATCATCTTTTACACTTGAATGTGGCTATTTTATCATAATTTCTCAATCGAATTTGTATGTTTACAGTTTTAGGACGAATGAGATGAACTCGATCAGTTTAGTCTTGAAAGAAGAGGAATTGTAAAATAATAACACTTCGAGATTAAAAAAAAAATAGTAATTATAACACCACTTTTAAAAACTACTAACGATAAATGTGGGTCATGTTATATAACAGATAAATTGCACTCGGCAAGTTATTGATATATCAATATGCTAAAGGTCAATATGTGATTTAACTTTCATTTCAAAAAAACTAAAGGTCAAAAAGTGGTTTAACTTACCAAACTTTTGTGGAATTGCTCTAAAATAATGGAAATAAATACTTCCTTTGTCTACGAAATGGTTATCATTTTTGTCATTTAAGTCCGTCTATGAAATATTGTCACTTTCATTTATAGTAGTATGACTCATATAATACATTATGTTTAAACTTATATTTGTCACTACTTCACTCACATTTTTATACGTAGCATTCTTACTCCACTCATAACAATACCCACTATTATCCACTACTCCCTCCGACCCACTCATATTATCATCCTTTCCTTATTTAGATGTTTCACTCATATTGTTATCTTTCAAATAAGGAAAGTTTTAACTCTTTAAAATCCTTCAAAAGTAATGGGGTCTACCCACTTTCTATTTTTTTACTCTTATTCTTAATCTCTGTGTCGAACACTAACATGACAATTTCAGTGGGTCAGAGGGAGTATTACCTACCATTTTCTTAAAATTCGTGTACATCATCCACAATGTGGCAACCATTTCGTGTATGGATGGAGTATAAGGGAATTAATTAATTACACAAGGATCTCGTCATGGCTAAAATCATACTCTATTATTGTCCATCTCTTTCAACAATAAACGCAGATTTTTGTGCAAAATATGCACGATACCGATAAGCCACCAATAATACCATATTATTTAGTGGGACAAAAAATTTAAGTCATATATCGTGCTATTCAAATTATTACCATTTTGAAACCAATGTGCTATTATCGATTGTGAGAAAAATTATCTATTTTTATTGATGGGAGATTTGTATGGGGTATTATTATGATTAGTGTATTCTTGTCAAAACAAAACATAAAAAAAGGTAAAAGGCCTTTTTCTTATAGGTCTTTCGTTTTTTATCACCAATACTAATTATGTATGTTGGATGTTACGTTATTTATATTACACAATTATGTACGTAAATATAGATAGACTGAATTACTATATATATAATTAATCCACGCTTTGAAAGAAATATTTCAACTAATGCCACCAATGAGTTAAAGAAAATGAAACGTGTTTGTTTGATACATAGTGATTTTTTTTTTCAAAACTTTGGACTAAATTGAAGAACGAATAGAGTCCTCATAGAGAGAGAGAATGGATATGTTGACAATTGTGTAAGTAAATATATATATACTGAATTATGTCTCTTGGGGAGTGGGGCTTCTTCGAACTGAGAGGTCTCAGGTTTAATCCTCACTAACGCCTATATAAGTCGAGTATGTCACACATATACTTAGAAGGTTTACCTAGTGAACACAATGACTACAGGTTCCACGAATCCAACAAAAAAAAAGGCTAAATTACTATATACTATAATCCACTCTTTGAAAGAAATATTGAATTTAAAAAAAAAGAGAGAGAGAGAGAGAGAGAGAGAGGGAGAGACTGAATTATATATAATCCACTCTTTGAAAGAAATATTTCAACTAATGCCACCAATGCAATGACGTAAAATACATGAATCTTTGAGATTGTTTGTTTGATGCATGTTGAATTTAAAAAATTTGGACCAAATTGAAGGAGGGAGGGAGAGAGAGAGAGAGAGAGAGAGAGAGAGAATGGATTTCGTTGTGGTCAGTGGAGGAGGCGCCATATCGGAGGCGGAAACTCAGCTACTGGACGACGTCGTTGCGGGCTTTGCCGACTTCAATGGCCGCCCCGCCGTCCGATCAAAATCTGGATTATGGAGGTCCGCTTCTTTCATCATAGGTATGATTTTTCATCCGATTCTCTAATCTACTTTCAATCTCTCATTTCGTGTTCCCTTATCGAAAATTTTGGCTTCTTAACTTTTAATTTCTTATAGTATTTAGTCAAATTTGACAATTATTAATTAAGATATATTATACTCAATTAAATTTTATAATTATCATTAATATTTATGATTAAAATTCTAGTTAATAATTGATTAATTATTTCAAAATCAAGTTTAATATATATCGTCTTTGTTGAAAAGATTTATTAGGATATGTTATAATGGAGACTATTATTTATTTATGAGTAATGATATTCGGACATACTGTGGTCAGTCATACGCGCTAAAAATGGTAATATAGGTTTTGAAAATGGAAATATATCCTAATTGGGAAGCATAAACAATATGGGAAAATGTGATTAATTCTATTTTTATAGTCAACTTTCCTTTTTTTTCACGCGTGTGACTGGCCTAGAAGTGTTCATCCGAATCGAAACCGTGGTCAACGGGCCGATTCTGAACCGAAACTGTATGTAGGACGGGCCGGTCTGGTTCAAATGGCTAGAACCGTAAACCGGCGCTTCCAACGATTTTTCATTTTTTTCTTTCTTTTTTTAGTTTTAAAATATGTTTTGTATTAATTCATGTTAATTGTATGGTTTAGAAAGCAAAAATGACAATTGTAATGATACATGGAATGAAAAAGACCGAAAAGAAAATAAATATTTATATAAGGTTCATTCCGAACGGTTTTGGTTCGGAACTGTTGAACCGTGTGAAAATATAAGGTTTTTAATTGATCACACATTGTATAAATGAAGATATATTTTGTTTTATGTCGATTCTATACATTAGATTGAAGATTATGAGTTTGAAATACAATATAATTTATATTTTCAATGATAAAAAAATAAAAAATAAATAAAAATTTTAGACGATTCGAGCTCGGAACCGGCGGGTTGGGACCGGAACCCGAACCGTGACTATGGCGATCCGGTTCAGGTTTCAACATTCCCGAATCGGAACCGGCGGTTCCAAGTCGGAACCGGGACCGTGAACACCTCTAGACTGGCCACAGTGTGTCTGAATATTATTACTCTTTATTTATATAGTAACTGATATTTTATTTATTTTTTAAAAATTATAATAATTATTTTTTAATTATTAAAATATATAATAGTGAAATACAATGTGAAAGACGAGATTAAATGATATCAATCTATACACGTAAACTATTGAGAGGGCCCTGAATTCGTAGTAATTTAATATCTCAACTTAAAAGTTTGTTAAAATTACCAAACCTACTCCCTACATTTTGTGAAAATTACAAAATCAAAACAACTTAATTAGTTTATGTAGAGTGCTTTAGGTGTAACATATCTATTTTTTCTCAAATTGTCAAACAACTCAAGAATTAACTACACAAAACTTTAGAATAATGTTTTTTTCTTAAATTGGTAAAAATTCCTATAAGATAAGAGTTATTTTAATTGTGAATTTTTGGGATAGGTGTGGAAGTAGCGGAGAAATTTGCATATAGCGGAATAAATTCAAATCTCATCACCTATCTAACGGGACCGTTAGGACAATCGACGGCGGCTGCAGCGGCGAACGTTAACACCTGGAACGGAGCGGCGGCGCTTTTGCCGTTGTTGGGTGCCTTTGTCGCCGACTCTTTTCTAGGCAGATATCGTACTATTATTATCTCTGTTGTGCTTTATATATTGGTTAGTATAAATTATTTCGCCTATCCACGAAAAACATGTTTACTTCACCTTTTTTTTCATTGAAAGCTTGCTCTTTTCACTTGTTCCATTCACAATAATTAAATAATAAATGAAACTTTATTCTATTTACAACAACTTAATTTAACGACATTTATTAAAATCAACCTATTCATATTGAATAGTTGTTTTATAAGAATACTATCTTTTTAATGATAAATATTTAATGGATAATGATATTTGGACACACTATGGCCAGTCACACGCGCTAAAAATAGTAATATAGGTTTTGAAAATGGAAATATTCCCTAATTGGGAAGCATAAACCCTTAAGGGAAATGTGATTATTTCTATTTTTACAGTCAACTTTCCTTTTTTTTAACGCGTGGGTGGTCACACTGTGTCCAAATATCATTACTCATAGCATTTTAGCTAAAAATATAAAAACAAACCTAATTTAAGGGTCTCCCTCTTCATTTGAATAACCTATTTAATACACAAAGTATATATGCTTGAGATGGTCTCACGAGTCAAAATCTGCATGACAACTCAATATTCAAATTCAAAAAAAAAGTGTAGTTGTAACTTGTATTTTATTATTATTGTTGTTTGATTGTATTTGAATCACATATTTTGGCATGTAAGACTACATGTTCATGCTTAATTTCGGAATTCTGATGGTTTGACAGAGTCTTGGCTTCCTATCTCTATCCGCTTCCCTTCATTCCGACTGCAAAATTGAAGCGAATACCTTGGTGTGCTCTCCTCCTTTGCTCGAACTCGTCGCCTTCTACCTCTCTCTGTACTTAGGTGCATTCGCCGAAGGTGGAATGAGGCCTTGCATACAAGCTTTCGGAGCTGATCAGTTCGATGAGGAAGATGACAACGAGTCGAAAGCAAAAAGCTCCTTCTTCAATTGGTGGTATTTTGCAATGGCTGCGGGCTCTTTGCTAGCATGTGTGATTTTGAGCTATATTCAAGAAAATTTAAGTTGGGGATTGGGCTTTGCAATCCCTAGCATTGTCATGTTCTTCGCTCTCATTCTTTACTTGCTTGGCTCCTTGACCTACCGATTTCGCCTGCAGAAAGACAAAAAGAACCCTTTTGTAAGGATAAGTCGCGTTTTTATGTACGCGATGAGAAATCACAATTTCACATCGCGGACAATGACTCATGCCGATGCAGAGCAAACCGAGTAAGTTGTTGATCTTTATGGAGTTATGTGTTTAATCTAGGCGATAGTTTAGATACAAAAAGAAAAAAAATATATGGCTAATTTGGCTCATACTTGGATGGAATGGTACGTGTGTAACGCACGTAAAAGTAATGAATTTTAAGAATTTAGATAACACGGAAAAAAAAAAAAAGTTGATAAGTTTATTTTTTTAAGAATTTTAGATATGAATGAGTCTTATTTTATATTAAAGATAAAAAAAATCTATGTATAATATATTAAATTATTAAATTATACTCCCTCCGTCCATGATAATGTGCCCATTGTGTAGTCGGCACGGGTTTTAAGAAAAGCAAATAAAGTTGTAATGAATGGGATAAAAGTTGAGTTGAGGGGTAGTGGAATAAAATTATTGTGAGTGGGATAAAGGTAAAATTTGGTAGATAATAGAAAGAATGAAAGGTATAATGGTACATAAAGTGAAGTAGGGCACATTTTCATGGACAAAAAAAAAGGTAAGTAGGGCACATTTTCGTGGACCGACGTAGTAGTACTTAATAATAAGATATTATAGGTAAGAATAACATTTTTCCAAAAAAAAAAAAAGATAGTCTCTGTGCACGCAGGGGCCGATCCACGGGCCAGGCGACCCCGTAGATCGCCCATGCTTATATAACTATATTTAGATTGAAATTTTTACTATATTTTTTCCATTGTTACATGTATAATTGTAAGCTCGTTCGTCCAAATTTTTTTACTAATGTAATCTCGTTTGGTCACTTTTAAAATCCTAGTTCCGCCCATGAATACGCGCACATATATCTTTTAAAATACTCAATCTTATATATTAACAATCTAATCTATCACTCAAAGCAAATGCTCTGTTTGATTTGTTGTAGGTTTCTTAACAAGGCCGCCTTCGGAGTAGGCGAGAGCGTTTGTAGCAACCGCGACATCGATGATGCCAGGGCGCTTCTCAAGCTTCTCCCTATATGGTCCACATGTTTGGGCTATGCCATTGTGATCTCACAAGCCTCAACTATATTCACCAAACAAGGTCAAACAATGAACCGTGAAATCTTTCACAATTTCGAGATTCCAGCCGCTACGCTGCAATCCCTCATAAGCTTGTCCGTAGTCCTCTCCATGCCTATCTACGATAGTGTTCTGGTCCCCGTTGTCCGGGCCATCACCAAGAAACCGGCAGGGATAACCACGCTCCAACGAATTGGTGTAGGGTTATTTTTGTCTTTTCTTTGTATGGTGATTGCAGCGCTTGTTGAGATGCGCCGCCTCACCATTGCAGCCGAGTACCAGCTGGTGGATGAGGCGGAGGCAACGGTACCGATGAGTGTGTGGTGGCTAACGCCTCAGTATGTGTTGACTGGTGTGGGTGAAGTGTTTGTGATTGTTGGTCTTCAAGAATTCTTCTATGATCAAGTTCCTAGTGAGTTGAAAAGTCTAGGGCTTGCCCTTTACCTAAGTATATTGGGAATTGGGGACTTGTTGAGTAGTTTATTAATAGCTTCGATCGAGGTGATCACGAGCCGAAATGGGCACGATAGTTGGTTCGCTAACAACACGAATCGTGCCCATATCGACTATTTCTACTGGTTGCTAGCCGGGCTTAGTGCGGTCGTGATTGCAGCTTATGTTTGGTATGCAAAATCCTTTGTTTACAAAAAAAGAGATTTGGTCTAGTACTGTTATTAGAAGTTTAGAATTCATAATTTAACTGATATATATTGATTATAGGATAAAAGTTTGTTTGAGATTTGTATATAAAATCAAGAATCAAATGCAAGACCGGTCTATTACCATATAAAATCTTGTATTATTGTTTGTCATTAGTATTCTTTGTTGTATTTGATTTAGTACTTTTTATATTTAGCACGTTATAGATTAGAATGCACTTTCTAATTTCTTTGATGAAATGAGAAATATTCAATGTGTCCATGCTAAATTGCTACGACTAAAATGGCATTGGTCACATCTTAGGGAAAAAAAATATAGACGTTTAATTTATGGATTTGATAAAAAGAAATTTTGAAATAACTATCAACAAATTTTATGTGTCCTCAAAAAAAAAGGATAAATTTAGGGTAGTGATAAATAGACAAAATGTCTAAGACAAAATGTGGATATTTTAGTCATGTTACACAAATTTAATCAATACCTTCCATATTTAAGAAAATCGAATTTTTTGAATGTACTTACTTACCCTTCTGCCAATTAAGAATTAGAATACTAACTTTTTAATGTTAATAATATATTATATTACCATATTTCTTATCTGATTGATCATGGAAAAATTAAGTTAACTAATTCATCCAATTTGTTCCATAAATTCAGCAAATTACTTAATATAATTAGATTTATCGCCAATTTATTCCCTAAACTTTAAGCAATTTATCGCCAATTTATTCCCTAAGTTAACTTTTTTGTAATCATGACTAGGGATGACAATGGATCGAGTACCCACGCATTAAGTATTTTTCAAATCCAAACCCGTGAAATTGTTTTACACCCAAACCCGTCCCAAACCCGATTAAAAAATAATTTTAAAATTCATACCTGACCCAAACCTGTTGGGTAATACCCGTTTTACCCGCTAAAACCTCGAATATTAAAAAGTAAATATCAAATCACACAATATTATGGATAGAATTATTGAAATGTTTATAATGTCAGTTTAAAATTATAATTTTGGTAAAATTAATACATTTTCCATACATGAACTTGCAATTAACCCTAAATTCAGTTGCGCTCAGAAATTAATGATCATTAATTAATCTTGACGAATTGCAGGGTCTTGGGCTCATGTCTTTATCAACTGCACTTCATTCATCCAATTCTTTTCCACCTCTCCCCGAAGTCGTCTTCTTCTTCTTCGCACTATATATACTTGGTAGCATGCGCACAGGGCGGGCATAAGCCCTGCGTGCAAGCTTTCGGAGCTGATCAATTCGACGAGGAAGACGAAATGGAGCTCATTGCAAAGATCTCGTTCTTCAATTTGTGGTATTTTTCAATGAATGGAGGCATTTTTAATTTATAGCTCAATCGGCTTTGACCTACATTCAAGAAAATCTTAGTTGGGAACTAGGGTTTGGAATACCCTGCATTATGATGCGGTTTGCACTAGTTGTGTTTTTACTCGGATCCGTTACTTATAGGTTTCGCTTAAGAAGCGATGAGAAGAATCCTCGGTTCTTCTTTAGCAGTAGCAACAAGGAACTGCGAACTCATTCGTTCTGCTACGTCTAAAGAAGATTCGGAACATTCCTTTGACATTGAAGAAGCCAAAGGATTTCTCCGTATTGCCCCAATTTGGGTGTCATGTTTAGGTTATGCGATTGTCTTTGCACAGGCGACCACTCGTTTTACAATGCAAGGAGCCACAATGGACCGCTCAATCGTCACTAGCCTTGAAATACCACACTCGGAACTTCTTTTTTTTTTTTTTTTTGGAACAATATTACAAGGAAATTTAAATACCGCATGACGGAGGACTCGAACCTGTGACCTTTGGTACGGGCATTAACCTCACTACCACTAGGCTAACACACACACAAAATAATCAATTTGCTCCAAAGGGCTCGGAACTTCTTTTATTGTTGTATATATGAACAAACATATACTGTTAATTTGTGCTTTTGTAAGGGTAAACTAGTAATTTTCATGGCCTTTGTAAATTGTTTTGTTGGCTATATGACAATATGAATATGAGGTAGAGATTTTCCCACATAATTAATTTTTTTCCTTATTCACTTGAATTTCTGGCTTGTTGATATTGCTCTTCGCCTGAAATAATTGGGTGGTGTATATTTGAAAGGGAAAGCAAAATGATAGTACACCATGTCTCAAATTTCTATATAATTGTGGTGTATAAAAAAAGATGAGAAAATAGGACAAAATGATATTTATCCTTTATTTTGTTCTGCTAATTAGAGTCTCACTCCCTTCTTAGTAGTATAAGATTTTTTTTTATTTCTTTTTTCTGTGTTTGACACACATGACTCGAACGATCAAACCTCATCTAATATATAAATTGGAGAAAAATATTTTATCAATTTAACTATGTTTCGTGGTCTATATAAGATGTTTTGGTTTGTATAATTCGGTTTTTTCCCCTAATAATATGTTCTCTCTTTTTTCCAAATTCTCTCCCCTCTTCTATTAAATTCCAACACTCTCAATGAATTTCCAATTATTTTATCTTATTTCTTGAAAAGGAATAAAATTATATTGTTTGAGATATGACCTCAATTTTGTGTATGCATGTAATATAGTAGATATTCAATTCATTCATTCACGTCTCACCTACTCACTTTCTCACTAATCTCACCTACCAAAATTATCACACTACGAAAATGTTTTCTCACACATATTAAATGTCACTATATTAGTTACTATGTGAACTATTAACCACATATAAATAATTTATAATTATGTGTGTGGCTAATAGCTTGTATTAATTTTCCACGTCAGCATGTGTAAATATGATTAGTAAAATAAAATGATATATAAAAATAAATAAATAAAATGCTAAAATACAATGGTGACTAAATCTATTTAGCCACACATATTAAATGTCAACAATTAATAATTATAGTCCACTTGATTTGCCTACATAAATTTTAGGGTTAATTTGCCTAAAATACACACCTTTTCCAAATTTTGAATTTTAACATTACCTTTAATTACTTAGCGTAAAATACACCACCTTTACACTCTTTTGAATTTTGACATGAAATTCGAAAACCCCCAAAGTATGTCTGACATGGCTACCGGAATTGTACACGTGGAATTTTTCTCCGGCGAGAAAAACGACGTCGTTTTTTACTAATCAAGTCAGTGTTTAGTAGTGTTCAATCCTATTGGTGCCAACTCCTCTTGATTCCACAGAAGGTTATGAAAGTTATTGAAAGTGCATGTAGATCCTTCCTCTGGTCAGGGAATGCAAGCTTAACCAAGGGGGCACTGGTTGCATGGGACACTACTAAAAAAGGGCGCCCATACATAACATACTTTTCACGTTATGTATGAAGTAAAAACCGTATTGTATATAGTCGTATTGTGTGTGAAAGCACTCATACATAACAGACATTTGTCGTTATTTATAAAGCTCATGCATAACGGTTTGACCCACATAAATAACATATATTTTTCTGTCATCTATATCATTATACATAACGCTCGCCCGATGTTATGTAATTTAAATTTTGGTTATCTATTATCACTCTAGATAACATTTTCTTATGCATTGGATAACATTTTTCAATCGTTATGTATTCCTAATTTCAATCTTTTTTTTTTCAACTAGGTATTTCTAAATTCGAAAAAACAATAAATGATACTTTAAAATCACAAATCATACATTTAGTATCATCTAAAAATATAATCCATATACATTATCATCTAAAAATAGCAAAGACGATACATTACGTTTCACAAAAAGTTCTATCACCCATATCACTTCTTTGCTACTCCACATGTATCATCTTCACCGAGAGGGCGCATTTCTTGTTGCCATGGCTCGCCATTTAGCTTCTTTACTAGGATAACTTCTCATCTTCAACCGTTCAACCCAGAAGAGACGTTCCAGTACCTAAAAATAAATTTAAGTGTTCATCTCACCATGACATACTCCATGCTCGTGACTCTGCTTCCCAGCATAAAGCAACTGCAAACAATTGTATTTGTAAGTGAGACTTAATTTCCTACTTTCTCAAGTAGAGTTCCATTTCTTAATGCATCAACAAGATCAAACAAACAGAGGGAGACAATATACAGAACAAGGGTATGTTGACACACTGCAGTGAAAAACAACAAAGACTGTTAACTATAGGCTACAAATTACCAGCACATAAGGCCATGAACTGAGTTCTCATCAAGTCATTTACTCAAATTTTGATGATTGAAAAACTATATAATGCAGAACAAAATGATACTCCCTCCGGCAAGTTAAATGTTGTGCATTTTGCATTTTCGTACGTCCACTTAAATGTTGTGCATTTCCATTTATAGTAATTTTCCCCTGCACATTTACCTTACTACTAATACATATTCACAAAAATGCCATTAGTGGAAATTAAACATCCTAACCCAACTCAATTAACAATAAAATAAACTCCTAAATATGGGTGGGACCCTCATTCCACTCACTACACACTTTAATTAACAAAAATTAATCACTCTCTTATCACACTAAATGTGGAACCCTCACTCCAGCTACTACACAAATGTGGGACCCTCACTCCACTCACTACACACTTTACCAGCTTTTCTTAGTCTCCGTACCATTCCCTAATGCACAACATTTAACTTGCCGGAGGGAGTATCTTTTTTCTATCTCTGGAATACATCAAAGACAATGAATCTTCTCTCAGAATTGTTCATAATCACCTATTAACAACAATAATTGCTCTAAAAAGGAAGGAAACTATCTAGTGAATGAAGCATAGCCTTACAAGGAAATCTCACCACAATGCACTCAAATACAACTTTTGCACGTATCAAGGCGCTGAGATACGAAATATCACCACGATACAAAGGAATTGAGGGTTACATCACAACTTTCATTACTACTACAGCACATGATGGTCCCAAACTCAAAAACTTCATTAACATATTGGTAGATTTATCATGAGGGCCCAACACCTCTATTATCATGAAATCTATGGGAAATGGAGCTAATTATCAAAAGAGGATCGTAACTTTGAATGTTTTCAAAAAGAGGACTATATCTTTCGTTTTTTGTATTTATACTCCTATTTCAGGCCTAAAATTAATAATTTGGACTTTTTGTGACACCTCAAGCCTGTTGATGATGTGGCGGTTTAAAGCATTGATGCACAACATTTATTTTTAAAGTAAGACTTTAAAAAGAAAAAAAAATGATAATTAAAAAAAAGTGACATGGCACCACCACGTCATCAACGGGCTTGAGGTGTCACCAAAAGCCCAAATTATTAATTTTTGGCCCGAAATAGGAGTATAAATACAAAAAACAAAAGGTATAGTCCTCTTTTTCAAATTTCATAAGATATGATCCTCTTTTTAAAAATACTCAAAGTTACGGTCCTTTTTTGACAATTATCTCCGAAAATGATAACGAAAACAACCCAGAAGAAGTACAAACACAAATAAAGCATTCACCCGATCACCACACATTCAGCAAAGAAGAAGTACAAGCGCAAATTGCATTCACCGATCACCACACATTCAGATAAAGAAGCCACGCTTCTGACTTGCAAAACACATGTCAAATTTGATGTCCACACATATACTTTATTCAAATTTAAAATCAAACATGTTAAATTAAACATCGTGACTCGTTTATGTAATTGTTCATGAAAAACTAATGGAACATCACATCTAGTTAAGTGAAAGTTTGTAAATCATTGCTTCATTAATCACATCTATAAATTCGCATGTATGCATGGAATTGAATACGTTCAAAGCCGTGCAAATTAAGATGGCGGCAACCAAAGCTCTAGCCTTTAAAGTTAGCAAAAAAAAGCCAGAGCTGATTTCTCCAGCAGAATCCACACCATATGAAATCAAATATCTCTCCGATATAGACGATCAAGAGGGCCTTCGATGCCATATCCCGATGATAAATTTCTATCGAAAAACAATATCAATGGAAGGGAAAGATCCGGTGAATGTTATTCGTGATGCTATTGCCAAAGCCTTGGTGTTTTACTACCCGTTAGCGGGCCGGCTGAGGGAATACACAGCCGGGAAGCTAGCGGTGGAATGCACCGGAGAGGGGGTAGTGTTTGTTGAGGCCGACGCCGACTTCATGCTGCAACACTTGGTGGATGATGATGATGCCCTCTATCCACCATTCCCAAACTTGGAGGACCTTCTTGATATTCAAGGCTTTGATCAAATAACCAATTCTCCTCTACTGTTTTTTCAGGTACTCATTAGTATTACATTAAATGTTTTGTTTCAAGTGAGAGTTTTGTTTTAGTCATGCATACTATAACTAGTTAGTGTGTAAATCAACATCGTCACTTCGTCATCATACATATGCTAAATAAAGAAAGGATGACAATATAAGTGAGTGGAAGGGAGTAGTAGAGCTAGAGGCTTTTTTAAGGACTATAACTATGGGGTATTCGACAATTAAGGACACTTTTTATGCGGGTCTACTATTTGAGGACATATATTAAGGAAATTAACACTCCGTAGGACAATTTTCTGTCTGATCGGGCTCAATCGCACGTGATCGAATTTTTTAGCCCGAACGCCTAGGTGGCATGCCTCACCCATCTCCACTTCCACCTCCGCTGCCTCGCCGCTGCCAGCCGCCTCAGCCTAAATAACCTTCAATCCGCCCAAGCTTTCTCTCTCCGCTTCTCCCACTTCGTCTCCCACTTTCTCTCCCACTTTCTCTCCCACCTTCAATCCCACTTTCTTTCTCATCGTCTCCCACGTTTCCAAATCTGTGTCTTACAAAGGCTTCGAGCTATGGCAGCCGCAGCACCAGCAGCAGGCGGAGAACTTTCTACACTGTGGCGACATGGCTGGGAACACGTATCTCGACCGTAAAGTATTCGAAACATTGAAGCCGCCGCGCCGCGGGAGAATCCGATCGCCGTCGCGTTCCTCAACCTCAGCAAGAACCAAATCGAGAGGCTCCGCAGCAAATACAACCTCGGCAGCGGCGGCCGCGGCTACAGCAGGTTCGAGGCCGTCGCCGCTCACATATGGAGGTGCAAGCGCAAAGCGCGCGGCCATGCCGCCGAGCAGGAGAGCGTTCTCTTCATTGTTGCCGACTTCCGCAACAGATTAAAGCCTCCGCTCGTAGACGGGGTTGCCGCTGTACGGAACTGATTTTGGGTGGGGTAAGAGATTAATATGAGTTCGGTATCGGAGGTATACGACGGTTCGGGAACAGATTTTGACAGTATTGAGGATGGCTCCGGCCATGGGGATGGCGAAGTGGAGCTCATACATAGCGGGAATATTGGGGGTGTTTGGTCTTTTCCAGAAATTTGAGCGTGGTGAAGGTGTTTAATTTTATTTTATTTTTAGGTGGTGCCGACGTAGAGATGATTTGGCATGCCACCTAGGTGTCCGGGCTCAAAAATTCGATCACGTGCTATTAAGTCCGATCGGGCAAGAAATTATCCTACGGAATATTAATTTCCTTAATATATGTCCTCAAATAGTAGGCCGGCATAAAAGTATCCTTAATTGTCGAATACCCCATAGTTACAGTCCCTAAAAAACCTCTAGCTCGGAGTAGTAATTAAAAATAGGAAAATCCAACTAATAATCACCAACCAAACTCTATTCATTTAATAAATCATTATTGTATATGTGAAATATAGATTCTTAACTTGATACGAAAAAATAGTCCAAGTCTAGCATGCCTCAAGTCCGGGTCTGCCGCTCTTAACTTGTAATGTCTCCACCATGCAACACCTAAATAGTTAATTTATTTGGTCACATGGTAGTCAGCCACCCGCGTAAAGAAAAAAAAAGTTGACTATAAAAATGGAAATAATCACATTCCTTCCTAAGTTTATGCTTTCCCAATTAAAGTATATTTCTATTTTCAAAACCAATATTACCATTTTTAACGTATGGTTGACCACAGTGTGTCCAAATAGCGGTACCCTTTATTTTATTCAAACTAAGTGATAGATACGGCGGCCGTAGTAACTAAACATAACAAAAAATGAAAACAAATTTTCAAGATATCCAATTTCTATTATTTTTGTGGGTAGTGTTATTTGGACACATTGTGGCCGGTCACACAAGTTAAAAATGGTAATATAGGATTTGAAAATGGAAATATACCCTAATTGAGGAAGCATAAACTATATGGGAAATTATGATTATTTCCATTTTTACAGTCAACTTTGCTTTTTTTTTACGCGTGTGGCTGGCCACCGTGTGAACGAATAGCTTTATTGTATCTAATAATACAAAATGGTAGTGCTTTTTGGACATACTGTGATCAGTCTCACAAGTTAAAAATGGTAATATAGGTTTTAAAAATAGAAATATACTCTAATTGAGAAACATAAATCTATGCGGGAAAATATTATTATTTCTATTTTTACTGTCAACTTTCTTTTTTTACGCGTGGGTGGCCATCGTGGCATCGAATAGCGTTATTGATAGATTTGCATTTGCCACACTTAATTCACAGGTAACGCGCCTAAAATGTGGCGGATTCATCTTAGCTTACATATTGAATCACACCATGTGCGACGGTGCCGGAATTTATCAATTCATGTCCGCCGTTGGCGAACTAGCTCGCGGCGGCGCCGCCCCTTCCATTCCCCCAGTTTGGCAGAGGCATCTCCTCACCGCTCGTCGCCCGCCGCACGTCTCATTCGCGCACCGTGAATACGACGTCGTACCACCATCGGACGCCGCCGTTGGTACAACAGACAAACTGGTGCAACGCTTCTTCCTCTTCACCGCCGCCGACATATCCGCCCTCCGCCGCAGCCTGCCGCCGCATCTCCAAAGCTGCTCCAAATTCGACGTTGTAGCGGGCTGCATGTGGCGTTTCCGGACAATCGCTCTCTCTCCGAAACCAGATGAGGAAACTAGATTCGTGTGCACCGTGGATGTCCGGAAGCGAATGAGTCCCCCGCTCCCGGCAGGCTACTACGGCAACGTCATAGCTTTTTCCGACGGCGGTGACGACTGCTGGGGAGTTATCGAAGAATCCGTTGGGGTACGCGGTGGAGCTAGTGAGGAAGGCGAAATACCAAGCCAGTGGCGAGTACCTGAGATCAGTGGCGGATCTGATGGTGAGGCGAGGCCGGCCGTGTTGGGCTTGGACGGCGTGGGGGACCTATATGGTGTCGGATTTGACGCACGGCGGTTTCGAGAAAGTGGACGTTGGGTGGGGCACGGCGGCGTACGGCGGAGTGGCTAGAGGCATTCACGAGGGCCCTATTTCGGCCAACTGGTACATACCCTTTAACAATAACAACGAGAAGAAGAGAGAGAGAGAGAGTGGCACACTGGTTCCACTTTGCCTTCCGCTTAATTCAATGGAGGTGTTTGCTCAACGGCTTCACACCAGAGCTAGAGGCTTTTTAAGAACACTTAAATAGGAGGCAATGCACATTCAGAACACTTCATTGCGGGCCTTCAATTTGAGGATAGTAAAGAATTAATAAGCTCTTCGTAGAATAATTTTTGGCTAAATCGCACGTGATGGGCCCAAACGCCACATATCTGCCACATGTGTGCCACCTCATTCTCCAGTCAACCTCTCCTAATCCCCTCTCTCTCTTAGACTATAGGATATAAGTTTGTTGGTGATTTGTATATAAATCAAGAATCAAATGCAAGATTGGTCTATTACCATATAAAATCTTGTATTATTGTTTGTCATTAGTATTTTATTATACTTCCTGTGTCCCATTCAATAGGGCCTAATTTATTTCAGCACGGAGACTAGGAAATAAAAAATGCAAATAAATATCAATAAAGTGCTAACAACGTACTCTCTCCGTCCTTCATATATCTCCTATCTTTTCTTTTTGGGGTGTCCCTCATATATCTTCCTAACTATTTTTGAACATCATCCCACAATAAATTATTATTCTCTACCCTTACTTTATCAAATTATTTATCTAAAATACAACAAATGATCCACCACTATCTCAATTAATTAATATATCACTCCTTCAATGTGAAACCCTTTCTCCACTCAATACAAACTCAACCACTTTTTATCCACTCACAACTAACTCATCAAAATTTTTTCTTAATCTTCTTGTCACTCCCTCCTAGGAAGATATATCAGGGACGGAGGTAGTATCTTTCTAGCCTAAAATGAGCTTTAAATCTTTCCATAAAAGGAAACGACCATATTGAGTGAGACGAGCAGAAAAGGAAAACAAGTCATATTAAACAGGACATATTAAGCATTTGATTTAGTACTTTCTATGTTTAGCATGTTATTGATTCGAATGCACTTTCTAATTTCTTTGATAAATTATGAGAAATATTTTTTCAATATTGTGTCCATGATAAATTGCTAATACTAAAATGTAATTGGTCACACATCTCGCGAAAAAATCTAGACGTTTAATTTACATGGATATATCATATATTTGATAAAAAGAAATTTTGAAATAACTATCAACAAATTTTTCTGACCACATACATTAATTAAATTAATTATAGATGTACGGTTGAGATTGATCGATGCATTATAATTGAACACGGAATGTATTATCATAACAATATATTATAGTAATCTAAAATTAAATTATTATAAAGATGTATTGTAATAATACACAAAATGCATTATTTTAAAGTATAAAATGCCTTTTTTTTAAGGGAAAGAGTATTTTGTACTGATAAATCTAGGGTTTGCAAGAGTAGCTAAAAATAATAGTAATACGATGACACAGGTATTTACGTGGTTCGATCAATGAGATCTACGTCCACGGGAGAGAATATCAAGCTTTATTATATTTGAGAGTACAATGAATGTTTGATCGTCTAATCTATCAACTATATATAAGCCTTGAATCGAGCCCTAATCCTCCTAGGACTCCTTATACATATCTTGTTTCTTTGTACATATCCAAATCTCCTTCATAATCGGATTCCTTCTTCTCCGACGTAGGGCTTCATTACTTGGTCTTCAAGACAGGTGGTAGTCTCGTCTGGGCCGAGCTTAATGTATAGGCTCAATTGGATTGGGTCTTAGGTCAGGCCCAAGATGAGGCCGGTCCTATCATGTACCTAAACCAACCCTCTTCCAGAAAATAATAAAACCATATAGTAGTACTAACTCAAAAAAGTCAACGGGATTTCTTCCAAACTGATTGATAGTAGCTGTATATATGAGAGAGAGAGTGAGAGAGAGAGAGAGAGAGAGGATGGCCATCACCGAAGTCGCCGGGGTCGACTCAGCGGAGGTTGAAACGCCGCTGCTCGACGACGTCGTAAGCGGCGTCGTCGACTTCAGCGGCGGCGCCGCACACCGATCAAAATCGGGCTGCTGGAAGTCTGCTTCTTTCATCATAGGTAAAATAATAATAACAACAATAATGATAATATTGTCAGTAATTTAGATTTAATACAATTTCATGCTTGTGTAACACAATTATTAGGAGTTGAAGTAGCAGAGAGATTTGCGTATTATGGAATAAGTTCGAATCTGATCAGCTATCTGACGGGCCCATTGAGCGAATCCACAGCGGCGGCGGCGTCGGCCGTCAACGCCTGGAACGGGGCGGCGATGCTGCTGCCGCTGCTGGGGGCTTTCGCCGCCGATTCTTTTCTCGGCCGATATCGAACCATTATCATTGCTTCTCTGCTCTACATCTTGGTCAGTAATTTAACTTGGTTAATTATTGTATTAATTTATTATATCATTTACTAGTTTAGTTTAATAAGAGTCAAAATATAAAAATAAAAAAAAATAAAAAATTCATCCACGATATAATTGTCACATTTTGCATGGCATGGATTTTAAGAAAATGATGGGTAATAGTGAATAATAGTGGGTATTATTGTAAGTGGGGTAAGAATCCCACAATAAATATGAGTAAAATACTGAAAAATAGTATAATACATTATATCGCCCCTACTACTATAAATAGAAGTAACAATCATTTCATGGACGAACTTAAATGTCAAAAGCAACAACCATATCATGATGGACAGAGCCATACATTTTTTTTTTTGGGAAAAGAGATAGCAGTAAAATTTAAATACGAGATTTCTTTGTTCACCGATAAAATTTATTACCGCTTAAATATCTTCAACATAATAATATATAATATTCCTTTTCTAATAATTGATACTCCTTTTTTGTGTGATATTATTTGTTAGCGGGGCCCTTACAGGTGCGGTCAACCTTTTCATATTAATTAAAATTTATTTAATTATTATTGAAAAATAATTATAATTGAAATTAATATTATAATATGATTAATAAAATCTTAATGTAAAATCGATAAATTATAATAAGAATTAATTAACTCTTATAATAGCTGTAATTATATCATAATTTTCTTAATTAGTTAATTACGACAACCTCATTGTGCGGCTGGCAATACGTGAGTTTTTGCCTATTTTTGTTTTTTTTTGTTCGTTTCAAACTTATGGACAACTTCATTTGTTATACATGTTCAAAATTTTCAAATGTTTTTGATGATTTGATATTTTGTATCTGACCTTAATTATAAACATTTCCTTTTTTATCTAACCACTTTGTTAGAAACATAAGAAATCGTGTGATAGTGTTTCCAACAACTTTCAAATATAATATTATGTGGTTGGTAAAATCTGAAGTGTCGAAATTGATACAAATTGAAAGGTATGATTATATTTTATTGAAATATATGTTTGATACGTCAGTTTAAAATTATAATTTTGGTCAAATTCATACATTTTTTTTTTTTCATACATTAATTTGCAAGTAACCCTAAATTCAGTTGCTCGATCAGTAATTAATCTTGATGAATTGCAGGGTCTTGGACTCATGTCTTTATCAGCAGCACTTCATTCATCCAATTCTTCTCCACCTCTCCTCGAAGTCGTCTTCTTCTTCTTCGCTCTATATTTGGTAGCATGCGCGCAGGGCGGGCATAAGCCCTGCGTGCAAGCTTTCGGAGCTGATCAATTCGACGAGGAAGACGAAAAGGAGCTCATTGCAAAGAGCTCGTTCTTCAATTGGTGGTATTTTTCAATGAATGGAGGCATTTTTGTAGCTCAATTAGTTTTGAGCTACATTCAAGAAAATCTTAGTTGGGAACTAGGGTTTGGCATCCCCTGCATTATGATGTGCTTTGCACTAGTTGTGTTCTTACTCGGATCGGTTACTTATAGGTTTCGCTTAAGAAGCGATGAGAAGAATCCTTTCTTAAGAATCGGTTCTTCTTTAGCAGTAGCAGCAAGGAACTGGGAACTCGTTCCTTCTGCTACGTCTAAAGAAGATCCGGAACAATCCTTTGACATTGAAGAAGCCAAAGGATTTCTCTGTATTGCCCCAATTTGGGCTTCATGTTTAGGTTACGCAATTGTCTTTGCACAGGCGACCACTCTTTTTACAAAGCAAGGGGCTACAATGGACCGTTCAATTGTCACAGGCCTTGAAATACCATCCGCTTCTCTACAATCTCTCACTAGTTTATCCATCGTCGTCTTCATCCCTATCTACGACTGTGTTTTAGTCCCAATGGCGAGGGTTATAACAAAGAAACCCACGGGCATCACAATGCTACAACGAATTGGTACGGGCATTTGTCTCTCAATTGTTTTTATGGTGGTGGCGGCTATTGTTGAGAAACGAAGAATTTCCGTTGCCATCGAGCACGGGCTAGTGGACCGGCCGGAGGTGGTGGTGCCGATGAGTGTGTGGTGGTTGGCGCCACAATATGTGCTTCTTGGCGTGGCGGATGCGTTCACAATGGTTGGTCTTCAAGAGTTTATGTATGATCAAATGCCTAGTGACCTTAAAAGTTTAGGGTTGGCTTTATACCTTAGTATATTCGGCGTGGGCAGCTTCGTGAGCAGCTTTTTGATATTTATTATCGAGTCGAGCACGAGTCGAGGTGGGGGTGATGGTTGGTTTTCGGACAACTTGAATCGAGCACATTTTGACTATTTCTATTGGTTGTTGGTAGGGATTACTGCAGCTTCTTTGGTTTTCTACATTCACTTTGCGAAGTCCTATGTTTACAAGAGAAAACGCAAAATTTAATGTCTGTAAACATATACGAAGTGCAGCTCAAGTGGTAAGACGCTTCTCGTCCAATCAAGAGGTTGTGGATTCGAGTCATGTGTGCGTGTGTGTAAATTAAAAAAAAATAAACATGTAATACTTTTTTGTAAGGGCAAAATAGTAATTTTCATGTCCTTTGTAAATTGTTTTGTGGCCGGCCATGACAATATGAAGTTGTTTTCCCCACATAATTATTATTTTTTGTTTTATTTTCCTTATTCACTTGAATTTTTGTGTTGACATTGCTCTTGGCCTAAAATAATTATGTAGTGTATATTTGAAAGCACAAAAAAAAAAACAATGATAGTAACACCATATCTCAAATTTCCATATATTGTGGTGTATAAAAAAGACGAGAAAATAGGATAAAATGGAATTGTATCCTTTATTTTGTTATGCTAATTTATAGTCTCTCCCAATAGTAGAATAAGATATTTTTTTCTTTTTTCAAGGTTAACACCTGACTCAAACTTCAACTAATATATAAATTGAAGAAAACGTTTTATCAATTGAACTATGCTTCGTCGACTGTATAAAATGTTTTGGTTTGTAAAATTCTATTTTTTTTTCCTAATAATGTGTTCGCTCTTTTTCCAAATTATTTCCCTCTTATATTAAATTCCAATGCTCTCACAGTGAAATTCCAATTATTTTATCTTTTTTCTTGTAAAGGGATAAAATTAAATTATGTGAGACCTCAATTTTGTGTATGATATTCAATTCATTCATCGTGTCACCTACTCACTTTCTCACTAATCTCACCTACCAAAACAAACATAAAATTTGATGTGCACAAATATATTTTATTCAAATTTAAAATCTAACATGTTAAATTAAACATCGTGCCTCGTTCGTGTAAATTGTTCTTTTATGTATCTTCATTTCACCTCCATTTATTCGGGAAAATAAAAACATTATTTAAGTCATATATTTTGTATTGTTAATCTATTATAAAAAAAAATTACTTTCATCAGGTAAAAATCACAGTTCAAAAAAATATTACTCCCCCATCCGGTTTATATTGTCATCATTTGTTTATTTAGATGTCTCATTTATATTGTCTTTCAAATAACGAAAGTTTTAATTCTTCAAAGTGATGAGACATATCTACTTTCTATCTTTTTACTCTCATTCTTAATTCGTGTCGAGTAGTAACATGACAATATCAATAAGTCGGAGGGAGTATAATAATTGCAATGCTCATAAATAATCTTGTTGGTCTTCTAATTTCATTTATGAAAAATTTTAAGTCAATATGAACCATTTTTAAATAATAATAATATAAATACATGGCCATTTATCACAAACAAAAGCTTGAAAGAGAAATAACACATAAACCGACATGGAGAGAGAGAGAGAGAGAGAGAGATAGAGAGAAATGGCTATTACTGGCACTGCGGCGGTCACCGGAGGTGACACAACTGACCTCGAAGCGCCGCTGCTAGACGACGTCATTAGGGACACCGTCGGCATCAAAGGGCGACCCTTTGATCAAAATCGGGCAGCTCAGCGACGGAATTTCTGTCAGTAAATTCCCAACGGAATGATGTCCCTCATTTAAATTTTAGTGACGAGCGTTTTAATGACGTCTCGAATCCGTTGGTAAATCCATCGGTAAATTATTTACCAACGGAATCGGCGATTACCACGGATTTTTCCGTCTTCAATTGACAGTTTTTTGTAGTGTCTATTGTTGAAATTATATTATTCTAATTTGTAATTTTTATTCTAATTAATGTAATTTTGTATTTTTAATTAATGAAAGATTTAATTTTACAAAACTAATTAATTCCTCTCCAACTGTGAATTGGTCAAATTAATAAGAATAAAATAAACTTTCAATTTTATTACACTATAGTCTACTTTGTCAAAATATGATGTTGATGCAGGGAGAAGTCGGAGCTTTATGTCTGGATGTGGATGTTTCCTTCCATGATGATCATAACAAAATTAGAATCGGATTTATCTTAAGGGATCACGAAAGAAAAGTGGTGGCAGCGGTGGCTAAAGAAGCAAAATTTCTTCCACAGTCCTTGTTGGGGAATTGCGTGCTATTATGTTGGGTGTCGGGTTCTGTCTAGAAAATGATCTTGGACATGTGTTTGTGTATACGGATTCTATGCTTGCAATTTACGTTATGAGTGATGTGAATAATGGGTCAAAGAATGGCTTGAAGCTATTAATGCTGCGAAGGAAAAAGTTGTGGTCAAGTTCTCTCATGTTCGTCGAGCTCCCAATATGGCAGCTCATAGTTTAGCACAATATGCTTTCGAGCATCATGGTGTAACAATTTGGAGGTCCGACTCCCATCTTGGTTTCTGCCGATTTACCCAACAATACATGAACACTTAAAGGTACGCAGTACGAATTTACAAAACCGTATTGTGTACTAACTCAATAATAGATAAACAGTTAAAGGTACGCAGTACGAAATTACAAATATGTATTGCTTACCAACCCAACAATACATGAACAGTTAAAGGTACGCAGTACGAAATTACAGAGACATACTGCTTACCAACTCAAGAATACATGAACAGTTTAAGGTACACATTATGAAATTACAAATATATATTCAACAATACATGAACAGTTTGAGGTACACAATACAAAATTACAAATACGTACTGAGTATCAACCAAAAAATACATGAATAGTTAAAGGTACTCAGTACTGAATTACAAATGCATACTGCGTACCACTCAACAATACATGTTTAACGTACACAGTACGAAATTACAAATACGTATTGCTTACCAACCCAACAATACATGAACACTTAATGGTTTATAGTACGTATTTGTAATTTCGTACTACATTCCTTAAACTGATTATATATTCTTGAGTTGGTACGCAATACGTCTTTGTAATTTCGTACAGCATACCTTTAAGTGTTCATGTATTCTTGAGTTGGTACGCAGTACGTCTTTGTAATTTCGTAATGCGTACATGTAACTATTCATGTATTGTTGGGTTGGTACGCAGTACGTATTTTTAATTTCGTATTGCGTACCTTTAAGTGTTCATGTACTGTTGAGTTGGTACGCAGTCGCCTTTGTAATTTCGTACTGTGTACCTCTAATTGTTTATGTATTGTTGGGTTGATACTACGTAACTTTAACTGTTCGTGGAGGAAGAGAGAAAATGAGAGGAGAGAAAATCGTAGAGGAGAAGAAGAGGGAGAGGAGAGAGACAGAGACAGAAAAAAAGTAGGTTAGAGAAAAGGAAGGAGAGAGAAAATACATGAGTTTGGTACAATCGAGTGTAAAAATTGTCCAAAAATGCACAAAATATCTTATTTTTTTATCACTTTTTGTCAAAATTGTACTTTTAGTACAATTTGATGTTTTCTTGTACCTTAATATTCTCACCGTCCCGTTATTTTTGACATGTTTTTCTTTTCGGGTTGTTCTGCTATTCTTGTACTCTTTCATTTTTTAGAAATAATTAAGAGATAATTAATTTGCTAAACAATCCATTTTACACCTTTCATCGTACTTTTCCACCTCATTTTCTATAACATCATTGTCCTTCTCTCTCTACTCACTTTATTCAACTTTATTTCACTATTCAGCTCTCTCTACCCACTTTATTTTACTTTACCACTTTATTTAACTATTCAATCTCTCTCAACTCATTTTATTTTACTTTAAAAACTCCAAACATAATTTCTATTCTTAATTATTTTTTCCTTAAACTCCGTTCCTAAAAGAAACAGGCCAAGCAGTAACATTCTACCATTTGCCTCTATTTTAAAATTGAATATCAATGTGATATGCATGGTTCATTCCAGTTGTATTGTAGTACTTCCTCCGTCCTAGGTTAGTATGGTTACTTTTCTTTTTTAGTCGTCACAGGCTAGTATGATGTTTCCTTTTTAGAATATGTCTTTTACCTTTTTACCCCAAAAGCTCAATATATATATTCCTATAAAATTTCTGTATCCACTAATAAATTAATAACACATCTTAAATGGGTCCCATCATCCATTTAAAATATCTTTATCAAATATTTAACTGCTTTTTTTAAAAATCTGTATACGGCCCCTACATCATACTAAGTGGGGATAGAGAGAATATCATTTAGCACAAATTTATTCTTTAAATGTTGGGATGGATGGGGTGGGGGACCAATGACCAATAAAATATTAACTTCTTAGAAACTTTCAAAGTTTTGTAGTTATAAAAATATAGTACTTGTTAATAATTGGACAAAAAAAAAACAAAAAACAATTGGACATGCATCTCATATCATTTTGTCGTTAGTTCGTAAATGATTATAATAAAAAGTTGTTATGTACTTGAAGATGCTATAAATGGATGCAAATTCTTAACATTTTTATGCTCCAAACACTTATCAATATCAAAATGCCAAATTCTCCCAAATTCCCAAATCAAACCATCTCTCCCGCCCAAGACCTTGATGTGGAGATATGGTCTATCGAGCTACCGAAAGCGCGCTTTTGGGACGCTAAGGACATCGAGCGATGGGAAGGGTTTTGGTTCGTGCCGGGCCTGTTGAAGCCCGCCATCACGTTCCGGTCGAGCTTCCGGGCCCGGGATGACGACGTCATCCTTGCATCGACCTTGAAAACGGGCACCACGTGGCTCAAGTCACTAGCCCTCTGCATCATGAGAAACCACGAACACGACATGCTGACCACTGAGAACCCCCACTTCCACGTCCCGACAATCGAGAGCACACTTTATTCGACCAAGCCCTTACAGGTCGACATCTACGACGCGTCGGCTCCCCATCTCCTCCACACGCATCTGCCTTACGCCGTGCTGCCCGACTCGGTCAAGGAGTCGGGCTGCAAGGTCGTGTACATAGCGAGGAACCCTAAGGACACCCTGATCTCAATGTGGCATTTCTTCAACTCATTTCTGAAGCCCGACCAGAAACCCTTCCCGCTAGAGAAAGCGGTCGAGTGTTTCTGCTCGGGCCTCTATCCATACGGGCCGTTCTCCGACCACGTGGCGGAGTACTGGCTCGAGAGTCGGAGAAGGCCCGAGAAATTCTTGTTCGTGAAGTACGAGGAGATGAAGTCCGACCCGAAGGGACAGGTGTCGAGGATCGCCGAGTTCTTAGGGAGGCCGTTCGGAGAGGAGGAACGAGTCGAGGAGGTTTTGTGGAGATGTAGCTTGGAGAGACTCAAGAATTTGGAAGTGAATAAGAGTGGATCAATCTTGTTGAATGTGCCTAATACTTCTTATTTCAGGAAAGGTGAAGTTGGAGATTGGAAGAATTATTTGACTTCTGAAATGGAAGAGAAAATTGATCAATCAATTGGTCTCAAGCTTGAGGCCCTTGGGCTCTTTCTGTAATTATCTGTGTGTTTGTCATGAGAGAGAGAGAGATATTGTGAGTATGAAATGTTTAACTTTGCATTTTCAAATAAATATTGTATGTCACTTGTTGTAATGCTGTGAGATAAAATGTGTGTTTTCTATCAATGTATAGATTGTTATACTCCAATTTGGTATAAACTTGAAATCATGATTCTTGCTTGATAAGCAATCAATCAGATGTACTATCATATCACAATATTTTATCTTGAATTATGAGTAAATATATCTTTATACTAGTATAACTAGCGTATAACCCGTCGAAAATCGACAGGAAATCACTATTCCATAAATTCTTCTCAAAATCGATGTAGGATAATGAGGTGGATCCTTTCGATAGAAAATATCTCTCACATTGATTTAGAGAAAAAAAATAATTTTGAAAGAATGTTAAAATGACTCAAATCCTACATTATGAATTCAATATAAAACTAAAAAAACAATCACTTGAACTATTGGTTAGGAATTGACCCGTCCAACCTACGGTTCTGTGTCAGAAGTAACCCGTTCACCATGATTTTCATCAGAATCGGCCCGTTTACCCCACGATTTTGATCAGAGTCATACCGTCTACCCGACGGTTCTAAGTCAGAACCGTCCCGTAATATAAAAGATAAAATAAATAAATTTCAAGTATGAGTCACCACGGTTTTCATCGGAATCGGCCCGTCTACTAAAAAAATCAGTTGAACTATCAATTAGGAATTGATTATTTCTTTGATAAACATATTTATTCTGTTAAATTAAATTAGAAACTATTTTGGCTAAGAAAATATATACTTGATGATTTTGTAAGAACTAATATATTTAATAAATAAAAATTCATATTATAAATTGTAGTATTATATAAATAACCATCTTCCAAATATATTAGTAACATATTAATAAATGATAACATTCGTTTTTTTACCAGTTTCAAGAAGATCGAACTTTTTTAACTAGGAATAGAACATTAAGAATTATTTCACTATGCACTTGGTAGTTTTTTCTTTTTATAAAACTTTATGTGAACTGATTGTAATTCGGAAAATTATTTAGTCAATGATATAAAATAAAAGTTAACCATTAATATCCTCAATTTCATGAGTTCAAGATTATATATATAAAAAATTAAACTATTTTAAAATTTAATTCGGCCAACCAATAAATGAGCCAAATTATTTTGGAACTATTTATTCGGCCAACAAATAAATTAGTTCCCCATAAAAAAATAATTATTTATTCGACCAACTAATAAATTGACCAAATTAAATTAAAATAAATTATAAAAATATAGGTATACGGCTGACTAATAAATAAATTTGCCAAATAAAACTGGTAAAGCAAAAGATGAAAAAATACACATTAATTTTAGGTATTTATACATTTTTCAATCGGTAAAGTTTCATTGAAAACCGATGTGGGACAATAGATTTTAGTAGATATTTAAAATTTATTATTTTACATTTAAAAATTTAGATAAATATGAATGGAGGATTAAAAAGGGTGCCACATAAAAATTTTTAAAGCAAGAATTTTTTTAAGTAATATAATGATGATAATGATAATAATAATGATGATGATAAATTTGAAAATTTAATCGTTAATTTTTGGAGAAATTTCAAATAAAAAAATGAGTTATTATGAATATTGATGAAAGTAAGATTAGAAAGCAAATTGGGGTCGGCCGCACATAAAACTTAGAAAATATATTCTATATTTACAATCAAAAAATTAATAGTAATTTTTGAAAATATGCTTTACGGTGAAACTAAAATTATAAATATTTATTTAAATATATATATATATATAATAAATATGATAGGTATTGATTTTAAAAATTTGATCTTATTAAGATTTTGTTTCCATATAATATATAAATATATATAGAATAGAATATATAATAATATGATAAATATTGATTTTAAATTCAGAAAATTTGAGAATATAGATAAATAGGAATAGAGGAATATGAGGGGTGTCACATAAAATTTTTTTAGGTAGAGTCATTTTCGTTTTTATAATAATAGAAGATATTACCTTTCTAATATATTGGACTCACCTCGAAGAAAAAGAATTTACTAATTTTTTTCGAAAGAGTCATGCAACTTGCCAAAGAGAAGGCCACCATGATAAAGAAAGGGAAAATGAAGTAGAATTTTGAAAACATAAAGTTACATAAATTGAAAATAAAAATTACATAAACTAAAAAGTATAAATTACATAAATTATGAAAACAAAAAATTGCAAATTTATTAATTAAAATCCAAAATTTACAAATTTTATTAATTAAAATCTGAAATTTACATAAATTAAAGAAATATAATAATTACATAAATCGAAGCATATATATTACAAAATTAAGATGTCTCTTAAAAACAATTACTATAAACACATGGAGAGAGAGGTAATGCATATATATACAGTAAAACCTCTATTAAGGAATACTTTTGGGACTGCAGAAAAATATGACAAAATAGGAGGTTATACCTAAATAGAGTTCGAAGAAGAATTTTTAATTTTTTTCTAATTTTAATTTGCATGAACAATAATTATATATATACTTACTAAATATATGTATTGTTAATGTATTATGTGCAAATATATGCATTGTTTTATTTCACCTAGAATATGTAAAGTCCATGACTTAAAATTATACATTTAACTTCCTCGACAATTTGAAAATATTTTGATTTCAACAAGAAAGTGGTCATATGGACGAGTTATTGAAGACAAGCAAGTTAAAGGATATGGTTAGAACAAAAAAAGATGAAGTCATTGTCACAAACAACTTTAGAAAAATATTTTAAATCAACCTAAATCTATTGTAATGATATAAGTATATATATATATATATATATATAGTGTCATTTACTCCTAAATGGAGGTATATTTCCTTAATATGGGACCCAAAAAAAACTCCCACCGTCCATTTTTTTAAAGCCCTATTTACTGTTGGGCACGGAGATTAAGAAAGTTGGTAAAATTATTGTGAGTTGAACTGGGGTCCCACTTGTTGAGAGTGGTAAAAGTGGATTGAAATTAAAATTATTGTGAGTGGAATGAGGGTCCCATTTATTGTGAGGAAAAAAGTTAAAGTTGTTGTGAGTGGAATAAAGGGTCCACTTATAGTGAGTGGAAAAAGTAAAATGAAAGTGGAAGTAGTTGTGAATAAAGGTGTTCACGGGCCCGGTTCCGGGTCGGAATCGACCCGGAACCGCCGGTTCCGGTTCGGGAATGTTGGAACCTGAACCGGCCCGCCATAGTCACGGTTCCGATTCGGACGGAACCGGTTCGGGAATGTTGGAACATTATTTGTATGACCTTAATTATAAACATTTCCTTTTTTATCTAACCACTTTGTTAGAAACATAAGAAATCATGTGATAGTGTTTCCAACGACTTTCAAATATAATATTATGTGGTTGGTAAAATTTGAGGTGTCGAAATTGATACAAATTGAAAGGTATGATTATATTTTATTGAAATATATGTTTGATACGTCAGTTTAAAATTTTAATTTTGGTCAAATTCATACATTAATTTGCAAGTAACCCTAAATTCAGTTGCTCTCATAAATGATCATTAATTAATCTTGATGAATTGCAGGGTCTTGGACTCATGTCTTTATCAGCTGCACTTCATTCATCCAATTCTTCTCCACCTCTCCTCGAAGTCGTCTTCTTCTTCTTCGCTCTATATTTGGTAGCATGCGCGCACGGCGGGCATAAGCCCTGTGTGCAAGCTTTCGGAGCTGATCAATTCGACGAGGAAGACGAAAAGGAGCTCATTGCAAAGAGCTCGTTCTTCAATTGGTGGTATTTTTCAATGAATGGAGGCATTTTTGTAGCTCAATTAGTTTTGAGCTACATTCAAGAAAATCTTAGTTGGGAACTAGGGTTTGGCATCCCCTGCATTATGATGTGCTTTGCACTAGTTGTGTTCTTACTCGGATCCGTTACTTATAGGTTTCGCTTAAGAAGCGATGAGAAGAATCTTTTCTTAAGAATCGGTTCTTCTTTAGCAGTAGCAGCAAGGAACTGGGAACTCGTTCCTTCTTCTACGTCTAAAGAAGATCCGGAACAATCCTTTGACATTGAAGAAGCCAAAGGATTTCTCCGTATTGCCCCAATTTGGCTTCACGTTTAGGTTATGCGATTGTCTTTGCACAGGCGACCACTCTTTTTACAAAGCAAGGGGCTACAATGGACCGTTCAATTGTCACAGGCCTTGAAATACCATCCGCTTCTCTACAATCTCTCACTAGTTTATCCATCGTCGTCTTCATCCCTATCTACGACCGTGTTTTAGTCCCAATCGCGAGGGTTATAACAAAGAAACCCACGGGTATCACAATGCTACAACGAATTGGTACAGGCATTTGTCTCTCGATTGTTTTCATGGTGGTGGCGGCTATTGTTGAGAAACGAAGAATTTCCGTTGCCATCGAGCACAGGCTAGTGGACCGGCCGGATGTGGTGGTGCCGATGAGTGTGTGGTGGTTGGCGCCACAATATGTGCTTCTTGGCGTGGCGGATGCGTTCACAATGGTTGGTCTTCAAGAGTTTATGTATGATCAAATGCCTAGTGACCTTAAAAGTTTAGGGTTGGCTTTATACCTTAGTATATTCGGCGTGGGCAGCTTCGTGAGCAGCTTTTTGATATTTATTATCGAGTCGAGCACGAGTCGAAGTGGGGGTGATGGTTGGTTTTCGGACAACTTGAATCGAGCACGTTTTGACTATTTCTATTGGTTGTTGGTAGGGATTACTGCAGCTTCTTTGGTTTCCTACATTTACTTTACGAAGTCCTATGTTTACAAGAGAAAACGCAAAATTTAGTGTCTTAAGACACTCGGAACTTCTTATATTGTTGTATGGACAACCATATACTATCAATTTAATTGTGCTTTTGTAAGGGTAAAATAGTATTTTTCATGGCCTTTGTAAATTGTTTTTTGGCCATATGACAATATGTGGTTGTTTTCCCACATAATTATCTTTTTCCCTTATTCACTTGAATTTCTGGCATGTTGTTATTGCTCTTCGCCTGAAATAATTAGGTAGTTTATATTTTGAAAGAAAAAAAAAATGATAGTAACACCATGTCTCTACTCAAATTTCCATATGGTGTATAAAAAAAAGACGAGAAAATAGGATAAAATGGTATTTATCCTTTATTTTGTTTTGCTAAATAGGATAAAATGGTATTTTCTTTTGTCAAACCTCATCCAATATATAAATTGGAGAAAGATATTTTATCAATTGAGCTATGCTTCGTTGACTATATAAGCTGCTTTGGTTTTTGTATGATTCGGTTTTTTCCCTAATAATATTTTCTCTCTTTTTCCAAATTCTCTCCCCCTCTTCTATTATATTCCAACGCTTTCTCAATGAAATTCCAATTATTTTATGTTATTTCTTGAAAAGGAATAAAATTAATTATATTCCCTCCGTTCACAAAATAAACTCCTACTTGTCTATAAAAATTTGTTCATGAAATAAATTTATACTTCACTTTTTCCAGTCACATCATGTGGGACCTTACTATATATATTTACAACAACTTTCACTCATATTTTACTTTTTACACACAAAACAAGTGGGACTCTTATTCCACTCACAATAACTTTAACTACTCCCTCCGTTCGCGAATAAGAGTCCTACCTACCCACTTTCAAATGTTCGTGAATAAGAGTCCTACTCTGCTTTTTGAACACATCTACCTCTTTTATTCTCCTAATATTACTACCCCTGCCATTGATAGATCCACCCCATTTCAATTAAACCAATTAATTAACTCACTAATGATATCTCTAATTAAACCCTAATAATAATCCAATAAAACAAAAATAAAATAAAAAAAAAAAACAACACCCACCTACCATACCCAATATCGGTTTCTAGCTCTCTGATTCTCACTCCCAAACCCTACATTTCACCGTCTTCCCCAAATCACTCTCTCAAACCCTAGATCTACTCTCTCTCTCTCTCTCTCTCTCTCAGTCGCGATGACTGCCTCATCTCCGTGCCCATCTCCTGATTTCCCAATTTGCGTGGTGAATCGAGAGAAAATGGGTCTAATTCCTCTCATTTACCTTCTTTCGATTTTTCCAATCTATTATTTGACTTCTCTCACCTCTCTTCTCCAGATTTGCCCACCGATCTCTCTTCGACGGTGGTGAATGAAACTGTTTTCAACTCGATGCCGCCATCTGAATCTTCGTTGAACTTCGGTGGATTTGCCGATCTCTCGTCGACTGTGGTGGCTGACACTTACTTTGACTCGATGCCGCCGTCTGAATCTCCGATTACTTTGGGTGATTTCGGTGATCTCTCGTCGACTGTGGTGGCTGACACTTGCTTTGAGTCGATGCCGCCGTCTGAATCTCCGGTTAACTTAGGTTGATTCGGCGATCTCTCGTCGACTGTGGTGGCTGAAACCTTCTTGGACTCGATGCTGCCGTCGACGGTGCCGGATGAACCTTACTAATTTCTCCAGTCCGAGATTGCAAAAACAAGGGCCAAAAGGGAAGAAATGGAGGCATGGGTTGCTGCCAAGAGATCAACTGTCGATGATTATCTTCGGCCACGAAAATCAGCTCGTTTGAGCGAAGAAATCTATTTGCATATACTTGGGGACTATTGCCCTAGTGTATTGAGGCTTCTCCCCGATCAGGTTATTTTGTTTCCTTCCATTAAAGAACATAATGCTGCACTTGGTGTGATGCTGACTCTCTGAAAATTCGATGATGATTTTTTTTTTTTTTCTGAAAATTCGCTGACTCTGTGAAAGAGTATGATGCTGCACTTAGTGTGATTTTTTTTAGAAAATTTGTTGCCTTTGTGAAAGAGTATGATGCTGCACTTGTTTTGCTTTATGTCTGAAATCTTGTTGCAAGCTTGAAGGAGCATGATATTGCACTTGGTGTGTTTTATTACAGCATTGTTGTTGCCTTCTGGAAAGAACATGATACTGCACTTGGTTTGCTGAATTTCTGCATTCTTGTTGCCTTCTGGAAAGAACATGATAGTGCACTTGGTTTGCTTCTGCTCCCTAATTATAATAACATGATGATGCCCTTGTTTGTGGTGTGCTGAATTGGTGATATATTGGCTATTTATTGATAGTGAGTTGTTGCAAGGCCACTACTAGGTTAAATTAACTTAGTTTTGGAGGTTTATGCATTAAAAAGAGTCTACATGCATTTGAAAAACAACCAACAAGGCCAATTTACATTCCAAACAAGAAAATGCATCTTTCATGTTTGTCCCTGTAAAAATGCTGCAAAAACAAGTCTCTTGATCCCTAATCTCTGATGTTCACATGCTGCATACCATTAACCAATGATTCTAGGCTAATATGTGCAACTTCTACACTCCGTTGATCCTGTTGCATGTTTAGATGCTCCAAACTATCAAGAACTAACTGTTCTTCCACCTCAATGCATTTTGAGAGTATCCCAGCCCTTCTAAGCTTCTCTTTTCCCATGTGTGGGATCTTGTAATTGTTACAGCCCTTCACTTTCATGATTTCATGTAGGCAGCATTGCAAAGTTAAGAAGACATCATTTATTTTGTTGCATGAATACTCCTCATAGGCTTCAGTGACATTTTTGATTATATCATCCACTGTCCTCGCATTCCTTTTATCCTTCAATGATTGAAAAATCCTAAATCATTCACATTAGTGTCAAGGGAATTAGGTGGTTGACAAACTAGTTTGATGTTGAATCTATCACTCTTTGTTGTTGCTTGCCATTCTAGATCATCATTACTGAAATGTGGTTTTGCATTGTCCTGCTGAATGATAATGTTTCTGCTCATTCCTTGTGGCCATTTTGCTTTAACTACTGGTACAACCTGCAATGAACAAGAACATGTATACAGTCTACATGATGAATCTGTAATGATTCTAATAGAATTATGTGCAATGTACTTGCTGAATGAAATACTTCTTCATAACAGGTTTGGTAATTACTGGAATAGCCTTTGTGACCATGGTGCTTTTATCTCTATTTTTAGAATTTCTTTGTGATGGTTCTGTGAATATGAATGGGAATATCCCAAACTTGCCATCAAAGATGATTTTTCCATCTACATCTGTCTGTAGTCTGCCAACAACAGCAATGAACATTATTTTTTAAATGTGAGTTTTTGATTTGCATGTTCTGTGACGGCCTTCTTCATCTGCCAACACATAATACCTCTGTGATGTTGTTGTGAGGTTAAACCACTTCTCATCCACATGAATAATATTATACATTGAATGAAATTTGATTTTCCCATTCTGTGAGATGCAACTTAACATGCTTAGGCTCCATTTCAGCCTAGCTATCTTGTTTGGTTCTGTCAGGAAAGGTTTGATGGCACTTGTGTGTGCCTTCAGCTATTTGCCCTTAATCCATCTATGGGTCACCACACACTAACTCCTAGGAATGATGAAAGCTTTCTTATACTGGTTCTATCTTGAAATGAAATATTTTTGACCTTATCTTCATCCAGAATCATCCAGAATTTTCTGTCTTGATACATGTTTGCATCTTTTCTTCATTGACACTACATGCACAACTTTGTGCTGAGTTTTCTGTGACTGTACAGCCTTCCAAATGCGAAAAATAGTTCTTGGATCAACATGAAATAGGATAGATGCTTCTTTTTTGGCGCCATATCGAAATTCATTGTTGTGGCTGTTTTGGAGAAGCCATTGGGCGATGAGATTTCTCTCTTCATCTCTCAAATTCGGCCTCTCTCTTGCATCTGCCATATTTAAGGATTTTGTGGTTGTTTTGTGTATTTAGTGCACTCCTTGAGTTGTAATGATATTTTGAGGTTTAAATAGGCACTTTCTTGGGTTAAGTGAAGAATTTCCCTCCCTTTTTTAATTTAAGTGGGAAATCTCACATTTCCCTCCCTGTACAGTTTTCCCTCTCATTTCTGTATTTTCATTCCCTCCATGTATAGTTTTTTTTCTTCAGGATTTCATATTTTATTTAATGAATTTCAGATTTTTTGTTTATTTATTGTTGCAATTAATTCACTATTTATTAATGCTATTTATGCACAAGTTCGAAAAAAATACAATAAAATGAAAAACATGTACGAAATTCCAGAAAAATGTGTAAACAATAAGGGGAAAAACAATAAACAAAAATTCGAATAAATTGTTCAACAAATTTCGAATACAAATGGACATTGAAATAAAAACTCTAAACAATAGAGGAAAAAAACCTGTTAACAATAAAGAAAAAAATCGTGCAACAAAATTAAAATAAGTTAGTCACATTAAAAGAAATTAAATGGAAGTCATTCACTTTCTTCTTTAAAAATCATGTCTAACTTAAATAAGGATTAACAATATAAATACTTTTATTAACAATACTACACCTTAACTTTTACACCCATAAAAGCCAATTTTTCAACTTTATTAATCTCCGTGCCCAACCCATAATAGGACTCTTATTCACGAATGGAGGGAGTATATTTTATCTTTTTCACTCACAATAAATGGGACTTTTATTCTACCCACAATAATTTTACTTACATATCACTTTTTCCACTCTTAACAAATAAGATCCAAACTTCAGTTATAATACCTTTATCAATTTTCTTAATTTCTGTGCCTAGCATGAAATAAGACCGAGGAAGTAAAATATGTGAGATATGACCTTAATTTTTGGTATGCAAGTAGTAGGTATTCAATTCATTCTTTCACGTGTCACCTACTCACTTTCTCACTAATCTCACCAACCAAAACAAATATAAAGTGGTTGTTAAAATTATCATAGAATAAGCCACGCATCTGACTTGCAAATCACATGTCAAATTTAATGTGCACACATATATTTTATTCAAATTTAAAATCTAACATGTTAAACTAAACATCGTGCCTTGTTCATGTAATTGTTCTTATATGTATCTTCATTTTCACCTCCATTATTCGAGGGAAAAAAAATTATTATCTTACAAAATTTGTATTTTCTATCTATAAAAAATTACTTTCCTCGTGTAAAAATCACGGTTCAAAAAGAATTACTTCTCCGATCGATTCATATTGTTATCATTTCTTAATTTAAATGTCTCACTTATATAGTTATCTTTCAAATAATGAAAGTTTTAATCCCTTAAAAGTGATGGAACATATCTGTTTTCTATCTTTTTACGCTTATTTTTATATTCTGTGTCGAGCAGTAATAACAATGAGTTGGATAGAGTATAATACTCTCTCCGTCCCATGAAAGATGAGTCTTTTCTTTTCGGTATGGAAACTAAGAAGAAATAGTAGCGGGCTATTTAGTGGAATATTTTATTGATAAAGAATGTAAAAGTAATATGTATAAATAATAGAAAAGGTAAAAATAGTGTGAATACAAATATAAAATCCTATGAATACAATTAATTATTTCCTAAAATAGAAAATGGTCATATCTTGGAAGACGTCCCAAAAAGGAAAGAAACTAATCTTTCCGTGTGACGGAAGGTGTAATTGCAATCCTCACTAAAAATCTTGTTGGTCTTCTAATTTCATTGATGAACAATTTTTAAGTCAATATGAACCATTTTTAAATAATAATAAATATAAATACATGGCCATTTATCACCAAAAAGGCTGGAAAGAGAAATAACACATAAACCGACAAGGGAGAGGGAGAGAGAGAGAGAATGGCCATTACTGCGGCGGTCACCGGAGGTGACACAACTGAGCTCGAAGCGCCGCTGCTAGACGACGTCGTTAGGGACACCGTCGACATCAAAGGGCGGCCTTCCATAAGGTCAAAATCAGGCAGCTGGAAATCCGCTTCTTTCATGATCGGTACAAATCATGAATTGGAATGAAATTATCAGTTAATTTTATTTTATTTTTTCGTTTGATTTTGAATCTCATTTTATTAATTTTGTTTGGTTGAATGCAGGCGTTGAAGTGACGGAGAGATTCGCATATTATGGAATAAGTGCGAATTTGATAGGCTATTTGACTGGACCGTTGGGCCAATCCACGGCGGCGGCGGCGGCGAACGTCAATGCGTGGAGCGGCACGGCGTTGCTGCTGCCGCTTGTCGGCGGTTTCATCGCCGACTCATATTTGGGCAGATATCGCACCGTTATCTTTGCTTCTGTGGTCTACGTCTTGGTTAGTACCTACTACCTAACTACTAACTTCGAAAATAAATAAATAAATAAATATATAAGTAAAAAAATAAAGCTTAAAACAATAAAAAATAAAATAAAAATTTATATGCTCTACTGCATATTTTTGAGTTTCTCTAAGGTAAAATGTACAAATTTAGCTCCTTAAATTCATAATGTGACAAATTTAACTCGGTTTTAGGATAATACCAATTTTTAGCTCGAATAAAATAATTTTGTAACTAACAATTTTGTGTCTTTAATTGTAATTTTTTTGTTGATGACCACATTTCTAGAAAACTTTGAAAATTGTATAATTGTGAAAATTTCAAATTGCATTTTCGGTTGATTGTAACGTGTCAAGAAAAAATTACGCAATTCCATAGTTGTGAGCATTTCTAATTGCATTTTCGATTGATTGCCACGTGTCAAGTAATTTGAGAAATCAGAAATCTATCCAATTTTGCTTAAGGATATTTTAAATTATTTGATTTAATTGGATTTCAAATTAAAAACGCTATCATTTAGTCCAATTTGTAAGCCTTTAAGTTAATTTTCATGTATAAAAAAAGTAACATTTGTAAAGTTTGACTTAATTTTATCAAAATACACTAAGAGAGAGTGTTTGGCTACTTGTAAGCTCCTTAAACAGCTTATAAACTCCTAAAACCTTAATAGTGAACAACTTATAAATCGTTTTAAGGAGCTTATAAGCTCAGCCAAACACCCTCTTAAGTTCATGACCTTTATTGAACTACAGTACAACCTCGTTAAATTAATACTCGATAAATTAATAACCTCTTAAAATAATACTTTTTTACGGTCCCGATTATAAGACTATCATTTAAATTTTAACTCGATAAATTAATAACTATTATAAAATAATAATTTTTTCCGGTCCCGACTGTATTAATTTATAGAGGTTTTACTATATATAAAAGTATGGAAAATTAAATTATCTATTCATGCATTGATCGCATATAAAATTATATCATCAATATACACATGCCATAAATCGAAATTGTTGAATCTTGGAATTGTGTTTTTGATGCTAAGATTTTGATTTTTGTGATGGATGATTATTAGGGTCTTGGCTTCTTAACTCTCTCAGCTGCTCTTAGTTCATCCTTCAATGCTAACTGCGAAAAAACTTCAAACAACTCTGCTTGTTCGCCTCCTACGCTCGAAGTCATCTTCTTCTTCTTCTCGTTGTACCTAGTCGCAATCGCGCAAGGCGGCCATAAGCCGTGTGTGCAAGCTTTCGGAGCTGATCAGTTCGACGAGGAAGACAAGAAAGAGCGCAAAGCCAAGAGCTCGTTCTTCAACTGGTGGTACTTCTCAACGGCCGCTGGTGTCTTCGTAGCTCAGTTGGTTCTGAGCTACGTTCAGGAGAATATGAGCTGGGAGCTCGGGTTTGGGATCCCGGGAGTTTTCATGTGTGTCGCGCTTGTCCTTTTCTTGCTCGGATCAATGACCTACCGTTTCGCCATTAGTACTGATGCAAGGAATCCGTTTACGAGGATCGGTTTGGTTTTCGTGAGAGCAACGAAAAACTGGTACAGTTCGTCCACTGATACATCAGCTGATCATGATTCCACCAAGTTGACGTTTCTCGATAGAGCGATTTTAGGGTCGGAGAAAGAAGGGCGAGCTTGTACCGTCCACGATGTGGAAGATGCTAAGGCGATCCTTAGGCTCGTTCCGATCTGGTGCACGTGCCTGGCCTACGCGATGGTGTTCGCGCAGGCCGCGACTCTGTTCACAAAGCAGGGAGCGACAATGGACCGTTCCATCACGGCTAGTTTTGAAATCCCCGCTGCTTCGTTCCAATCCATCATCCACATCTGCGTCGTCATCTTCGTCCCAATGTACGACCGCCTTCTCGTACCGGTAGCCAGAGCCGTGACGAAGAGAACCAGAGGCATAACAATGCTGCAGAGAATCGGTACCGGGATGGTCTTCTCTGTTTCGCTCGTGGTCACTGCAGCGCTGGTCGAGACGCAGCGCCTAGCCACGGCCCGCGATCACGGGCTGGTGGACGACCCTGACGCCACGGTGCCCATGAGCGCGTGGTGGCTGGCGCCGCAGTACGTGCTGTTCGGGATTGCCGATGTGTTCGCTGTGATCGGCCTTCAGGAGTTTTTCTACGATCAAGTGCCGACGGACCTTAAGAGTATAGGCCTTGCTCTGTATCTTAGTGTGTTCGGCGTCGGCAGCTTCCTCAGCAGCTTCTTGATATCCGTTATCGACGAGGCGACGGGCGGCGACGGCGGCGATAGTTGGTTTTCGAGCAACTTGAACCGAGGGCATTTTGACTACTTCTATTGGCTGCTGGCTGGGATTAGTACAGTTTCAATGTTGGCATATTTTTACTTTGCCAAATCCTATGTTTATAAGAGAAAAGACTAAGTTTTGATGTTTGAGCTACTGATGATTAATTTATAATAATGCATTCATAAATAGATGAAATTCTTTAATAGTATGTCTAATTTTATTGTAACAAATCAACTATAATCTCAATTATTATGCAGAAAACACTCACATTTTATCTCACAGCATTACAACAAGTGACATACAATATGTATTTGAAAATGCAAAGTTAAACATTTCATTCTCTCTCTCTCTCTCTCTCTCTCTCTCTCTCTCTCTCTCTCTCTCTTGACAAACACACACTAACACACAGATAATTACAGAAAAAGCCCAAGGGCCTCAAGCTTGAGCCCAATTGATTGATCAATTTTCTCTTGCATTTCAGAAGTCAAATAATTTTTCCAATCTCCAACTTCACCTTTCCTGAAATAAGAAGTATTAGGCACATTCAACAAGATTGATCCACTCTTATTCACTTCCAAATTCTTGAGTCTCTCCAAGCTACATCTCCACAAAACCTCCTCGACTCGTTCCTCCTCTCCGAACGGCCTCCCTAAGAACTCGGCGATCCTCGACACCTGTCCCTTCGGGTCGGACTTCATCTCCTCGTACTTCACGAACAAGAATTTCTCGGGCCTTCTCCGACTCTCAAGCCAGTACTCCGCCACGTGGTCGGAGAACGGCCCGTATTGATAGAGGCCCGAGCAGAAACACTCGACCGCTTTCTCTAGCGGGAAGGGTTCCTGGTCGGGCCTCAGAAAGGAGTTGAAGAAATGCCACATTGAGATCAGGGTGTCCTTAGGGTTCCTCGCTATGTACACGACCTTGCAGCCCGACTCCTTGACCGAGTCGGGCAGCACGGCGTAGGGCAGATGCGTGTGGAGGAGATGGGGAGCCGACGCGTTGTAGATGTCGACCCCTAAGGGCTTGGTCGAAAAAAGAGTGCTCTCAATTGTCGGGACGTGGAAGTGGGGGTTTTCGGTGGTCAGCATGTCGTGTTCGTGTTCATGTTCGTGGTTTCTCATGATGCAAAGGACTAGTGACTTGAGCCACGTGGTGCCCGTTTTCATGGTCGATGCAAGGATGACGTCGTCATCCCGGGCCCGGAAGCCCGACCGGAACGTGACGGCGGGCTTCAACAGGCCCGGCCCGAACCAAAAGCCTTCCCATCGCGTGATGTCCATAGCGTCCCAAAATCGCGCTTTCGGTAGCTCGATCGACCATATTTCCACATCGATGTCTTGGGTGGGAGATATGGTTTGATTAGGGAATTTGGGAGAATTTGGCATTTTGAAAAATGATAGGTTTTTGGAGCATAAAGGTTAAGGCTTTGCATGCATTAATAGCATTTTCAAGAGCATAACAACTTCTTATTATAATCATTTAGAAACTAACAAGAAAAGGATATGAGATATATTTAAATTGTCCAATTGTTAACAAATATATTTTTATAATTTCAAAACTTTAAAATTTCTAAGAAGTTAATATTGATTGGCTCATTGGTCCCCCACCCCATCCATCTCAACATTTAAAGAATAAAATTTGTGCTAAATGATACTAGAATACAGTTGAAATGAACCATGTCACGTTGGTATTCAAATTTAAAATATGTCACATCATTTTATAAATTAAATTTGATTAAAAGATTTAATTTACAAAGGGCAACATCATTCATTAATTGAAGGATTAAAAGATCAATATATATCGATGTCATAATGTTGCCATCGGAGATAGCAATTTTTCGAACGTAAACTGTGAAATAATGCAAATTTATATCATCGTATGAATATTAGTGTGAGCCAAATATTGGATTGAATACCTGAAAATTCATATTATATGAATTAAATATTCATTTCAAGTCTGTATTATTGCATATGAATTCACTTATTGCATATGTAATTGATCCAATGGTAGCGTAAGTATTCTTGAGAGGTTCGAATTTTACAAGGATAGGTTTGTCACGCCTTATATATACTTAAATCTTTTTATATATGATTTACAAACTATCGCATCAAAAAAAAATATATATATTATGTAATTAAAAAATTTATTGTGTAACAGATAACGACTGTAAATTTTTACACGAGTCTGTAACGATTGAAAATGATCAAATTTAGCCTCAACAAAGGGCAGAACCACTTATAGCAATGGGGAGCACTAACAGTCTAACCCCCCTTCCATTTTTTTTCACACTTATAAATATTTGTGATTCATCGTAAATTTCTACAACTAGTTATGTTGCAGAATGAAGAAGTATTTTAAGAGAAAATAATCCATTTCTTAAAAAAAAAATACTCTCTCCATCCCACCGAATACGGCTTGTTTTCTATTTTGGAACGTCCCACTATATTTGGCATGTTTCCTTTAAAGGAAAACAATTAGTTTATATACATGAGTCATCATTTCATCTAAACTCTACTAACTTACTCTCACTACACACTACACACTCAACCATCCATCTATAACTTTATTAGTATTATTGCATTCACATTACATTAATCATTTTCTTAAGTATCATAAAAAGCTCAGAATTTCTTAATTAAGTTCGTATTTTTGCCTCCTTTTTATGTCAATTTTCGTAATATTATTAGTGGGCCAACGTTACACAATATAGATCAAACATGAGCCCAAATATGTTTTCTTTGGGCTCTTATCTGCTTAATATTTAGAATAGCTAATTACAATAAGCCCAGCCCATATATAGTTTTCATATCATCTTATAAATATTTAAAATAACAAATTAATTAGAAATAACCCAAACCAAATATTGCTCTCACATCATCTTAAAGATTAACATTCCCTTTCCAAAAAAAGAAAAAGAAAAAAAAAAGTTGATAAAGTTGTTGTGAGTGGAGTTAAGGTCTCACTTATTGAGAGTGGAAGAAGTGGATTGGAAGTTAAAATTGTTGTGAATGGAATACGGATCCCACTTGTTATGAATGGAAAAGATAAAATAGAATCAAAGTTGTTATTAGTGGAATAAGAGTCCCACATATTATGAATGGAAAAAATTAAATGGGAGTGAAAATTGTTGTAGGTCTCACTTGATTTGAGTGAAAAAAAAGGTAAGTAGGACTTTGTTTTGTGAACAAATTTTTATGGACAAGTAGTACTTTGTTTCGTGGATAGAGGGAATATTATTTTTTTATTATTTACTATATTATTAAAATATTATATTGTGAGGGATGAATACAATACACCAACATCCTTATAAGAATTTCTCCCTTCTACATAATTCAATTCAATCAGTTATTTTTTGTGTTTTTCATGATTCGAATTCGACTGAAGAAAGAACATAAAATATTACTGTCAAATATCTTAATTCATCAAATTCCAAGCTAGTGTATTCATCATTTTTATGAATGATTTGTGACTATAACAATTCGGTTAGAAGGGATAATGACATCGAATTTGTTGATAATTTCCTATATATTTCTTTCACACGTGTGGCCAATTACAATTTGTTCCGAATAAAATTATTGATATTTATTAAAAATACATTTATATATTTTGAGGGTAGTTGGAGACTTATCATAGCTTCTAAATGTGATGACAACTGGAATTTGACATATCCTAAACTAGCTCCTTAATTATCGCTTTCTAACTCAATTCCCTATTTTTATTATTCTACTCCCTAAACTTTTTAGTATTTCCGAATTGGATATTTATATTTTTTCTTGAAAAATATCGAGTTTCTGATTCTTCAATTATTTTCTTTACATTCTCTACAATTATATTTCCTTTTTCTAACTTTATATTTTCCTATGCAAGATATCTTCCAAAATTAAGTTTATTTTCAGCAGCACAAACTATTTTAAATAACAATAAAGCTATCCGGACATAACTAATTTTACACAATTTTTTAATTAATATTTTTATCATTAATTTCGGTCATTTATGAATGTACAATAATACCATTTTCTAATTATAATTAGAAGATAAGAGAAGATGTTTATGTCGATAAAATATGGTCTTAATTAATACAGTTTTAATTAGGAAGAGATTTCTTTGAGGGATGGAAGGGAAAATTTTGAGAGGGACTGAATGGGGAATACCACCAGTTTTTTTCTTGGTCGAACCGGTTATGTTTGGACATACTATATCCGAATAACATCGCCATTTAAATAATATGTTTATACCCCCTCCGGTTCCAGCAAAAACATCTTATTTGGAATTAAAACTTTACAATAATTGTCCTATTTATTTTGTCAAAATTTTCAATTTACCCTTATTCAGTTTCCAGTACTATTAGGATTTTTCTCATTATTTAATTTCCCTATTAAATTTTGCAATTTGTTAATACACATTTTTTTACGATTTTGGACAATTGTTCGGGTACAGAAGGAATATAATTGTCTGTGTTTCATCAAAATAACGTTAGAGAAATTGAGGTATCCAAGAGAAACAAAAGAAAAAAAGACAAAATTGACGATAGTGACATTATATAATAATGACAAAAAATGAAAAAGGGTGAACGTTAAAAAGTGACACTTGTCATTTATGATAGTCATACTAATTAAAATACTAATAAATCTTACTTAATTCAAAAAATTAATTTAATCAGACCGTTTGTTGCTCGGAAGATTGCTGCACATTAGCAATTTAGCATATGCTTTGTCTGGAATTAGGGTACCTAATATAAATATTAATCGGTGATAAATCAAGATTTATTCGTAACTATATTGTGATTAAAATATTTTGAGTTCGATTCCACAACGTTTTTGGATCGATACTTTATGATTTGTGAGTAGTGACCATGTCCAAGATAATATTTTTCAAAGTTAAATGGTAATATGCCGATGAGGCCTAGCTCAAGTGACTGGCTGAGGTATCACAAGTCTTTTCTTATTGAGAGGTTTTAGATTCAATCCCGCTTACAAATATGTGGTGTAGAGGTATCACCTATATAGTGGTGTAACGGTTTATTTGATTATATTAGTATATACATTATAATTCCATCAAAAATAAAAGAAAATTTTAAATGGTAATATAGGTGCTTGATTAGATTCATTTTATTTAGAGTGATGTTATATAAGCATAATATGGTCGACCATGATTCCGTCGAGTCGAGTAAATGAAAATAGATCAATTTGTTAGATATTTGATTCGTTTAGAAAGTACGATCACATATTTTATGTTAGTGCTTATATTACTTAAATTTTATTATGATTAGTATAAATATATTTTTCTCTCATTTTTTTTTGACATAAATCGTTACACTTATCTATTATATTTATCGAGATTTACGTTACATCCAAATTCATATATATCAAGATAAATTTATATAAACTAATTTTTTTGAAATATTAAAAATTATTTAGAACCAAAACTTTTGAATTAGTGTAGCTCCTTTTATTATGAATCATATATATATCTGGCTGCATCAATTTATTCTTTCAATTTTACTTATATCATTATTAAATTAGCTTTTCAATTATGCGATTGCACATAATATGATGGGCCAAGAATTCGGTGTGCTGCAATCGCTGCAAGTCTTAAAATTCAACGCTATCAAAATGTGATTGGGCTTACCAAAGTAAGAACAAAAATTCAATTATTTGACGAGGAAAAATGCAAAGTTATCCCATAGAAATTATTTTGTAAGCAGGATTAATTAAGATCGCCTTTGACTAATCAAAGTTTTAAAAGTAATCTGTTTACTTTGTTTTGATGGTTTTATAACGAGGTGTGAATATTTAATCGAATAAATCACTACACTATCATATACACCATACAAAAGTAGGACTACTACACCACCGTCAGTTGACGGATCCAGAAATTTTGTTTGGGGGGGGGGGGGGGCACAAAATAATGTTAAGAAATTTTTTTTACTACAACTGTTATAATTGAAACCTACAAGATCTTCTGCAATCAAAAGCGTCTCTACTTAATTTGGCACTATCATCATTTTTTCAATAAAAATTGGTGGTTCTAATGCTTTTTTTTAGAAAATTTTCTATAGCTACAAAATAAATTAAAATGTCATACTTTCTAAGCTAGCTACAAAATATTATACAATCTTTAAAAAAAAAAAGAAACCGAAAATCCTAATATACCCAGTTCAATCTCTTATTCCTAAAATCAAAATCATGCAATCCAATAAACTTGAATGGAATCCCTACTGACTTAATTGCTGAAGTTATGAGTGAATAGAAGTCTTGAAAGAATGCAATCCAATTAGTTGATATTGCAATATAAACTACATAATCAAACCTAAAAATTGGAATGAAATGAAAATTCCAAGTTGAAGCTTGATGATAGATGAATCTAATACGTGCACGTATTGAGATTTTACATATAAAAGTGTGAGTTGAGAGTATCAATGTCTATGAGGTTTACACTTTAAAGTTTATTTATTTTATTATATAATTTAATTAAATATATATACTAGATAAAAAAAATTTAAAAAGTTACGGGGGCACGTGCCCCCCATGGGGTACATAGCTCCGTCCCTGACCACCGCACAGAGTAGAACTACTACACTACTAAAATAACATTGGAAATCTACACCACGCATTGAACCCAAAAATTTTCACTAAAGATAGACTTATAGTGTCTTGACTAGCCAATTAAGCTAGGCTTCATCGCAAAAGTAATACGTTATGCAAAAGTTGAAAGAAATTGTATCAAGATATTTGATTAGGATCCTTATCACTTTAATTGACCAAAACAAATCGAGATCAATTTTTTTTCAAAGTGGTAGAAATTGAACATGACCTAAACTAAGTTTACAAACAATACTATCGAGGCTTTATAAGAGAATAATCGTGATTTCTTCATTTCTTATTAAAGGTATTAAATAATTCTAATAATTTTTCACAAATATTCCCATGAATAAACAATCATGAATAGATACATTGACAAATCAAATATTAATCACAATATATATTATGGTTGTCAATTGCAACAAACTTCCAAACCTCAAACAAATAATTTATTAACATTTTTGTAATTTGGATTACGTATGATTTTTTCGGTGGTCGACGTGGTTTCCACGTAGATTTTTCTTCATTTTACGTGGCCCTTTTTTTTATTAATAATTTTCATACCAACCAAAATCGTGTATCTTTCAAACATTTCATCAAACACTTTTCGAACATTAATTAGTGGCGCAAATGCGGCGGTTGCGGTGTCGCCGGCGGGCAACCAACCACAACTCCGTTCTTCTTCACCATTTTTATCATTCCAAATAACCACCAAAAATAAAAATCAGTAAAATTTGTAAGATAAAATCAAACTTGCATAAATTGTTAGCAAACTACATGTTGGAGAAACCCGATTCTTGTGTTATCTCATTACAAGATAAAGTCTGAATAAAACTGCATTTTTTGTTGCTGTCGCAATCTTGAAGTGGGTTGGATAGGGTTGAAAGTGCGAGTTCCAGTTAATGCTCGAAAATTGTTCGATTAAATGTGTGAAAGATATTTTTTTGAGTATAAAAAGTTTTCAAAACTAAAAAAGGAATAAAAGTTGCGTGAAATTTTAAAAATCTACGTGAAATAATAATAATTAATCACATAAAAAAATAAATTATATGCAAAAAGTCACATCGAAATTCCATTCACCATAATAGTTAGGATGGTTGGGCACAATTGAAATTGTAAAAAATTAGTTCTCGTTATTCTTGTCTTGAAATTGTAGAACGTGTTGTCATTTTTGATTTACTTCTTTTTTATTAAATTAAGTGTTACTAAATATTTCACTTTCACTATTTTTTATTTTATCCTTTACTATTCACTTTTTCTACTCACTTTATTTAACTATTTATATCAACTTTATTTCACTATTTCAAAGAAAAATTCACTTATTTCACCATTAATACCTTAAGGGTACGTTTACTTTGATGGAAATTTTTCTATTGGAAAATTATGGATAAGATAAGGTGAGAAAATATTAACATTTTTATTCTTTTATTATCTCATGTTTACTAGTTTGGAAAAGAAAATTATCACATGGTCCCCCCACTCCTCCCCCATTTTTATGTCTTTTATTCATTGGAAATATTTTCATACCACAAACCAAAGAAAATATTATCCAACATTAGAGAGAAACGGATGGAAAAGGGACTAGTCGGAAAAGTTATCCACCATGTTCGAAGAAAATTTTATACCAAAGTAAGCATGTGAAAAAGATAGAAAATGAGAGAAAATATTCATTTTTCACCCTTTGCCATCAAATTAAACACACCCTAATAAGTATTCAATTAAAAATATTACTCTTTCCGTCCACTAATCAAATACCTACTTACCCATATTTTTTTATCCACAAATCAAATACTCACTTACCTTTTTGTACAATCATACCCTCCTACTTTTCCTTTATTTACTACTCTTTGTCATTGATAGCCCCACCTTCCAACAACTTTATTCCTACTTTTTTGTTATCATAACAACTTTATTCTTACTTTTTGGTCAATACCACTATTTTTTTGGCAACATCCTACTACCCTTACATCTAACTTTTACCTCACTAAAAACAATTTTATCAATTTTTTTAATCTCTGTGCTGGAACCCAAATAAATATTTAATTTATGGACGGTGGAAGTATTAACATATCTCATTCCTAATTTATTCTCCTTAATTAATATCGGTGTCTAAAAGAAATGAGACAATAAAAACGAGAAGTTGGGAGCAATACATTATGAATTGATATTACAACGAAAGTGTATGATGAAATGATTAAAAGAGATTACTTAGATGATGACGTTGTGCAATTAAAAACGATCCAAAGCTAGTATTATATCTTAATATTCGATCAATAAACAATGTATTAAATCTTAGTTCTAGATTTCTACGTTACACGAAATGATGTTCCAATTTCCAGCTACCACTATTTTCCAACGGATCCCAACACAGCTGGCTAACATTTGTCTCTCTCCTATTTTAACTTTTACATCTTCTCGATTTCCAAAATAACAAAAGGTTATTTTTAAATGATTCACCAATTTTATTTTTATTTTCTTGTGCTTAAAATAAATACCACCCCGTTATTTATATAATTGTATATAATAATTTGTAAATTATTTAAAAATAAATAAATTTTAGTAAACAAAAATAATTGCATCGAGCTCGATTATTCATTCTAGTTTTATTTTATCAAAATTAAAATATAATTCATTATTATATGTAGGAATTTTCAAAAATATAGTAATAAATGATTGAGTAATGATGTTCGCCCACACTGTAGCTGATCACACAAGTTAAAATGATAATATAGGTTTTGAAAATGAAAATATAATCTAATTGAAAAACATAAATCGAAGAGGAAAATATAATTATTTTTATTTTTACAGTCAACTTTCCTTTTTTATACGCGTGTGTATGGCCCGATCAAATATCATTCCCCTAATGGAATATATACTACTCCCTCCGTCCATGAATCATATCTCCATTTGGGTTCCGACACGGAAAATAAGAAAGTTGATAAAGTTGTTTTGAGTGGGGTAAAAGTTAGAATGTAGGGGCAGTAGGATAATGACAAAAAAATAATGGTAATGACAAAAAAAATGTGGTATTGACAAAAAAAAGGTAGTATTGACCAAAAAGTGGGAATAAAGTTGTTGTGATGATCAAAAAGTAGGAATAAAGTTGTTGTTAAGTGGGACCACCGATGACAAAGGATAGTAAATAAAGGAAAAGTAGGAGGGTATGGTTGTATAAAAAGGTAAGTAGGGATTTGATTCATGGACAAAAAAATGTTGGTAAGTAGGGATTTGATTCGTGGATGGAGGGAGTACTATATTACTATGATAAATTAAATTTGTTTTTAATTAAATTTGTTTTAGGTATGAAAAGACAGAAAAGAAAGATCAGCCAACAGCTTTGGATTGCTTTGGCGCATGAAACGGAGGCTGGTGGGACCCGCAAACACCCGTTACCTATACATACAAATTTTGTATATGCAAAATTAGATTTATCATATTTTTTACATGATTAACATCTCATCTAATATAATTATATTTTTTCTTAGGGAATTACAAGAGATATATATGTTATTCAAATAAATCGATACATTATTATATAGTTAGAACTTCTACACTATATAAAGTATCACTATTTCGCACGCAGGTGGAATTACTATACCACTAAATAAGGTGGGAAATATACTATACCGCTGTGACGGGATTGAACTTAAGATCTCTCACTAAGAAGAGACTTATAGACTAACTAATTAATTGGTTATGAAAGATCCTTCTTTTTTAATTATGTCATCCGGCTAAATTAATAATTGAATTATTATCTAATATAAATATTAAAAATTAAAATTAATAATATAATGAATAATAATGAAATACTACAATATATTAATAGAAACTATATTCTTTTATCAAGTAGTATAATTATTAACTTTCCTTCAAAAAACTATAATTATTAGCAATAAAATGCTAAAATAATTGTATACCTCAATGTTGTGAAATAAAATTCATACTATCAAATTAAAAATAAAATATATTGAATATTGAATATTGAATACAAGGGTGCTAAAATTCAGTTGCTACACGTATTATAGTTAATTAATTATATCATATTTAAAATAAATTATATATCTAATGCAGATGTATTTTGGAATCGGCTGTCAGTGACATAAACAATAGTAATTTATTAGTTCAAAAATAAATAAAATTGGAATATAAGTAGATGATCTGTTTGGTGAGCCTGCTTTTAAAAAGAGACGATGATTACAGAGAAACATGCATGGGATTTTATATTTCGACAGCCTATTAATTCACAAGTTGCTAAAATTTAATCTTGAAAATAAATAAAATGAATATTTTTTGGAGTATACGAGATTTATGGTTAAAAGAATGATGTCCCTTTGCTTGATTTTATATTGTTTTGACAACTTTTTGTCGTGCTGGAAAAAGTTAGTGGGATTTTTTAGAAACAAAAATATTCCTCCATGTCAAAAAAAGAAATAAAATTGTTCCTATATGAAAATGAATGAAGATGGCGACGACCAAGATTTTTTAACGTAAATTTCGAAAAAACTTTAGAATAAAGATATTTGGACAACAGTTATCCGGATAACAGTGTAAAGATGACGATGAGTCCACGACGAAGATTTATTAACGTAAATTTAGGAAAAAAAATTTAAATGCTAATTTGTGTATAAAATATTGGTTATTTTCCGGTTATTTAACTAGAATAACGTCACCTTAATTAGCTTTAACAGCAACAAAAAATAATAGAGAGTCTTTGTCCCACAAATTTAGTTAGGCAATTGAGTTGAATATTTATTTAATAATCATGGCTAGAGAATTAGGTAAATTTCATGATTCAAACCGTAATATCACTTATTAATTAATTATTGAAAGAATTGTGTTTTCTAGGTTAAAAATACGATGAAAATTATATGGTAATAAAAATGTTAATCCATAGCTATCATTCATGAGATCAATAATGAAGTGTAATTTTACTGCACAAGAACGAGGTTTATCCAGTACGCACTAAAAATAACGGTTGCGGGTTTCCACGAATTAAAAAAAATAATAATAAAGTGTAATTTATCTTACTTGCAATGTGAGATGTTTTTAATTAATCTTTATTTTGTAAATCTTTAATCATGATAATCTTCTTGATTTTATCTAATTGATATTTTGGTACATAACCCACAAAGTCCACAATATTTCCTTTTCCATCTCAATGATTTATTAAATTACAAGACTATGTTTATTTTATCGATAGTCTTGAAATTGACAGGTTCTGACTCTGTAGCAAGCCTTATCTAATTAGCATTTATCTCTAGAATATAGCAATACATATTTAATTGAGAAGCTAGCTTCCTATTATTATAAAATAAAATACTAGTAGTAATTTTTTATAGATATGGATTGCTTGTAAGAATTGACTTGATTACGCAATTTTTTTTTAATCTCATATATTGACAAAACTCCCTTTCATGCGTGAATAATTCATTCGAAAGAATAAATTCTTATATATTCATTTGAAAGAACAATATAAAATATAAAGTTCAATTCTTGACTTTTTTTTTTTTCGAAAGAGTTGTTAATATCACAAACAAATTTTTAATGTCATTATTTATGAATAAACTCCGAGCCAATAGCAATATTTTTTTGAGTTGCCAGTGGTATTGATGAAATATTAAAGTTACAAATATTGGTGAAATATTATACAATTCTAAATAATTTGTATTTATAGTTCATCTATATATATGGTTAGGAACAAGTCAAAGGGCTCCGCTGGAATGTGATTTCTAATTAAGACAACTTAATTAATAAATTAGTGTTACATAATAATAAAATCATTTTGAAAAAATGAGATAACAGGTTGTATACTTCAACTTCAAGCGTGCAATTATTGTAAAAATTAAAAATCAAATTATAGATTAACAAATCCTTTCCCAAATTTTGTATGTAAAAACTTTTTCAACAATATACTTTATAATATACATATCATTGATTCTTCCCTTTATTATATTTTGTTATTGTATTTATATTTTACATGATCAATTTATTGAAATTGTACAAATGATGATTATAAGAAAACCTTGTGAAAAAAAGGTGGCACTGAAAAGTTTGTAGTTGATAACAAAAAATCATAAGTGTTACTATTAAATTTACACTTGAATTGTTGAATTTTAGATTTAAAACATAAACAATCAACAATTAAATTATACTAGTAACTTCAAATATGAATTTTGACTGAATACGAATATTATTTACTACTAGACTTTGATACAAACATCTTTTATTAAATTGAAACATGGTGTCATATTTTCTTATTTATCATAAAGAAAAGATGGAGATGATTTTATTTGTATTATAAAATTGTGACATACTATATAATTTCAATAATTTTATTCGGACATATTATATCTGGACATACGTGCTTAAAATAGGAAAAAAATTGTTCGATTACCTTCAAAATTTCCTTACTGCTCAGACCTCCTTCCGAAATATCGATCTCATGCACATCCGCTCCCAAATTTTACTCTCATCCACACCCAACTCCTAAACTTGTGAATTTAAATTGGAATGAAACTTAATAATTAAAATTTAAAAAGTTTACGTTTATTAATAACCAAACTGTCGAAATTCTGAAATTAAATTATTAGTTAAAAAATCCGTCAAATTCCTATTTTTACTATCGTATGTCCAGATATAATATGTTCAAATAACACTACCCATATAATTTATACTAGTAGTATGTAAAAAATTTGATATGGTTTCTAAGGCGACATCTAAGTGATGACTTCAGTCTGCAAATCGTAACGCTTAGGGTTCGAATCCATTTCTCCCTGTGTCCCCTTTCCCATACTCCCTCTGTTCACGAAATAGTTGCCACTTTAATTTGTCATTTAAGTTTGTCCACGAAATCGTTGTCACTTTTACTACTCCACTCACATTTATTGTGGAACTCTTGCTCCACTAATAATAATACTCAATATAATTCACTACTATTTACCATTTTCTTAAAACTCGTGTCGTTTATAATGTGACAACTGTTTCGTGGATGGGGGTATATTTAAAAAAAAAAAAAGAAGATGATGATTTTCAGGTTTTGATTGCCAAAAGAAAAAGAAATAAAAATAGAGAAATTACGGCGAAAATTGTTTAATGTAAATTAAATTTGGAGAAGAAATAGAAGAAGAAGAATGTGTGGTGGAGATGGGTCCCACTTTGTAGAGTGGTAACGAGCTGGCAAATTCCGAATACTTGACAGACTGTTCCTCTTCACACACACTACACATAGTCGCCCTCTCCCTCTCCTCTCTTCAAATTCCACCATTTCTCTCATTTCCTTCAATCTCTCTCTCTCTCTCTCTCTCCAATCTGCTTCACACCGAAAGCGTTTATCTCATAAAAATCCAATCTTTCCAGCTTTTTCCAATCAAAATCTTGATTCTTTACCTGTTTTTCGAAATTAAAACGTTGTTGCTTTAACATGGCTGAGGAAACCAAGACGACGGCGGCGGCGGCGGCTCCCGAGGCGGCGTGTGCGCCACAAGAGGTGGCTGTGACTGACGTGCCGGTGGCGGAGAAGCCCACCGCCGTAGAGAAGGAGGTGCCGCCGCAGCCGGAGCCAGAGACGGAGAAGAAGGCGGCGGAAGAGGCTGTGGAAGGAGAGAAGGAGAAGGAGAAGGAGGCGGCGGCGGAGGAGAAGGTTGGTGAATCCGCTTCCTTCAAAGAGGAAAGCAACAAAGTCGATGATCTCGTCGATCCGGAGAAGAAGGCTTTGGACGAATTCAAGCTGCTGATACAGGAGGCTCTCAACAAGCACGAATTCACCACTCCGCCGCCGCCGCCACCGGCGGCGAAGGCGGAGGAGGAGCCTAAAGCCGAAGAGAAGAAGGAAGAGGAGCCAAAACCGGAAGAGAAGAAGGAAGAAGAGCCAAAGGCTGAATCTTGCGAAACCCCAGCTGAAGTTCCGCCGTCGCCGCCACCGGCGGCGGAGGTGGCGGTGGAGAAGAAGGCTGAAGAAGCTACCCCACCACCTTGCCCAGAGCCGGAGATGGCCGAGGAGAAAGCCGAAGCCAAAGAAGAAATCAAAGAGACCATAGTTCATGAAGTCACAGCTCCCACCCCACCGCCATGCGAGGAGCCAGCCCCCGCCCCCGCGGCGGAGGAGAAGCCAGCGCCGCCGCTGGCGCCGGAGGAAATCTCCATCTGGGGCGTCCCCCTTCTCGCCGACGAGAGGAGTGACGTCATCCTCCTCAAATTCTTGAGGGCCAGAGACTTCAAAGTGAAGGAGGCCTTCGCCATGCTGAAAAGCGTGGTGGCGTGGAGGAAGGAATTCAAGATTGATGAGCTTTTAATGGAGGAAGAAATCTGTGAAGGTCTTGCAAAAGTAGTGTATTTGCATGGAGTTGACAAAGAAGGCCACCCAGTTTGTTACAACGCTTTTGGTGAATTTCAAGATAAGGAGCTCTACAACAACACTTTTGGTGATGCTGAGAAAAGGGCTAAATTCTTGAGGTGGTATATCCAATTATTGGAGAAGAACATCAGAAAATTTGATTTCAGCCCTGATAGCATTTGCACCATTGTTCAAATCACTGATCTCAAGAACTTGCCTGGTTTGATCCTTTTCAAGAAAGATTTCAGACAAGCTACTAATGAAGCCCTACAGCTTCTCCAGGATAACTACCCTGAATTTGTTGCCAAACAGGTACTTTCTCTCTCCTTTTCCCTCTCTCCCCCCCTCACACTCACTAAAGATTTATTCTTTTCATCTGGGCTTTTGTGGTTATGTATGTTAAAAGTGTTATTCTGTGGTGTTCTTGAATTGGGTTGCTTTAGTTTTGATTGATGGTCACTCACTCTCTCTCTCTCTCACACACACTAAAGATCCAATTTTTTACATGGGATTTTGTGTTTATGTATGTTAGTGTTATTTTGTGGTGTTCTTGAATTGGGTTGCTGTAGTTTGAATCTTTTGATTGATGTGTGTGTTTTGGGGGTAGTGTGTTTTACTAAAATTGAATGTTGTTGGTGGTGTGAAGGTGTTCATCAATGTGCCATGGTGGTATGTGGCATACAATAGGTTGATCAGTCCATTCTTGACTGTAAGAACCAAGAGCAAGTTTGTGTTTGCTGGCCCCACCAAGACTGCAGAGACCCTCTTTAAGTCGGTGAAATTTTCTTTTCTTGCAATTTATGATTATTTGAATTGAAGTCATTTGATCTATACTAGGTTAGGACATAGTTGTAATAACTGAGTTTTGTACTTGTAACATCAGATACATTGCACCTGAGCAAGTTCCAGTTCAATATGGTGGCCTAAGCAAGGAGGGAGCAGAATTCACCACTGCTGATGTTGCAATCGAGGAAACGATCAAGCCGACGTGCAAACACACCGTCGAGCTGCCCATCACCGAGGTGGGCTTGCGCTCGTCTTAGCCCTTGATCATTCTTGAGCCTTTAATTTGATAATGAATTTGATTTTAATGATGGTTTTTGGTTTTTGAACTTTTGCAGGCTTGCACACTTGTGTGGGAGGTGAGGGTGGTAGGCTGGGAAGTCGCCTACGGGGCGGAGTTTGTGCCGTCTGCCGAGGGGGGATACACGTGGATCGTGCACAAGTCGAGGAAGGTTGGGCCGGGAGACGAGCAGGTCATCGGGTGCAGCTTCAAGATTGGTGAGACTGGTAAAGTTGTGCTCACATTTGATAACCAGACATCAAAGAAGAAGAAGCTGCTTTACAGGTTCAAGACTAAGCCCTCTGAATGAAAAATTCAAGAATGAGGAAAAGAGGGATGGTTTTTATTGCTTTTGTTCAGTCACATAATTTATTCTTTTTTCTTGATTTGTGTTTTAAAAGAAACTTAGTTGGTCTGGAAAAATGTTGTTTATTCTATATTTGTTTGTTGGTGGTTATTACAATTGAAGTTTTGTTGTTGGATTGTGGAATGTCTGGTGTAACAAATTTGGAATGCAAAGGTATGAAGACAATGGCAGTACATATGCTTAAAGAAAGGGATTGGAGAATGTGTGAATGTGAACATAAATATATTTTCTTGCTGTTAAATTTTGAATTTTTGTTCTCTTTTATTATTACATTGTCTTTGTTCCTTTTCCTTTTTATGGATGTTGATGTCAAAAGTATTACTTCATCTCTCTCTCTCTCTCTCTCTCTCTCTCTCTCTCTCTCTGTGTGGCACTACATGGTAGAAAATGCCAATCTGTCAAATTCTTGCATGTGTAAATTTATTGCAAACCTTCAAGTGGACCTGTTGAGTGTTTTTCTTTTGTGTACACAATCAATATACTCAATATATGGGGACCATTTATGCTACTAGTAATTTGCAACACTTGTACCATTGGGAAGTAATTGTATTCTACTTATATATAAAAAAAAAAAAAGAAATGGTATTTTACTTCATTTATTCATATTTTTGTACTTGTGATACACATGGCACATTCAAACATAAGATTAGGTGCGTTCTCGATAGCTCGACAATATTTCTAGTCGCCCTAGTAATAGTTAGAATCGAGTTTGATTTGGATGACTTTGTGATATAATGTGTAACGGACGAATGTTAGAATTGAGTTTGATGTGAATTACTTCACGGTAGAATGTGTGACGGGCGAAGGTTAAGCGCGTTCTGGATAGCTCGACAATATTTCTAGTCGCCCTAGTAATAGTTAGAATCGAGTTTGATTTGGATGACTTTGTGATATAATGTGTGACGAGTGAAGGTTAGAATTGAGTTTGATGTGAATTACTTCATGGTAGAATGTGTGACGGGCAAAGGTTAGAATCGAGTTTGATGTGAATTACTTCGTGGTAGAATGTGTGACGGGCAAAGGTTGGAGTCGAGTTTGATTTGGTCGACTTTGTGGTAGAATGTGTGACTAGTGGCTCCACCAAATTGTCAGATTGTCTATATTTTGTGTGAATTGTTGTGAATGCTCTCGTAATCAAATCATATTTTAGGAAAATTATCTTTTAATTTGAAGTTTCTATCTCGAAATTTATAAAACATAGTTTCGAACGATGAATTTTTCTGTTTTGAGGAGTAGAGGGTTCCTACCTAATGGAACATTGCACATTTATAAGTTTTAGAAAATAAATATACTCAAGTAAAAAAAAAAGTATGCTCTAAGTAATAGAGATGTAACAAGTGTAGACAAATATTCATTTTACAAAAAGGTGTAGACATGGTATGTTGAGAAATATCTAGGCAAAATAATTTTGTTGTTTGGTCTACATCAAGACCCCCCTCCACATGGATAGCAAATATTATCATCTATATATTAAATAAAATTAAATATTGTTCACCTTATTTCTTTTCAGAGTAATGATATTCGGACACACTGTAGCCAGCCACACGCGTGGAAAAAATTGGAAAGTTGACTGTAAAAAATGGAAATAATCACATTTTCCTCTAGGGTTTATGCTTTCCAATTAGGGTATATTTCTATTTTCAAAACATATATTACAATTTTTAGCGCGTGTGGCTGGCTACAGTTTGTCCGAATATCATTACTCTTCTTTTTAATATGAGTATTATTCACCTTATCACGAAGAGTTTCGTTTTACAAAATTTATTTTATCTATTATATTCATACTCCCTCTGTCCCGCGAAAGATGAGACACTTTTATTTTTGGGCTGTCCCATGTCCCACTAAAGATGAGCTCTTTCTATTTTGGAAAATAATTAATTGCATTCACACTGTTTTTATATTTTTTATTATTTATTCATACTACTTTTACATTCTTTGTCAATAAAATACTCCATTAAATACATCCACTACTATTTCTTCTTAGACTACGTACCCAAACCAAAGGGCTCATCTTTGGTGGGACGGAGGAAGTAATTTTTACATGTATTTTTACAACTTTTTTTTAAAAGAAATCAATTACATTAACTAGCCAAATCAACAAAAACAATATCTAGAAGCCAAGACGGAAAGTCCGACCTCCAAATAAATACACCAGAATGCTTTAGAGCATAACGCGCTAAGCTATGAGCCGCTTTATTAGCTTCTCGACGAACATGAAAAAATTCAATAATGATCTTCTCCTTTGCTGCGTTTATGGCCTCAAGCCATTTGTCAAATAGGGAGTCCGATCCTTCCTTCACATCGCTAAAGGGTTACTACTTGTATATTATTTTGAATAAAAAAGATCATTCTACATCTAATATTCATTAAAATTACTAATATAAATTTATATTTAAATTTATAATTTTTTTACGTGCGTCACAATTAGTGTTATCCTAGTTATATTAGGGGAACAAAAAGAGCCCATTAGCAGTCATTTATTGAAATATCTCAAGAAAACAGTTAAATAAATCAAGAAAGTAGAAATCAAATACAGTTTGTTAGACACTTTACAGAAAGCAGCAGACAAAAAATGGTTTCATTAAATAGTGAAAAACATGTAATCAGTTTGTCAGAGGCACACTTCTATTTGAACCAAACAAAGCAGATTTTTAGACAACAGTCAGCTTAAGATTCTTTTCTAAATTCCCATATTTTATTGTAAAATCCTGCAAATTTTCCCAATTTATATTGCAATTAAAGTTTGGTTTCTAATCATTCTTCCCACCTACTTAATTAAATATAAAAGTATTTTCATAATCAATTATCACCTCACGTTGTAGCCCCACATTTTTTTAAACAATCCCTAAAATGGATTCCATCAATAATTTTGCAAGCCTACAAACTAGACCTTATCATATTAATTTTTTCTTCTCAAAGATTCCTGGGATTTCTTTTCCTATTTATCTTTATGAAAAGTAAATAGTAAAGAGAGAATTTTATTTCATAATTTATTTTAAAAGTTAATTGCAATATTAAAATTGTGATCGACTAGTAGGTATATAAGCACTAAGCAGATAGAGAGAGATGAGTATAATAAACATATAAAAGAAAAAATATACAAACGAGTTGAGATCGTGTTAAGCGAGTTGAGATCGAGTTACAAAAAGAATGAGTTGTTAACTCAGACTCACATAAACAACCAAACACACGTGTTATGCCACATTAAGAGCATCCACAACAAGTGTCTTGTTAGACTTCGGGTCTATCGTCAGAAAGCGTGATTTTAATAATTGGTGGTATTGAGTAAGACCCCGATAAAAATTTCCACTATGGTGGAGTTGAATAAGACCCCAGGTCCATAATTATAATTATATTTTTTTTTTTGTTTTAATCAGAAAAAGTAAAAAAAAAAAAAATCGGACCAATGAGGTGAAGCCACGTGGACCAAGAGAGTGAGGTCGAAGGCAGTATCGAAATGTCGATACAACTCTTGACACTGCACACCCCGGTGTCGATAAAAGCCACTATAGCTTCGTTACCGCCGGGATCGAAGAATGGTGAGGTCGATGGGGATCGACACCGAGATCGATACTGGTGATCGATCCCCGCTGCAAATGCTCTAACACATGAGCTCCGAAAATTATTTTAAGCTCGAAATTGAGGTTTGAGCTTGACTCGCTTATTAAGAAATTGAATTTCGAAATACAATTTCTTGATCGGTTAAAAAATTGTTTGATATTGATTTTTTTTTATTTTTTTTGCATCAAATAAAAGTTATTTATAATATTTAAATTAAAAATTGCAATCTTCTATCATTGCTTCAAACGTCTTTCTACTACACCTTACATCGGCGCACGATTCTTTCCGTTATTTATATTTTTTATTTTGTTTATGTGAGGGATCATTATTAAGTTGACAAAAGAAAACTTATAAAGTTAAATGAATATTAATCATAGTTTGAGCTGTCATGCCTTTAATTGTGGGAATACATTTCTTCCCCCGCATGGGATCTTATAAAAAATCTTCAACTTCATTCTTTTATTGTTCATCCAATTTTTTAATTTAAATGATAGCCTTTTCAATTTTTTTTAAGAGTATTGATATTCGGACAACGGTAGCATATTCGTAATTAAATACTCTTTCAATTTTTTTTTCTTTAATTAATATAATTAATGTTTTATCTATAACACAATTTTCCACTTAATGTATGCTAATTTCTAATATTAATTACAATAAATAAATATCATGAACAAATTTTTGAAAATTTGAAATATTAATTAAATTGAAAGATTCATATATAATTAGGTGGGAAAGGGTATTATAGACAAAATACTAATTATATTAATTATTAAAAAATTAAAAGACTATTTAATTACGAATATTACACCATTGTCCGGACAACTGTTGTCTAAATATTTTTATTCTTATGACACATCATAACCTCTTGTTGTTGTTGTTTTTTTTAATTACAGAATCTAGAAAGAATTAGGTCCTAAAAATAGAATATCCTGGATTTTATTGTGAAATGATGTTGTACCAAACGTAGGTGACTTTTTTTTTAGAAACATACTTAATTAGTGACTAGTTGTGAGATGAATTAAATTAATTTCATCTTAAATTTCAGCTGAAGTTATATAAAGCTTCATACCGAAATTAATAAATTATTGACTATCTGACTTTTTTTATTTATTTATTGAAGATGGCATAGATTAAAACGGCATCGTTCTAACTTCTAACACACATTCCATCTTGTTGTCTTGAGTGTGAGTTTGTTTTATCTTTGTAATTGTTGAACTTTGTATGTATCTCTATTTAGGTTGCACCCCTCGTACGTAATTGAAGGTTTTTATTTACAGAAAAAAAATCGTTCTACGTACCACACATTATAAAGGAAATTTGCATGCTACTATCCATCGAAGTTTTACCACAAAATCGGAAATAGATTTTTATGACATTTTTATTATATACGTTATAATTTGAGGATTTTATTGTAATTTGAGTACGAATTTGATTTTGCTATCATTTCATAATATTAATTAATTTGATGAAGTGTGTGGCCCTAGAAATAGATAAGGACATTGAAACTTAAGTTGCTTTACCTTTCTTTCATTTATTGTGTGCAATCAACATTATTCCCTCTATCCTAAAAAAATAAAAAAATAATAATCCCTTAAAAGAACATCAATCCTTACCTCCTCCAAAGAAAAATTAATCTTCACTCTTTACACACACAACACACTATTTTATTTACTCAACCTTCTTAATAATAGTATATAGTTTATTTTTTAATAACTGAGGATCCCAACTGCTGGAAATTTATATATATATAATATATATGATCTGGCTAATAATGTCTTGATATGGAGGGAATCTAGGTCAACTTTGCTAAAATCATGGTATAAGGTTGTCCTGAATTTTCTTGTCTTTGAGTGGATTAGTGGCTTGCATTGTTTTCTTCTAGAAGCTTCTCTCCTATTAGATTATTTTTTCATAAATATAATTGCATCTTTTTTAGGTAAATAAAATTTATTCAGTCATGCTTTATGGGTGCAATTCAATATCGACGTATACAATTTCATTAAAGCTAATTGCATTTTGTGTTGTGCATCTGGTCGAATTGATAGAACCGAACATAACATGAACTTCATGCGAGAAGTGGGTGTACATATGTATACACCTGCAAGAATTTTCTATGAATTAAAAAGTGAAATTTAAAGATGTTGTAAATCAAACACAATCTATATGTTAAAAAATGTTGATATTTTGCAGTCTTTTTTTTACACATTTGTCCCTTTTTTGGCTTTTGCTGTCAAAAGAAAAGAAAAGGACCAGATATAAAATATCTCAAATCAATGTGATCTCATGAGAAAAAGTACAATAATTCTCTGACAATATAGGAAATGCAATGACTTTACATTAAATTCTACAAGGTTATTCTCAAAAAAAAAAAAAAAAAAATCTACAAGGTGCAAAGTGTTTGTTTTAACACCTCTTGCACATTCTGCTGGTGTTATTAAAACGGTCAAATTGGTCGGACCGAGCCAAACCCGAGCATATTTGGTCAGAGGTAGCTTTTGGATCGGGTCGAGCTGGTTAGAAAACTAATCGCACGATTAGAAAGATGGTTCAATCCAGCCTAATACGGTCCAATATGTAAATTAAGAATGACCAAGTGAGTCCGAACATATATAGGATTTGATGATATTTTGGATTGAATCTATCTGAATTTCAATTGGATTTCTATTTTTACAATCCATATCCATCCGGTTTCAGGTTAATTTGTCCAAATTGATTTTTTAGAAGTCCAGTTATTACTATTATCCACTATAAACTTTTTAATTATTGTGGAATTTATATTGTCAACATATTTTTGGCAGAGCAATTTCTTGTTTTCTCTAGAAGGAAAAGCTTAATGTTATGGTGCCAACTTTTGTTATTAGAATTAATTATTACCTTTCCTTTTCATCAAATTTTCAAGTATAAAGATTGGAAAAACGATATGTTGCATGTCATATTGAGCATCTATTGTGAGCAATGCTAGTTTAGTTTTGTTTAGAGAAAAGAGAGGCGATATTATCATAACATAAAGGTCAATCTTTAGTTGACATATAGATATATATCTCAATATTATTTTGATGACGACAAAATGACGAGTGACGACATAAGAAAATGTAATACTCCCTCCGTCCCGAAACAAGTGACTCGTTTTCCATATCAAGGTGTCCAATAACAAATGACTTGTTTCCATTTAAGGAACAATTAACCTTTCAAAAGTTGTGGGTCATACTACTTTAACTACTCCCTCTAGGGGTATGCATTGGTCGGTCGGTTAGACCGGCCGGCCAAATTTGTATAAACCGAGGGCCAAACCGGTAAAAAAAATTATGACCGGGCCGAATCGAAAGTAATTTTTGGACTGGATCGAAAACCAACCGAAAAATTCGATCGGTTCGGTCGGGCACCGAATTAAAATGAAAAAAAAAATAAAAATAAAAAGAATATATATTTATATTATTTTAATAATATAAATAAATATTATATAAACATCGGGCAAAATCAACCAAATAAATATATGTAATATTATATATTTATTAATTTCTATAATAAAATAAATATATATATTTATATTATTTTAATATTATTATATGTTCGGTCGGTTCGGTGCCCGGCCGAAAAAAAAATTCGGAACCGGGACCGAACCGAATACCGACTGTTGGCAATTTTACAAACCGGACCAAAAACTAGTACACACAAAAACCGGCCCGAACCGACCAAAACCCATCGGTTCGGTCGGATTTTTCGGTCCGGTTCGGTCCGTGCACACTCCTAACTCCCTCCGTCCCGCGAAAGATGTTCCTCTTTCCTTTTCGGGACGTCCCACAAAAGATGTCACGTTTCTATTTCAGGAAATAATTATTTGTATCACACAGTTTTTACATTTACATCCACACTACTTTTACCTTTATTAATAAAATATTCTACTAAATACACCACTATCCTTAATTCATTTATGATTTATTCTTAATTTCCATATCGAAAAGAAAGAGATCATCTTTCTCGGAATGGAGGGAGTAATTTTTATACTTCACCTTAACACTTGCTATCGAACGAATAAGCCAATTGTTTCGAAACAAAGAGAATAATTTCTTTTTTTATTTAATTTGTAGCCGCAATATTTTGAAAGAAAAGCATGTGACACTGCGCTGCAGTCTGCGCGGTCAAATTATAAGTGTCACATAATATGAACCAATTCAATTTGGTCAAATACTTTGCATGTGAGTAGGGTTCATCACAATTCACATGTTGTCTTTGGAATTGGGCCCTCCATTTCTCATGTTTTTTCCAAACTGGAAAATTTAGTATTTTATGGTAATTATCCATAGTGGCAGACACGTGTCTACTTTGTGAGAATTTTCGGCTCCCAATATATTTTAAAATAATTATAATTTTTGATGTATTATCAAAAAAAATTAGGCCACAACTCCCCCTTGCCCCATCGCAGCTTCTTTGATAGTTTTACTTACGACAGCCCTCTGATTATATAATTAAGGATATTTTTGTGGGATAATCAACAATTTGTGTATTAAATTATAAAGATCTCTCCAGGGATTAAAGTGTTGATGGATAGATTTGTATAATTTTTGCAATAGTGTAATTTATTTCTTTTGTATGGTTTACAAATTAGGGTAATGATATTCAGTCACACTGTGGCAGCCCACACAAGCTAAAAATAGTACTCCTTCTGTCCCCCATTAGTATGGTGCGGGGGCCTTGCACAGGTTTTAAGAAAAAATAGATAAATATTTGGTAGGGATATTTTTAGTGGAGGAAGGGACCCACATATGATGTGTTGTTAGTTTTTTAGTGGATGAAAAAACTTTATAGGAGTAAATATATTAAACTTTTAAGGGTAAAAGGATAAAAAATATGTCCAAAATAGGATGCACCATACTAACCTGGGACACCCATAAAAGGAAAGTAACCATACTAACTGGGGACGGAGAGAGTAATATATGTTTTGAAAATAGAAATATACCTTAATTGAGAAGCATAAACCCTAATAGGAAAATATAATTATTTCTACTTTTACAGTAAACTTTCATTTTTTTACGCGTGTGGCTGGGAATACTGTGGCCGAACATCATTACCGTACAATGTATTATTCAAAATCGAAGTTTATCGGGAACGTATATTGCATAAGGTCTTTCACATTTTTGTAGTCATCATATTTTTTATTTTACTTTTTAGGGAAAAGAGGCGAGATGTGTAATTGAACTGGAAATGATTAAACTAAAAAAGTATTACCCAAAGCTTTAAAATAAAAATAAATAAATAATAAGAGAGAGAGAGAGAATTATCTAGACGAAAATTATAGAAAGACAAGACCCATAATAACCAAAACCTCTCATAGCCCAAACACAAATATGATTATTATTGGCCCATTTGTACGAGACCTAATCAAAACCCTATACTATCTCCAACTATGCTCTCTCTCTCTCTCTAAAATATCTATCAAAAACTACTTTTAGAACTGCAGAAAAATATAATAAAATAAAATATTATTCTTAAATAAAGTTTTAAGAAAAATTTTTAATATTATTAATTTTAATATATATGAACAATAATTAAATATTATAATCACTAAATATATGTATTGTACAATGTATTATGTGCAAATACATGTATTAATTTATTTCACCTAAAATATGTAGAGCCTATGACTTAAAAGTATGCATTTAACTCGCTCGACAAATTGGAAATATTTTGGGTTCAACAAGAAGGTGGTTATATGTACGAGCTATTGAAGATACGCAAGTTAAAGAATATGGTTACACCAAAAAAGATGAAGTCAACCTAAATCTATTGCTCCTTTCGTCCACGAAATAAAGTCTTATTTACCACAAAATATTTGTCACAAAAATAAAGCCCTACTTACCTTTTCTCACTCACATCAAGTGGGACTTACAACAATCCACTCTAATTTTACTTTTCTCACTCACAATATGTGGGAGCCCTATTCCACTCACAATAATTTTAACTTTATTTTACATGTTCTACTCACAACAAGTAAGACCCTTATTCCACTCATAAAATTTTAACTTCCAATCCACTTCTACCACTCTCAACAAGTGGGACCTACACTCCACTCAAAACAACTTTACCAGCTTTCTTAATCTCCGTGCCGACACCCAAATGGGACTTTATTTAGTGTGATTTATTCCTAAATGAAGGTATATTTCCTTAATATGAGACCGAAAAAAATATGAATTATGACAAATATAGAGTTTATTCCTATTTATAACTGGTCTCAAGTTGGGACCATATGACACAATAAGAGTTATTCCTAAATAGAGTATTCATTTATGGAGGTTATACTGTATTAGCCAATCTCATCATACAACGAGTTAAATATCAAAATCATAAATTTATTAAATGCAACTCTCTCCGTTCACGAAAATTGTGTTACTTGCCCTTTTTTTCTTGTCCATGAAAATATGTCTTACTCTAACTTAAGTATCATCATACCCCTTATTTTTTCTACTCCCTCCGTCCACAATTTAACTCCCCATTTTGCTTCCGGCACAGAGATTAAGAAAAGCTGAAAAGTTGTTTTGAGTAGGTAAAAGTTGGAATATAGGGAGTAGTGGATAATGACAAAAAATAGTGGTATTGACAAAAAAAATAGTGGTATTGACCAAAAAGTAGGAATAAAGTTGTTTTAAGGCGGGGTCATCAATGACAAAGTATAGTAAATAAAAAAAAATAAGAAAGTATAATTGTACAAAAAGATATGTAGAGAGATAAATCATGGACAAAAATAATTGGGTAAGTAGGGAGATAAATCATGGACGGATGGAGTAATATTTACCAAATTTTACATTTATTTCACTCACAACTTTATTCCCATTATCCCTCAATCTTTATTTTTACCACGCTCATAATACTTTTATCAACTTTTATTATACATACAATCAAACATATTTTTGTGGACGTAGAGAGTGTTAATTTGAATTCGAATCTCTGACCCATGACGTCTACTTTTTTGTGTATTTTTCCTAACAAACAACTAAGACTTCAAGAATTACTTAGATACCAATTATGCACGAGTTCTCGATTTACCATCTGTTACAATATTGACAATAATGATATTCGACTTTCAAATGTTGACAATAAACTTGCAAACGTTGACAATAAAGAATATGGAAGGTGCAACCTTATTTCATAATCAAAGTGATTATTGAAAGCTCAACCGCACCCATCTTAATTTCAATCAAGTGATTGAATTATGATTATTATTAGTAAATGACTAACTAACCGATTTATTTACCTTTCTTTCACTACCATGATAAATATTGTAATCATATTGGCGGTTTGTCGTTTGAATTCTGTTGTAGCAATTAATTTTTCCTTTTCCAATAATGACATCATGTGTTAACTCGTTGCTCTTGTTTCGTTTTTTGTTGTAGCAATTAATGTTTTCCTTTTTCCAACTTGATATTTTTCCACATTTTCCCCATTTTGTCTCCTCTCTTGGAGTTGGTCTTTGGTGCAGATCTCCCCTCCCCCAAAGAAGGGAGCGACAAACAAAAAAAAGGAGGAAAAAAATTCTGAAAAAAAAAAAAAAATTGAAAAAAATAAAATAAAATAAATAGGCGCACATGTCAGGCAGACGCATTGATCGGGTCGGGGTGCAGAATCTACATCCAAGTTTTTGCCCTTCTCTTATTATCATTTCTCGTACTCCCTTCGTTACACTCATTTTGTCTACATTTCTTTAAATTGACTTTCAACTCAATTTGTCTAATTATCAATTCATTCGACCCTTTTAAAATGATGAGACCTACTCATTTTCTTTCTTTCTACCCTTATCTTTAATATCCATGTCGAATAGTAAGTAAAAAAAAAAATGAGCTAAACATACAGAATAATATACAAAATTAATTTATAAGGTTAATCTACTTAAAATATATAAACTTTTACCATTTTTAGTTTAAAAAGGCATAAGTTTTGGAACAAAGAGCAAGAAAACTCATATATTAGCCTTGAAATAAAAACCATATTGGACAATAGGTTCATGGGGACAATTACGACATTTCAACCACCCCCATAGGTTCATATCATAGGGACAATAACGACATTTCAACTCCCACCATTGTTTTGTTTTGGCTGAATTTGAAAATGGTGGAAATTTTGCAACAAATGTGAAGTAGTAGTATATATTTAGAGAGGAGAAATCCAAAGTTCATGAAATTAACTAACAAAAAAATGGACAAAAATGTATTAATCTTAAGCTAATTAACCATGTAATAAATAAGCTATCAATATTATATTTGTCGAGATGCATAAAACCATATATAGTAACATTGTAATAGGAAAGTAAAATTATAATAATTTAATCTACGAGTAAATTAAGGGTCCGTTTGGTATTCATATACCAGTATATCAGATATTGAATATGAGTATGGGTATCACATATCAGATATAGATATAAGTATCAGATTGATATTTGATACTCGTATTTGATATGTTGAAGATATCGATTGATATCAAATGACAAGGAAAGTATAGATATGAGCCATTTACTAACAAAACTTTAGTATAAAAAAATATTGAAAATTAGCATATCAAATATATCAAGTATATCAATTTAATACCCATATACTGATATACCAAACACAAGGTATGGATATGGGTCATATTGATATCCATACCTGATATACGTATATGAATACCAAACGAGCCGTAGTATATGGTAATTATTTTCATCATCACACAAATCTGTAATAAATATTGGCCTCTTGCTTTATAAAATGCTTCTGTTTGTAGCAAACAATATATTGCATTTAGTATTCTTTAAAAAAAAAATCTTGCTTTTAGTAGAAACAAATCATCAACATGAAAATAAACAACACAAATATCGTTCGAGTATCATATCTATGACTAGGAACGAGTAAAATACACCGATTTAGTTTAACCTCAAAACGTGATTCTGTAAAGAAAATCACAAGAAACAAGACATCTTACCTCGGAGGGTCGGACGAAGCTTGAACATCAGCCTCGGCAAAAGGCATAACGTTGTACCGGTAGACGAGCTTCTTCTTCTTCGTGGTAGGGTTGTCGATGGTGAGCAATATTTTGCCCAGTTCGGTCACGTTGAAACTGCCGGTGACGACGGGCTCATCCGTCGGAACCATCTTCCTTGTCTTGTGTATGATCACCGTGTAGGCCCGTTCATCATTTGGTACATACTCGGCACCGTAGCTCACTTCCCACCCGACCACACGGAGCTCCCAGACGAGAGTGCATTTCTGCAGATCAGTTAAATTTCAGATCATCATTTGGGCAATAGACAACAACTAGAGGTGTCAAATCATCAACCCAGCCCAGCCCGGCCTGACCAGAGCCCACCAGACTAATAATTGGAGGTATAGGCCCGATCAAAATGCGGGCTTTTACCGGGCTATGTTTGACACCTCAAACTGCTAATCTAAGCATCAATGACCTAACGAACCTCGTTTACAATGATTTCAACGATTTGCTTCGTTGCAGGTTTGACGGTGATCTCCATAGCTGGATCGTCCACAGTGAAATCGGGGTTGCATTCACAGAAATCTACACTTAGGCCACCGTACTGAGTTGGCACTTGCTCCGGTGTTATGTACCTGTTACACCGATAATGCAATCAAATGTTATGGTGCCCGAAAACTCAAACAACAACGAACTACAAAATTTTGATGTAGAGAAAACGTTACACACTTAAAAAGGGTTTCAGCAGTTTTTGATGGGCCGGTAAAAACAAATTTGCTTTTGGTTCGTTGAGTCAAGAACGGACTCATCATCGTGTAGAAAGCTAGATACCACCACGGAACATTGATGAACACCTACGACCAAGAAATGAAGTTATTAATAACACATATTCTCAATCCATAAAACACCATAAAACAAACAATAACTAGATTTTTTGTCTGAAACACACACACACACACACACACACACATGTTTGGTCATCTACAGGGGCCTAAATTGGATGCAAAGTCATAGTATTTCCCGAAAAATCTCGAAATGAAAAGGATCTTGAAAAGAGCCAATGCTTTGTTTCACCTTTTTCATTTCAAACGAAGTGGGCAAAATTCCACAAAAAAGTTATGCAATCAATGACATCCTCTAAATAGCGTCGCTAACTTCACTACACCAAGAATGCATTTTTACGGCTCAAAATTGAGATATTAGATATAAGTGCTAAGTGAATCAAACATCTCTCTGCTAAACAGTCGAGATTGAATCTACATAAATTTATACAATCAACATCATCTCAACAGCATTGCCAACTTCACCACCAAGAATGCATTTTTATGGCCCAAATCTTATATAGAAGCTCAACCTATATAGGTGCTAATCGAAACAAACTCCTCTCAGCAAAATACTCGACTAAAACCAGATCATGCTACAAACTGCATTAGTGAATGATTAGCAACACTGCACCCTCCTAGGCACCTAATTTAAATAAAACCTGCAGGTCATGAAATCGTCATCATATTTTTGTATCAACAACTCATATTTCACTTCATCACATTTCCTTTCCCAAACATTATCTAAATATCATTGCTAACTTCACCGCAGCCAAAAAACACATTTTCACTGCTCAAAATCAAAGATATCAAGCTCAACATATAGATGCTAATCAAACCAAACTAAACTCCTAGAGAAATACTAAACTAAAACCAGCTTATGAAGCGCAACAAACAGAGTTAGTGAATGATCAGATAAAAACTGCAGGGCATGATCTCTTCGTCACATTTGCATATCACATCTCATGTTTCACTGTCATCACATTTTCTTTCCCAAACAAAGTGTCCAAACCTTCATTCCACATACATTCATTCATAAAATCAACATCATCTAAATAGCATTGAAAATTTCACCACAGCCAAAACTTATTTTCAAGGCTAAAAAAATCAAAGATATCGAGCTCAACATAAAGATGCTAATCGAACCAAACTCCTCACAGCGAAACACTAAACTAAAAACCATAAACAGAGTTAGTGAATGATCAGTTAAGAACTGCAGGGCATGAAATCTTGATCACATTTTCGTATTACATCTCGTGTTTATACCTGCTTCGTGACGAATTCAGGATAGTTATCCTGAAGAATGAGCAATGCCTGCTTCGTAGCAATCCGAAGCTCCCGTTTCCCCGGCCCGGGCGAGTTCTTCAAATCACTAACTTGAAAGATAGTATTAATCCCTCCCGGATTAAAATCCAACTTCCTAATACTCCTCTCCAAGAACTGAATCCTCCACCGCAGAAATCTCTGCCTCTTCTCGTCGTCTCCGAACGTTTTCGCGTACAGCTCCTTATTCTGAAACTCTCCATACACATTGTAGCAAACGGGGTGTCCCTCCTTATCGTGGCCGTGCATGAACACAACTTTTTCAAGATCGTCGCCCAAATCTTCCTTGAGCAGCTCATCGACGCCGAATTCCCTCCGCCATTTCAGCGTGTTTTTAAGCATCGCGAGGGATTCCTTCACTTTGAAATCACGGGCGCGGAGGAATTTCAGCAAAACGACGTCGCTCCGGTCGTCTTTCAGCAGCGGCACGCCCCATATGGAGACCTCTCCGTCGCCGAATTGGGCGGCGTCGAGGCCTTCTTGGACGAGATTCTTGAATTCTTTAAGTGATTTCAGCTCGAGCTCGGAGAGATCTGAGATTCGGTTGCTTTCTTCTTTGAACGAGCCGAGATGCTGCGGCGGCGGTTTAGTTGCAGCCGGTTTTTCTGCTTCGGTCACTTCTTCGGATTCTTGGGGCACCGACAGCGCGGCGGCGAGAGGCTGCGAGGCGGTGGAGGTGGCGGTGACGGTGACGTGCTCGGTTGAGAGCGGTTCTTCCGGCGGCGGCGGCGGTAGAGGGGTGTCTTTTTCGATGACTGTTACTGCTTCTTTCGGGGTTTCTTCGACGGCGGGGGGCGGCGGCGCGGTGGGTGGGAGTGGCTCTTTCTGCTGGTCCAGTGATAGTGAAGCTAGCGGCGGGTCGGGAATGGGCTCCGGCTGCTGTGGAGGCGGTGCTTCAGCTTCCTCCGCCGTTGGAGGCGGTGCTTCAGCTTCTTCTGACGTTGTCGGCGGCGGCTGTGCGGCTTCTGGTGGATGTGTTTGGTGGGTTTCCTCCGCCATTCTGATGTGTGTGTGACAGTGTGAGAGAGAGAGAGAGAGGTCGGTAAAGAGCAGTGCAAAATTCGATTTTTATTTTTAGCAAATTGGTAACGTTGGAGAAGAAGAAGTGAAAAAAAGACTTGTGTTTTTTCTCCTTTTTCTTTTTCAGAGTTATATCTTTTTCACTCTTTTTAGGTCGTGTTTGGCATGATTCAAAAACATGAAATAATTGATGGAATAATTAATTATACACGAGGGTTTACTCACGTGAGGTGAGTACTATCTCCCTTCAATACGTAATTTATTTTTGGGAGGTTTAATATAGAATCATGGATATTGAGAATTAAGTTGTTAAAAAAAAAATTTAAGAAAAAAAAAATTGAGGTGATATATATCTTGTTATATGGTAGTGGTACAATTTTATTTTATTTGTTGTTGAACTAATGTTGGAGATGTCAATTGGTATTAAAGTTTTATAATACTCCATTACTGAATAGTAGAGCTCTTTGGAGTTAATTCGAATTTTAACAAAAGTTGGGTATTTGTGAATGGAGAAATGAATAAAAAAGTGTAGTTGTTAAGTTAATGGAAAAATGAACTTAGTTTTGTAGGTGGAGAAAGGAATAAAAATAATTAAGTATTGATGTCTTGTTTCAAAATGAAATGACTCTCTCATATAGGATTTGTCGAAAAAGTATTGACTCTATTATTTAGGGACGGAGAAAGTATGAGACTATTTTGTTGTGACGACTAAAGATTAAATTGCGAATAAAATTTGTGGAACGATGAGAGTAAATTTGTTGTTATAAGATTTTTCTTGTCATCTAGAAAAATTATAAATAAATTTACATAACTCTAGTTTAACTCCCTATGGGTAATATCGGTTGGATTATTGATGTGATGTGAGGTGTATCCAAAAAAGATATGAGGCTTGAAAGTGGTGGCTGAATTATTTGATTACTAAGAAAATGGTATCCATTCACAATCTAAATGATTTACTATAAAATCTTAGTAATAAATTATTCGCCTTAAGTTTTGAAGATCTTTAACATTAACAAAATTTATGCTCAACACATGCAGTAGGTGTCTCATTAAAATTTGCATTCAATTGTTGACGAACAAACACGGCCCTAGTGAGAGATCCTGTATAAATTTTAAATTTCTTAAGTCAAAATAAGAGAGAGAGAGAGAGAGAGAGAGAGAGAGAGAGAGGTGTCAATTGGTTAGTGTTGACACGAGTGAGTGTGATAGATATGGAATTGGTGCATGATGGAATCCTAAGTTAAACTCATTAATAAATTTTTAAAAACTAAGGCACTTTGTAGATTTTAGTAGCCAACAAATAAGGGCATCTTACCCACTCTAGGATCTTATCTTCAACATGAATGAAAAAACAGAGGCGAATACTCATATGCGACCGATTGCATGCCATACAATCGGGTGCATAGCGCGTGTATTACACACGTCTGTATTTATCTTTTTTTTCGATTTTTTTTAATTTCAGATTTCTGTAATTTCAGTTATTTTTTTTTAATTTCAATTTTTTCAAAACAAAATTCCACTTATTTTTTTCCACCTTTTTTTGTTTGCCTCTTCGTTTTTTTGTTTGCCGCTTCTTCTTTGGTCAAGATTCGAGCGAGGGGAGCCGAAGACCTCGGAGCGAGCAGAAAAAATCTAATTGTTGCCCGGTGATTATCCTTATATTAGTAATCGGAGCAGAGACGGAGCCGATAGCGAAACCGAAAAAAAAATTTGACCGAATCAACCCGATTTGATCCGATCGCATGGGCCATGCGACCTGCTGCTCAAACACAAAACACACACACATTTTGGGTTCACATTTTCTTTTTAATTAATTGGAAAATTGGGATTTTAATATTGATAAATTCTCAACATTGGACATATTTATGTAAGAATGTTGACATATGAATCATGCTTCCTAAATACTAATAACATGTATCATATGGTATATTTATTTATACGTACAACACTATTTTTCCTTATGAAAATGGTAAATGAGATACAAATCAATAATCTAATGAATTTCTAACTAACTAAAAAAGTAAGTTCAATATGACCAGTGCCATTTATTTTGGCGTCCAAAGTTTGTTCCAATAATAGAATTTATAATAAAATTAATGAGTTGGTTTTTCTTTATTTTTGTGAAAGGTGATGATTTCTTAAAAAACATAGGAAAAGTAGGGGGTACAAAAATAGAGTTGGCAAAACAAGCTTGTCTTATAATTGTTTTTTTAGTTTACATGACATGATTTAAACTTCTAACTTTTTTTGTATGAAGGATAAAACGCATTTCCTTTGAAGTTGTACTTCGTTATCAGATCATTAGAATTATATATACAAAGATTGTTTTTGAGGCAATATATAGAAAGATTGTTGATGAGCTTTAACTTGAGTCATTAAGCTCAATTTGGATAAGTAGGTACCGACTTATAGAAAATTATGACCATGTTGAATTTGAATCTCATTTATACTATTATGTCTTACCAACATATAACAAAATTTCGATTTATTTCAATAGTACTTTCGAATTTATTATAGTTTTATATATTATGTTTAACATGATTGGAGTTAATTTTTTCTACTAATATAGTTTCTTATGATTCTTAACCAACCATATTCAATTACATTAATCTTTGTCAATTTTTATGATTCTTAATCAACTCGCTCGCTCTAGGCACATTGAGAGAACATGTGCTACATTTGGCTAGTGTTGTACGAGAATTTTGGAGTTTTATGAAAATTAGTGTTTGAAAAAAAGATTATTTTTAAAGAGGTTTTGACATATGACCATTGGTTGCAACTTCACATAATTATGCTATTACTTCTTTTGTTGTAATTGAATTATTTGAGCCATGCACGATAGAGGATTTAATAGGTATTGGAGGAGGAAAGTCTCTGGCATATGTGGACGTGTGCTATGTTTTAGAGAGGTGTGGAGAAAACAAATTTATAAGAAACATTGTTTTTTAACTAAATTTCTCTCTACTCCAAAATGTTAAGCTAACAATACATATATAGTTACAATTAATGATGTAGATTAGTCTCCATAATTTCACATGGACTAACTTCTAGGATTTTTACTTCTTCTCTTCCATATATTTTTTTTATAATTCTCGAGTCTTTTCTCTTTTCTAATTCCCTATTCTAGATTTTCACTTTCCCTAGATATTTCTACACAAAATATTTTTAATTTAATTTTCCAAATCAAGTTTATTTCCAACAAGATCCACCTAATATTATAACTTATTATTTAACAGCTTAATATCTTTTGTTATATCGTACAATCCAAAATAAAATAAATTATTATAACTTATAATTTAATAATTTAATATATTATTATTATGTCGTCCAATATAGAAAAAAACTCTTTTTCTCAAATCAGAAACCAAAAAAGAAAAAAAAATCTTCAACTCAAGAGTTTCGAGTTAGGTGGCCGTGGTGTCACTGGCTGTCAGCTCCCGATTTTCTGCCAATTCTGTGAAACAATATCTCTTCATAATTTTGGCGGGACTGTAATTTTCATGCAATACTTCTGCTAATTAATTGAAAGAAAAAAATATTTATTTATTTTTGGTTGGTTATGGCAGTTAGTCTTGCTGCTAGCCATGCCTTTTCCCTATCATCATCATCATCATTTGCTCCGCGCCAAACACAGCACAATCCCAGTTGCAGTTTAGGGAATTTGCCCAAGTTTTTTTCTCGGAAAATTCCCAAGAATCCCATTTCCGCCGTAGTTTGTGCCAACGCAGCCGCTGCGGACGCGGCGGTGGCCGCCGCAAAGAAGGAGTCTTTGCCGCCGTTGGAGGTGAGCGAGATTGATGGGAAGTGCAAGAAATGGGCGTGGAAGGGTTACGCCATTAATTACTTTGTTTATCCAGAAATTAGCGATGAAGCTGCTGCTGTGAATCCTCCGCTCCTTCTAGTTCATGGTTTTGGTGCTTCAATTGCTCATTGGCGCAGGTGGATCTTTGTTTTTGTCTGTGTGTGTGTGTGTGTGTTTTGGGTTTTTCTTTCTTGTTCAATTGATGAAAAATTATCTGGCCTATTTGATTAGAGTAGCTTACTTTTCCCTAATTTTGCTTATTCATTGTTATGGTGATGGCTAGAGAATGTGATTGTGAAATTTACTAATCGAATATCGTTTGTCTCCTATTCTCTCCCTTAAGGATGTTTAACGTGATTATCGAGCTCGATGTATGGGATTTTTCTAGTATGATTTGCCTCTCTAGCATTGTTTTGTGGGCTATTGTAGAGCTTAAAGTGATTCTTGAGCTTGTTGCACATTGTTAGTATTGTTTATGGGGCTATTGTATGGTTTAAAGTGATTCTTGAGCTCGTTGCATAAGGTTTACTTAGTAGGATTTGCCTCATGAGGGCTGTTTTGTGGGCTGTTGCATAGAAACGAAGTTTAGCTATATAGTGTTTCTTCTTGTCCTATGCTAAGTGGGATGAACTAGCTTGACTAGATCAATGTCATTGGTAAATGTTATCAGCATCATTTTTTTACTAAATGCATCTTGTTATTTACCTCGAAAGACCATGATTCTTTATTATTTAGAAGAATATATAGGTGGCATTTTCTTTGAAATTTATCCACTTATAATGATATGGTGGCTTTCACCTTCCTTAGCAAGATAGATATTTATATATATTGTTTCAGCTGTAAATTTGAGTTGTATATGTTAATTAGGAATATCCCGACACTTGCTCAAAGTCACACGGTTTACACGATTGACCTCCTCGGCTTTGGTGCTTCGGATAAGCCTGCAGGCTATCAGTATACCATGGAAACGTGGGCTGAGGTGAACTGATGACGTCAACCTTTTCATCTTTGTTTTCGTGTATTGGTAGGAACTGAGAAAGTGAAGCTGGTTCTTGGTTCTTCTTTTCATTGATCATGACAACTGATGATATTTTCAGTTGATACTCGATTTCTTGGATGAAGTTGTTCAAAGGCCGACTGTGCTATTGGGAAACTCCGTTGGTAGCCTTGCTTGTGTAATTGCTGCTGCAGGTGTTGTTTTTGATAATCTTGCATTAGCATAACGCGTGATCATTGCATTTTGTGGCATTCATTGAGATATTTTAGGACTAATTGGCGTAAGTTTTGATTTTTTGTGTCTATAAATCAGAGTCTCGTCATTCCCTTGTTCGAGCACTTGTGCTGTTTAACTGTGCGGGTGGCATGAACAACAAGGCTATAGTCGATGACTGGAGAATAAAGCTGTTCTTGCCTTTGCTTTGGTTGATTGATTTCTTGCTGAAGCAGAGAGGAATTGCTTCGTATTTGTTTGATCGCGCCAGGGAAAGGTACTGACTCGTTTTGTACCTTAGCTCGTCTTGCTTCCAATTTATGGGAAGTTGCTGAGAATGGAAGACAACGAGCTTCGTGTTTTCGATTTGTGCAGAGAGACTCTGAGAAATGTGTTGTCATCCGTTTATGGAAATAAGGAGCACGTGGACGATGATCTCGTGGAGGTAACTAAATTCTTTCGATGTTTGTTTTGAGTAGAGAGTTACGATAATGTGACAATGGTCATTTCTCTTAAATATTTCCTAAGGTTTCTGAGTTTAGTTGTTCGATCCTTTTAACTATCTTATGTTCAAAATGTAGTAAAAGTTGTAAACGAGCCGATTGAAACCTATCGGTTAGGTGCAGGTTTTTGGGTGTCGGTTCGGTTATGCTCACCCCCTTCTAATCCTTACGCTCGGTATTGAATAGTTTGATGGCTGAACATGCTGCTTCTTCTAACATTTGCAGATAATTAGGAAACCGGCACTTGAAGAAGGTGCTCTCGATGCTTTTGTTTCGATCATCACAGGGCCACCGGGGCCAAATCCAGTCCAGTTGATGCCGAAGATCAACTTACCTGTTTTGCTCTTATGGGGCGATCAAGATACATTTACGCCAATTGATGGACCCGTCGGAAAATATTTCTCATCCTTACCTGCTCAACTCCCTACCGTGAGCCTGTTCATGCTGGAAGGAGTCGGGCATTGCCCTCACGACGACAGGCCGGATTTGGTCCATGAAAAGTTGCTCCCCTGGCTGGCCAGTCTTCCTGCTACATAAGATGTTTGTCATCATATATACTAGACTGTATAGATCGAACACGTCTGTCGTTGATTGATTGATCAAGAACAGAATCATATTTTTGTGCTCCATTTTACCAAATCATTGATCTTGAACTTCAGTTCTCTTTAGATGGAGATTATAACCTATTCTCTCTGACTTGGTGTTTTGTTGATGCATATTTGCTCCATTTTCTTGAACTTTTTTTTCATAGGTTATGGAAAATGGCGCGTCCCACTTCTGAAAGATGACGGGATTAGATGCAGTACCGCTGAAAATCTTGAGATCGAGAAAGTTTCATGGAACAATGAATTCAAGAAAGCTGTCTGTGTATGAAAACGGACAAGATAAGGAGAGCGTCCGATGTTCTGCAACGTGAACGGGGATTCTTCGAACGAGTTTGAATGAAGACGAGCAGATGAAATTTGTGAGGAAGTTTGATTTCATGACTGTTTATTTGTTGTTATTAGGTATGAATTATGATCTTAACAACGAGCAAAAGTATTCTTAGCTATAGCTTCAGTTTCTGTCTTGACTAAATATGATGATCTGTTTCTTGAAATTCCCTCTACATAAAAATTGACATTTCATTCATGATATAACTTCTGATAAAGATGGGAACTTGATACTTGGAAGTGTCTGAAAAAGGTATGATTTTAACCGAATTGCTCGTGTTTTTAAGGTTTTCGTTAACTTTCTCTCATGCCTTGTGGTATTTGGCTCTCGGTTCACTGATTCGTCCACTCCCATATATGATCACTAAACCGAGAATGTCACACAAATTGACAATAGAAAGAACACGTGTGCTTCTTGCCACACCGTGCACCATCATGTCGGGTGAAGTTTGGGCCACTCAGGTCGAAAATCATTCGGATCCGTTTTTATTAGGTATAGATCCGCCAAAAATGGCTGTTTTCAAGCCATCATTCGAGCCTCGTTAGAAAATGTCGAGGTCGACTGGCCCTAGCCCGAACCCATCAAACCACTGCATAATAACGGGCTAAATCGGGTCACACCAAATGAAAATATCATCCAACATGATTAAAATCATATTGTCTCGTTCAGATCATTTTCGACCGCTCGGAACAAAATTCATGCATGTGTGCCCCTATCAAGTGGTGGGATTTTAGTTACTTGCTCTCTCAAATTATTAATAAAATCTATCCCCCATCTCGGAACAAGTGGTCCGTTGTCCATATTGGGATGTCCCATAATAAGTTGCTCGTTTCCAGATAAGGAAATAATTAACTCTTCAAAAGTTGTGGGCCATACACTTTAACTAATTTTTACCTTTACCTTAATACCCGTGCCGAAATGAAATGAGCCATAGAATTTTTTGTGATATGGAGAGAGAGAGAGAGAGTAAATGGGCTAAACTAAAACTAATAAGAAAAGATGGCCCAGTTTCATGAAATATTTGGGCTTAAATGGACTCTTACGAAGTTGAGAGATCCATTAAGAATTAAAAACTACTAAAAGAAAATGAAAACAGCAAAAAATTTAAAAAAAGAAAAATAAAATTTATAGAAGCAAATGAAAAAATAGCACCTGAAATTTTAGAAAATCCGGACACAAAGCGAAACCCTCGGGTGAAATCAGAGAGAATTTCGTGTTGATTGAGGGGGAGAGAGATTCCGAAGTCAAAAATCGAAAGGAATTGTTGCGTTTTTTCCAAATCAATCGAAAATGGTTGAAAACAAAGCTGAGCTTCCTGAGAAATACGATTTGAATGCGAAATGGGATGCCTGCCTCGATTTGAGCGTTCGCCGCTTCGTGTACTCGTCATTCGCCGGCGGCTTCACCGGACTTCTTCTCTTCCGTGAGTTTTTCTCAGTTTTCTCAGAATTTTAGGTGTTTTTAGTTTTGTTTTTAATCGACGATATTGCGAAATTTGTGGTTTTGAGCTCGATAAAGTTGATGCTTATGTTCTGAATTGAGAATTTCTGTTATAGCGAGGAAGATAATGCATGAGAATGTGAGCAGATCGCGAATTAGACTAAATTTGTTGCTAAATGGTGTGTGTGTGTGTGTGTGTGTGTGTGTGTATTTATTTATTTTATTTGCTGACAAATGTTGCTCAATGGTTGAAAATGTAGAATGCAGAATGTATGGGGATTTTGTTTCTCTGAACAATTTGTTGCATGAGTATGTGAATAGCTGAGTTTTTCAATCATGCTAAGAAATAAATTACTCCAATTTCTTTGATGTTTGTTCATGTTGAATAGTTTATCGATCAATTATGTCGAATGTTGCATCAGGAAGTCCTGTAACACGCTGGGCTTCGGTGGCATTTGGTGCCGGGGTGGGGATTGGTTCCGCATACTCAGAGTGTGCTCATAAGCTAAATACTTCTACACCGAAATTGAATCCTTCCGTTGTCGACACTCCTTTTCCCAAGGTAAGTAAGTGCTGATTTTATTTTCGCTCTGTTTCAGGTTATGGTGTAGATATGATCATTCTGTGAAGAAAAATCCGGAGTTGATTGATACAGCATTTTCTTTTATATGTTCCATTTGAGGCAGTAATGTGTTTCTGGTTAATAAGATTTTGACTGCACTATTCTATTTCTCTTTTTTCTGATTGTCAAGTTTTTGATTGTATCCCGGCCCTTTTGGTATGCAATCTGCTTTGTATAATAAGTAAACAGAGATCGACTATGTAGATTTATTGTGGCGAGTTTTCAATTTATTGATATTTCGGAATGAGTTTCCACTTGTCATAGTAGGAAATTTGGATGGTATATCCTAATAAGTTAATAGAGGTGGTCTATGTGGATTTTACTGTGGTGTGTCTGCATTTCTTGGTGAAAAATGACGTCCTATTAAAATACGTGGATAGTTTGGACAAGTTTGTATACGTGTAGGAAGTTTGGGATAACCTATCTTTCTTATCATATTATCCATCGGTTCTGGTGTGAAAGTTTTGATGTGTGTAAATCCTTTAATGAAAATAATTTTGAGATTAGTGGGTCATTATAAGTAGATGAGAACGCTTCAGCTTAGACTATCTTGGTCTTATAATATCCTTAGCGTTTCCTTTTTCTTCCTATATTGATTTATTATTCCACTTACAATTTTGATTGATCAGATATATTTTTGCAATGTTGTTGTAAGCATAGTGAAGAAATGTATCTACTCATTGCAGGATGGAGATGAATAAATCAACAAGTTCAAGGCATGTTTTCCTAGGATTTCGACTTCCATTTCTCTATATTGCTTTTCTTGACGGAAAGAATGTATTGCATTATTTCATGAATGCTATTTCTTTCTTTTGAATCTCTGTCCTGGAGAAGTAGATCAGGGAGTGGATGAAGATAATAATCAGTATTGTTTTGAGGTAATTGAAGAGAGCATGCTTCCTGTCTATCGCGGTTCTTAATTGCGGGCATATGATGTTCGGATCATCCTGCAACTCTTGATTATTTTCTGAGAGAACTCTTTACATTTTGTGTTTTTCGTTTTGTTCGACTGATTATGACTGAACCGACCAAATTGACACATCCTAGCTAGGGGGGTGATTGCCTTGCCCCTTATTCACGAATGGTGGCTCATATTTTGCATTTTGGCTTTCTTGGTTCGAACAATCTGACCGAATGCACACAATTCTCTTGCTAATTTTTCGTAAATGTTGGCTCGTATTTTGTATTTCCGCTATTTTGGTTCAATTGGTTTTGATCGGACCAACCGAACGACTATTGGTTTTGTTTGAACCGATCGAACGCACACTCGTAGTGGGAGATTGTCTGGCCTTATCATATTTCTTTTACTTGTAAGTTTATGAAGGAGTTGTGAGAAATCAGGTGTGCCTCATAAAGTTATAATTATAGAATTTATGTGTGCCTCATAAACAGCAGAGGCCAAACCTCATAAATCAATCAATTAACCCTAAATACAAAAGTGATTATATTTTTCTGTTTCTTTGACAAAGATCAAATGGGAAAAACTGCTAATTCCACATTGGATGTGTACTAGTTTAATCCACCACTACAAAGCTCACTCTTACCCATAACCTCTTTGAACCCGTTTACATATAATAAGTGCATCTATTTGGTGAGATTGATTTCTCACATTTCATATTTCACTTTACAGCTTTATAACCTCTTTAAATTAATACTTGATAAATTAATAATCTCTCTAAAATAATAACTTTCCTGAGTTCCGATGTGAATACTTTCCTTTAAATTTGAACTCGATAAATCAATAATCTCTATAAGAGAATAATTTTCTTCGATCCCGTTTGTATTAATTCATAGACGTTATATTGTATTACAAGTTGCAGGTGATGGTAGTAAAGTACGAGATCTGACACTAATATATAGCAAGAAAGGGTACCATTTCGAGCACACTTGATATATAATTTCACTTTACGAGATGCTCCTAAATACGACAACTTCACTAGTACAGTTAAGTTGCATGTACGTAAGTAATGTTTGTACAATACGAGATCTAATATAATACTACTACCTCCGTTCCGTGATAAGTGTCGTGTTTTCAAATATGAAAATCATCTTCTCTCACAAAAAAGTGTGAGCTTAATCACCTTCTATCTTTTTAACTCTTCTTCTTAATTCTCGTGTCGAAAAGAAACATAACACTTATACTGAGACAGAGGGAGTATATAATAAGAGATCGTACCGTTTCGAGCCGATTAGATATATAATTTCAAGTTAGTCGATGATAGTAAAACACAAGATGTAACATGACGAATGTGTAACAAGAAGTCTCGAACCTATCTCGAGCCATTAAATCTATAATTTCATATAAGGCCCAATTACAATACGAGATCTAATATAATATTACTACCTCCGTTCCGTGATAAGTGTCTTGACTTCTTATTTGACTGTCCTAGGATAAGTGTCATGTTCCAAAATATCGAAATCATCTTCTCTCAACAAATAGATAGAGGGAGTATATAATAAGAGATTGTACCGTTTCGAGCCGATTAGATATATAATTTCAAGTTAGTCGATGATAGTAAAACACGAGATGTAACACGACGAATGTGTAACAAGAAGTTTCGAACCTGTCTCGAGCCATTAAATCTATAATTTCACATTAGGCCCAATTACAAGCCCATAGCTGCAAAAATGCTAACCAATTAAAAAAAGGCCCAAATATAAGCCCACTAAAATAAGGGCTCAATTAGGTTTAACACGCATATAAAAATCGCGCTAGGGTTTTTGCTCCCACTTCCTATCGCCTGCGCCCTCTCTCTCTCTAAACTCACACACACACAACACGTAGTGAGCTGCTGCAATGGCGCCGAAGCAGAAGACCCGCAATCCGGAGCTCGTCCGCGGAGTCGGAAAGGTCTCTCGCTCTCAGATGTACCACAAGCGTGGCCTCTGGGCTATCAAGGCCAAAAATGGCGGCAAATTCCCCGTCCACGCCAAGAAGGAGGCTGCCGCCGCAGTCGCGGAGAAGCCGCCGAAGTTTTACCCAGCTGATGATGTGAAAAAGCCGCTCTCCAATAAGCGCAAGCCTAAGCCTACCAAGCTCAGGTTTTTATTTGTGGATTATTTGTTTTTTGTTTTTGAATATTTTTGGGGAAATTGGATTTGTGCTGATTTGTTTGTGCTGTGTTGGTTGAAGGGCGAGCATTACGCCTGGGACGGTGTTGATTATTCTCACCGGGAGGTTTAAGGGGAAGAGAGTTGTGTTCTTGAAGCAGCTTACTTCCGGATTGCTGCTCATCACTGGTGAGAGTTTCTCTTTTTGGTTTGAAATGTATGATTGTGAGTTTTATATTTTTATGTTTGAGTTCTGAGTTATTTATTTGATCCAAAATTGATTAATTTATATGTGGTTCATGATGACTTAGACGACTGAATCTCCAACTACGAAATGATAAGAGTTTTACTTATCACAACTGATTCATTATTTGCAAATTGAAATATTGATAAGCCTTTATTTACAAGCTATCAGATATTCAAACTTCAAATGCTTGGAACAGATGTATTTTTGTTATACATGTTTAAAATTAATCTTTTGTCAGCTGTCTTGGCATTGTCTCTGTTGTATGTGTGTGTGACGATTCTTTTATTTTCGGGACGAGATCACCGAATCTTGTATTGCCCATGAATTTAAATCGTTGAACAGCAAACTCTACTGTTGATGCTGTGGTGTGTCTATCTAATTTAGGTGACTGCCACTTTTCCGGATGAGTGTTCTCATATCCTATTGCCTTGGGGAGTGGGTTCCCGCTATGACTTTTTGGGATTTGCCATGAGAAATACATTATTTGTCTTTTTTTTTTTTCCATTTTGAAAAAGTTAGTAGATGCTTCAGCCTTTGAGTTATGCTTGGTTACACCGCACTATTTGTGATACGTAGATGAATATCAATGATATTGCATAAGTGTAGTTTGATCTATTTATATGATACCTGTAATCTGTGAACTTTCTTTGTTTCAACTCTACACTATCTGCTTAGGTTTAGGTCTTATTTGATGATTCATCTTTTGGGGCAAGATACCATAAATTCTTGTATTGCCCAGGTTATATTAAATCATCATAAAGCAAGCCCCTTCTGTCGATACTGTGGGTTGTTCATCCATTTTGGCTGACTCCCACTTTTCTGGAAGGGGTGCTCTCATATCCTATCGCCTTGGGTAGTGGGTTCCTGCAATTACCTTTTGGGACTTGCCATGAGAGATACATTTATTGATCATTGTTTAGTTTAAGCTAATTTGCAGTATGGTATTTAGGAATTTGTCGGTGGCATTTTTATTGGAAGGATTGCACGATTCTACTTTTTGCTCACTTGTGTTCATTTTACTGCGCTATAGGTCCCTACAAGGTCAACGGTGTTCCTCTAAGGCGTGTCAACCAGGCCTACGTCATCGGAACCTCCACAAAGGTTGACATTTCTGGTGTCGATGTCTCTAAGTTTGATGATAAGTATTTCGGCAGACAAGTGGAGAAGAAGAAAATCAAGGGAGAGAATGAGTTCTTTGAGGCTGAGAAGCAGGTTTGTTCTCCAACTCGAACTCAAATCTGGTTTTTAAGTAGTGTGCTTTGTCTAAATATAGGAAAAACGTCGTCAATGGTTTTTAAGTTGTCCGTCTGTTATAATTGTGTGCTTTGTCTAAATATAGGAGAAGAACGTTCTCCCAACGGAGAAGAAGGATGACCAGAAGGCCGTCGATGCTCCATTGTTAAAGGCGTTGGAGGCTGTCCCAGATTTGAAGACTTATTTGGGCGCGAGGTTCTCGTTGAAGGCTGGCATGAAGCCACATGAGTTGGTGTTTTAGAGTGAGAAGTGCTTACGAAAAATTAGGCCCTATTTTGATATTTTTTGTTGGCTTTGTTTACCTTGAACCGGATCATGTTAGGGGTTGTATTCAGAACAAATATTTCTCCTTGGTATAAACGTTGTGACAGTTTTGCTTGCATCTTTATTGATATTTATATGAGATTTACTTTTCACAATTTCGTAGTATGAGATTTTGTGATTGATCTTTGATCTTGAAATTAAAATTTATGCTTTGTTGCATCTGATTTCGGTCGGTTTCATTGTTTCAAAACTAGTCTCTGTGTTTTTATTAAATGGGCATCGACTTAATTTTTTCCTGGTTAGTTTAAATATATATTTATGAATTGACATTAAAAAATCGGATTATTATTAGATTAACACTCTTTGAATTGTAGGACATAATTATGAATCGCATTTAACTTGTAGAACATAGTTAAGTCTTGATTTTCAACTTTAATAAAGTGTTGACTTACTCTTGTAAAATGTGATTTCTTTTATTGAATACATACTTAAATGTCATGTAATGAAATAAGAAAAAGAGAGTTTCGATTTTCGTATCAAATTATTCTCTAATAAACATTATATTAATTGTCTAAGCTATTTCACACAAATTAATACTCTTTCCAACCAACTAATTGTCTTAAAATGTCCCATCAAATAAGAAAAGTTTTAATCCTTTAGAATCCTTCTAAAATAATGGGATTACCCACTTCATATTCTTTTACCTTTATTCTTAATTTCCGTGCCGAATATTAACATGACAATATTAAAGGATCGGAGACTCGGAGGGGTAATTTCTTTTACTTAAATTAATCTTAATTTTCTAAAATAATGGGACTACCCACTTCATATTCTTTTACCTTTATTCTTAATTTCCGTGCCGAATATTAACATGACAATATTAAAAGATCGGAGACTCGGAGGGGTAATTTCTTTTACTTAAATTAATCTTAATTAATGATTATTTTCCAATTGCATGCATCAAGTGTTCTATATAAGATTATCTCAAAAACCGAGGCTAATAGGAGGCAAAGTGTTTTGGATGGAATTATAAGTGAGAAGAAGTCGGTTTTTGTCAAAGGGGGAATTATTTTGATAATTACTTAGCTATGAAATTATTGAAGGATATAGCAGGAAAAATGTTGAAATGCGGTTAAAATATTCCAAATTATATTGATTTAAATAAGAGATTTTTCAAAATCGATACAAATTCTCACACTACTATAAGAATGTTTCATCGTCTACAAAATTTGTTGAACTAAAATGCACCTATAGATCAAATGTAACGAATAAAAATAAATAAAATTCTAGCTCTCATAATTTCTTCTGTGGTTAGCCAGTTACACCTTTGTCTTCTTTTTATCTTTACCCTTCCCTTGTTTCTTACCTTTGCGCTTCTGGCTGCTTTCGCCTCTCTCGTGCACGCTCACATCCTCGTATTCGATTGGTTTAATGATAACTCCGGCTTTCTTCACCACCTGCTCATAAATCAACCACAAAATGAGAGATTTGCATGAGAGCAAGATATGGAGTTTGATCACATGCCAAATAGTTAAGCAGCAAAATAACCGAGGATTGGAGTTTTAGATATGCACCTCTGGACGGTTTAGAGCTCCGATGGCAGTTGCAGGATTGAATTCCGGTCCAATTGGCATCCGAATACTTTGTTCAAAAACCTCCTTCGATGTGTAAGGATAAGGTAGCGTCTTCGTGTGAAGTTTCTCAGCCTACGAGGACAAAACAGTAATCAGCCACAAATGCCTAACACCACGAATAGATCAATGCACAAGAATAATCTAAACACTTTCTTCAGACAATCGAGTTTATGAGCAAAATCAGATCCATCATAATTCATAACACATACGAGAGAGCTTCCTTTTACGGCTCCACCTTTACTTGATCACTAACTGTCAAGACTAATCTTCCCACTAAGTCGTCTAATCACAACTGTCAAGACTGAAGAAAAGGACTAAAATCATCATTTTTAGCAGTATTTTCGACTCGGTAACACATATGGATTTGTTGTGACCATCTGAATTAAAGTATATATACATAAGTAACATAACTGAAGATAGACTAACCTTTTTACCAAGCTTCTCCGAGATTATGACATTATTAAGATCTGCATCTTTCCTCTTCTTCAGAGATTCTAATCTTTTCTGTTTTGCAGTCTCGTGCTCTTTCAACATCCAAGAAGGTAAACCTCTCTTTTTTTGTACGGAAGTCCACTGACCCCACCCGGGAAGTAAAACAGGCTTTTCTGGTTCTGGGTTTTCCTCATCCAACACAGCCTCCTTCTGTTTTACAAAATCCTCTTCGACATCATCACCAGCGAAAGCCCGTTGTATCAGTTCCGCTTGAGATGGAAGTTCATAAGTAGCCTTAGGGCCTGAAGTTAAAATTCCATCTATCATTTCCTCCCCACTGTCTGAATTAGAATCTTCATCATTGCCCTGCTAACAATTTTTTTAATAAAAGGAAAGTTACTCATCTGTTATTTGAGACAATAAGAAGACCCAATTACATTATCACACAAAATACCTCGGATTCCTGATCTTCTTCTGTTTCTGCAACAATTCCAGCATTGCGAACATTGTTGTTGTCTTCAGTTCCTTTAACAGCATTTGATGACTGTCCTGCCTATTCATAAGCCACAACATTTATTACATTTAGTAGTACGAAACGAGAGAGAGAGAGAGAGAGAGAGAGCTTACCTTTTTCCAGGAATCAGAAGATAGATAAGCAACCTCATAAGATGTCTTAGGTTCAGGATCTTCAGCTTCTCCAAAGCTCTGTTAAGAGTTACATGTGAGAAATATTGAACTGAAAAGGGACATTTCTTGAATCAAACACGGATATCACATCCTACAAAATAAATTTCGGGGAAAATATAGTTGCTTGAATTCCAGGCAAACCCAACCGAAAAGGAAACGTATAAGATTGTTTCTAGAGTCAGGTATAAAGGTTGCATCCTATTAGAGATACACATAGTTTACAACAAAATTGGGTTAACCTGATCTAACATGGATGACAATGCATGATGCAGACCTCTGGCTTTCAGGCCACAAGTCATGTTCTCTTCAACTAATATACTCCGAAACATTGGTTAATTTAAATGATAATTAGTTCGGTTACACTCGAGTTTGCATTGGTTATCTCAATAATAAATTAGTTTGCCTGGTTCACATTTTCTATAGCTTGTCCCACACATAATTAATTAAGTATTTGATCCTAGTGAAAATTTTGCAATAAATGTTCTATCAAACAGGAAAAAAACCATAAATTGATAAAAACGACGAAAAAATTATTTTTTACCTTGAATACTGGATCATGACTAAAACCAAACTCTTCCCGAAGTAAACTAGGGTCAATATCTTGCTCTTTTAGAGATCGTCCAGTTTGATCACGTTGAGCAATATCCTCTGCCATGGCCTCATCATCACTTTCACTGTCAGTATTACCATAGTAGTTATTGACTTTCTCCTTCTTCGTTGTTCCATTAACCAGCTTTTCAGTAACGCCAAACACCCTCCTACCACCTGGGACTTCCTTCTTTGAGCTTGCTGACTTACTACTACCTCCCAACTGCTTCAATGATGACTCGTACTCTTCAAGAGCAAGTTTTGCTTCTTCCTCAGCAGCCACTTTTTTCTTTTCCAGGCCACGCTTCTGTGAAACAAGAAAAAGGCAAAGGACTATGCTTCAACAACTTTACTACGAGACGAAGGCAGGTAACAATAACCTGATATCTCAGAAGATTTTAAGAGGTCAAGTGAAGATACGTATGATGCACCAAGATTACCATGAAAGGTAAAGAAAGCACTCCAGACGTAGGCAATTCATCATCCCCTTCTAGGACTTGAAGTGTCTTCTCCTTAGCCTTCTTGATCATCTTTTCCGCAACATCCTGGTCGGAACCAGCTGACATGTCATCACTGTCATCGTCATCGCTGCTTTCATCCTCACTACTACTATTTTTGATAGAATTCATTTTTCTAGTCAAAGCAGCATGTTGATTAAGTTGTTCGCTAATTGCTGCTTTGGTTGCGTCATCTTGGACATCTAAACCACGTTTTAAGATTCTCTTAGCCCATTTGGAGCTGTTTTTGTGCTTCAAAGTCATATGCTCCTGCAGGAATCATGGCATCAACATCAAGCAATGGTATCGACACAATGGATTTTCTTCAAACAAAGTATGAATCAGAAATCATAGCCAAATACGCAAGATACCAAAAGTTACCTCAGCCCTTTTGGCCTCTTGCCTCATTGCATGTTCCTTGGCAGCTTCTGGGTCCATGTGAATCGAAGCTTCTGCTGCCTTTGCCCTATCTTTCTTCAACAACCGGTGATAGGTTTTTGACTTTATCTTTTTAACTCGTTTTGCCTTCATTTCATGATGGAAAAGGTGATCACGCATTTTTGCAAGCAGTTCCTGCCTTGCTTTTACGTCTTCAATGGATACCTGCAATACACCATCCAGAAATTTATCGCATTCCTTAATAAGTTTTATGTCGCCTTTTACTAGGGCATGAAAACAAAAACTCTAGGATTAGGGATGTGACTAATGGTTGTTATGGATTATTTCGCCTTAATACCTCGTTCATTTCGAGAAGCCTGGCGCCATCACTTTTGTGAGCTTCAACAACTTCCTTTTGGTTGACCAAGGAAGCCATTTTCTTCTCAAAATCAGTTCTTGGTTTAAATTCAGAAGCAATTGCTCCAATAGTTGAATACCCCAACTCCGTATCCTTGTCAAAAACCAAAGTAGACGCCTCTCGGTTCCTCTTGACCAAAGGTTCCCATCTGGTAATGTCCTTCTTAGACTGTTCATAGGCAGCAATCCGCCCGAGCCTCTCTTGATCAGTCTTGCCGATTGGCGCCAGAGTGGGGAAAGACTTCTTCTCCATCCGGTGCAAGTCCTTTCTGAGTTTACTAAAGCCAGACTTGTTGTGTAATGGGTCTAGGAGGTCGTGAATGCTAATCCGGCCATCACCGTCGAGAATATCACCACTAGGGTTATACTCAGACTCAGGATATGCCTCGGATATGATTAAATCCTTTTTCTTTTTACCTGAGATTAGGGGAGCACAGTTTTTCTCAGCTATGGCAAAATGAATTCAAAACCAAGCACATTATAGCAATATCGGCCACTCAACCACAACATTATCGAGACGAACTAAACCAGTTGCTCAACGTACATCAAGTTAATATGTTATGATATTAAAGCTACATAGAATAGATAAATTCATCATCTATCAAGAGAGAATACATTATCGAGGCGAACTAAACTAGTTGCTCAGCATACATCAAGTTAATATGTTATGATACCGAAGCTACATGAGAATAGATAAATTCATCATCTATCAGGAGAGAATACATTATCTAGGCGAACTAAACCAGTTGCTCAGCATACATCAAGTTAATATGTTATGATATGTTATGATATCAGCTACATCAAAGTAGATAAATTCATCATCTATCAAGAGCGAATACATTATCGAGACGAACTAAACCAGTTGCTCAGCATACATGAAAATAGACAAATTCATCTATCAATAGAGAATTGCAAGAGAGCAAATACCTCCCAAAGAATCAGCAGGAAGTCCAGTAATGTTCTCCAACATTCGAGCATGTCTTTCCGGATCTTCCTTCTCATCGCCTTTGTCATCCTCATCTTCATCTTCATCTTCATCTACATCAGATTCCACCTTCCAATCCTATAAATGCAACAGAGCAACTTTAACACAGTGCAAACTTTTACACGTCTGCCTATTCATGCATACAAGAGAGAGAGAGGAGAGAGAGAGACCTCAAAAACTTCAGGAAGCTCAAACTCGTAGTTTTCAACAGGATCATACCGCTTATTCTTCCTGGACTCCTCTTCCGCAACACCTTCTTCATATTCATAAACGTCATTTCCAATTGCAGCATCATCGGAATCAATCTCTTCATCACCATCAGACTCAACGTCGATTTTCGGCTGAAGGAGGTCGAGCTCCCTCGTCAAAGCGTTTGGCAGCCGAGGTCCGCTCCGCCGCCTCTTGTCGTTAGCTTTCCCGCCCTTATTCTTACCATTCGAGCTCAAATTCTTCCTCTTCGTGCTCCTCCCATCCCCACCGCTCTTCCGACGCTGAGCAATTTCATCCCTAGATTTCCTTTTTCCCTTCTCCGCCATGATTTCTCGCAGTTACTGATACAAAATTTCCCGCTCGCTTAATAGGCTTCCGCACCGTAGTTCACCTCCACCTAGATTTCAATCACGAATAGCAGCTAACCTTAGCTTGAAGGTGGCGCCGCCTCCGTGAAGGTAGGGTGGAGATGGCGGTGGAGAGAGAGAGACGGGAGAGAGAGAGAGAGGGATAGAAGCAGTCGACTGCGGGAGTAATGCATAGAAGGTAGAAGGTAGAAGATGGGCTTCTAAATGGGCTTTGTAACTACAGATCTGAACCCTAGGATCCTAAATGGGCTTTCTCTTAATATCCATTTTGAATAAGCAAAAGATTTCATCAAAATTCGAACACGATCAAACCCCACAGTACGTAGAGGTGGCTACGGTTCGGATTCGGTTCCAAATCAGAACTAAAATTGATGATTTCGGTTCTATATAAAGAGAATCGGAATCGATCCACCAATCTCTTTTGTTTTGGTTCGAAACCGGAATTGCCGATTTCGGTTTTGATTTAGTTCCGACGGTTTGCAAATTGGAACCAAAGTTTCAATTATGTAGGTTCTTTTTACTCCCTCCGACCCTCATATTTATGTATAATTTTAGGAGGCACGGATTTTAAGAAAATCCTGAAAATTAAAAATGTAAATGGAGAAAAAGTAAATGTTAGTGAAGATGGAGTCCCACATTATAAGGATAATAAGTGAAATAGTTATTTCTTAAACTAGACTATGCATAATTTTTGGTATTCACGAAAAAGGAAAACTATGCATAATTTTGAAGGTCTTATCGATATTTTTTTTCATTTTTTGCTAATTTTTATCCTTAAAAAAGTGTAATTTTATGTATTCTCAAAATATTTAGAACTATGCATAATTTTGAAGATCGGATCGATATTTTTTTTTTCATTTTTTTTCCTAATTTTTATTCTTAAAAAAGTGTAATTTTATGCATTCTCAAAATATTTACATGAAAAAAAAATGAATTATTACATAATATAAATAAAAACATAAAATAAAAATAAGAATAGGAGGAACCGGCAGTTTGGAACTGAAGTGACGGTTATTGGTTCCATTTTTCTTCATTTACACATATATATAATATACAAATTTCAACTTTGTACAAAGCCTTAATTATTGGCTCCCTAGAGATTGAATGGCAAGCTTGGCTGCAAGCATTGAGATATTGTCTCTAGCAAGTTGAGAAGTTCTCTCCAGTCTTTCTAGTGTATCTGTTATTTCCATTGACAATAATCTCTCTCTTTGTAATGTTGCCATTTCTGATCGAGTCGAACCTGCAGTTCGAGGGATTAAAAAAGACGAAAAAAACAACGTAACGAAGAGCAGCAGCTAAAGATCTTGTAAAACATGCTTTACTTTTCCAGCAAATAATACATTTTTCTTATGGAGCAATCAAGGCTGCTTCATCTCTTGGCAAAATAGCCATTTGAAATTATCTCCAATTAAAATTTGAACATTATTTATATCTGTGTGTGTGTGTGTGTGTGTGTGTGTGTGTTTTCTTTTCTTTTTTTCCCTTTTTTAGTTGTATCCAAGGAGTTAACTCAGAAACAGAATCTGATAAAAGTAAGTCCAAAGGTTGAGCTAGAAATTGCAAGTAATGGTAATAAATTTTTACCTGAAACAGGTTGGAGAGCTGCAAAAGAAACACGTTCGGCAACAGATGGAACAAAATCTCTGATACAATCCAACGTAATTTGCTTCTCAGCCCAAACAAGAGAATTTGTAATTTGAGTTTGCAACGATGCTTCCCTCGGCGTCTGTTAATAAACGGGATAGTGCAGAAGAGTCACTAAGCGCACATCCCATCCACCAACATATGTAAACGATGACTTTCTAAACATATAAAACTACCTAATAAAAACCACTCATTTCATAAACTACCTATAGATGTAGTTTATTATTCTCTCACCTGTGAGAAAGGCAAAGAATTGCTTCGATAGGTCTATACATTAAAAGTAGTTACATTTGAAACAGAATCATCTTACACAGTTGAACTTCATTGAAGTCCAAGTTATGAGTAAAAATAGACTTTAGAAAATCTAATGCATCACCTAATGGAAAGCAAACAACTATATCGAATAGAATGTTTTTCCATTATTTTTGTAATCATACGTAATGATGCTTTCAAACTTCTATATTTCCAAATTTGAACAAATTAATGATTCGGAATGCAACTTATAATTTGATCAAGCTGAGGGAGCGAAATAGTCTCCAATAAAGTTGTGGGAAAATGACCAAACTTTAGACGTTTTTTGGGGCTACAGATGCATTGACATTACGCTCAAGGAGCTGAATGCTTTTTAAGGAATAAAATGACTAAATTCAATATGTTATGAGGCCACATAAATATTTTGCCTATACATAAAGATATACATGAATTCTACCCAACAACCGTATTTAGCATTGACAGCTCAAGCACACACGTATGATGATAATTAAAAAAGTACGTACAAGATACAGAAAAAACAATGTTAACAATGCTGAGAAATAGCCCCCAGTCACACCGATACACACCACACAAACTATTCAAATTAATGCATGATGTGGGAGAGAGAGACAGAGAGGGGAGAGAGGGAGAACCTTCAACTTTATCTCCAACCTATTCAGATTGTGAAGAATTTCCTTCAATTTCAGAACTTCAGAGTTTATTTCTGTCATTTTGTCAGACACATTGTCTTGCATCGGTGTAACTTCTCCAGTAAGGTAAGGTTGAGCCTGCAATGGAGCTTACAAGTAAGCAATAAGAATTAATTCAAGATAAAAACTTTATACTTTTTTACAAACAACACTCAGTAAAACAGGAGAGGTTTTTCCATATAAGCTTATTCACAAATTTGTATTTCAAGCTTGAACCTATTTTAGATCATCGTGTTAGGAAAATCACAATACATTAATAATAACAAGCAGCAGCAACCAACATCCTCTATCATAAACAAGCCATTTGGGCAAGTAACTCTTCAACACAGCCAGTAAAGAGATCTTAAAGATCCAAAATTGCTAATGAAGAGTTAAGATATCGAGAGATCTGTTCATGCATACCCATAACTATCCCCTGTTTAACTGTTTCTACACAGATAGTTCAAGATTATAATCTCAACATTATAGGGAAATTAGGGGGTTAAAAATTAGTAGAGAAATAATGCACATAGAACAAGTTTTTTTAGGAATTAAAAAGGATGCAAAAAGAAATTCATCAACCACCGTTAGATTCTGTAAGACTGAAAGGGTATTTGCCCTCAAAAAGTGTTATCACAAGCGTGCCAAAAAAACAAAACAAAAAAAATGTATGGGACCTGCACCTCAAGCTAAACAATGAGAAGTATCTTCACTATTGCAAGTTATACGACCATGGTAAATAACTAACTTATATGAAACTTTATCTTCACTATTGCAAGTTATATGACCATGGTAAATAACTAACTTATATGAAACTTTCTCCTTGAATGAGGAAAGGATATTTCATTATATGGATTCTACAAAAAGTAGTAACAATCGTATGAAGTCAGTCAATTGAATTTTCTGCAGTAAAAGGAGAAGCCAATCATTTAACAAAATTGGGATGTCTCATAAGCTACTCTTTTCCTTTACCAGCTATTATATTTGTCATAATTTTGTCTTTTTCTTTGTTTGAGTAGGGGGTTTGGGGAATTGAGATAACGTACTCAGTCTCTCACCCTTGCATAGAGGAGGACTACTAACTGATCTACAAACTTAAGAAAAGAACTGAATTATCTTTTGTCTATTAAAACTCTATCACTTCTACCGCCAAATTGCGAAATAGATATTAATGCAAGAACGATATCCTTACCATTAACTAATTTCTATATACAAATAATTACCCAAATTATTGAACTAAAAAATGAAATAATTCAATTGGCCTCCGAACAAAACCAATTATTAGTTTGGAATTTAATTTGACGTATTAACTATTTATCGATTTTCAAAGATTCCATTTAAGTTGTTGATTAACTTAATAGCTTTTAGGCTCATTCTATTTGTCATTACAGTAGAAACACTACAAACCATTAAATGGTAAATATTGTACTTAACATGCCAAATAAACCTTCTCATCAAATCAACAAAATTAATGCCCTTCATTTTAAATGATTTGATCCTATACCATCTTTTCATCGATCACAATACCACCCTATCACCCAAAGCATCTAGTGGTGCACACTGCCACATTCGACCAAACCAAATTAATAAAATCAACATTTTAGTTGGCACAAATTTTGGTTCGTCAAAATCCCACATATAAAACAAAATCAAATCAAATGATTGATTCAGTCATTATCTGAAGCTTAAAAATAAGAAAAGAAAAGGAAAACCATGTTTGGTTAACTGAAAAAGAAAATACAAATACTAATGGCAAGCAAACATGCAAAGAAAACAAGTCACCCATTCTATTAATCAGTACGAAGACCTCTCAACCTTTATGCTTGCCACCTCACTCATTATGCTATTGTGCGGACTAACCTCTTCAGTGCCATCATATTTGTACACGCAATGTCATGGATTGGTTTGGCTAGTCGACCAACCTTGAGCACTTGACAACACCTCGCCGATCAAGGAGAATAGACCAAAGAGTTTGATGGAGAATTTTAAAGTAAGAAACAATATGACTGATAAGCTCAAGGGGACCGATCAAAAAGAATGTCTAGTTGATGCTCTTCTTCCTTGATGTCAAGAGCTTGTTTCACAGAATGTTCTCTAAGTTGAAATATGTACTTGATATTTCCGCTCCAAATTGAACCAGCTGGGGAGCAATCCCATTGAGTGTTTCCTTTAATCTGACCCAGCTGGCACGTAGTCCTATTAGATATATAATAAAGGCGCAACTGATCGGGAGCATGAGCAAATATACTGGACTATCCAAGAACTTTCCTACAATATGTGAACTCAAGGGGTCCCAAGCAAAATATCTTCCTACTAAATAACCATAGGTTGATCTAAGGTGGTCAATTGACAATGAAAAGTAACTTAGAAACCATTTAGTATCATCTTCATGAAAGCAAGTCCTCATGTGTGCCTTGCTCGATGCTCTAATTAAACTATTATGGACGTAACCACCAATACCATATAATGATGACTCCATAGCTTCCTTGACATTATCAAGTTGTTGCTATATCTATACTTCTGAATGCCATTAGATTACTTTTATCTATAAAAATAAATTTAAGAAATTCGGCAACGAGAGAAAATTGCAAAACATTATTCTTTACCTAATGGGAAACATGGAAACAAAATTATTCGACATTCTGAAATTAATACCTTTTTAAACAATTCTGGAAGAAAATAAAAACTACCTATCCGTGAGCTACTACACATTTTCTCCATAAAATGAAAAACAATGGGAAACATGGAAACAAAATTATTCGACACTCTGAGATTAATACCTTTTTAAACAATTCTGGAAGAAAATAAAAACTACCATCCAGGAGCTACTACACATTTTCCCCATAAGTAAATATTTGGAGACCAACGGAGGGTACTTCAAACATTAGGTGGAATTGAGATTTACCGGATGTTTGTTCTTGGAATTCCTATTTCAAACCTTTCTTTGCTAATCTTTCTCATCTTCATTGCCTAAAGTCAACTGGAAGATGCCGGTTACCAATGTCCAACTTTCTATCTGGTTTATAGTCTCTTCCACATGTGATGTAGCACAATTGAGAAACTTTTTATATTCTTCTCGCTATTACTTTGAGTCTTTCTTTACAACTCTTCCTCATTTTCATCGTGTGAAGTCATTTGGAGATGTCGGTCGTCCATCGATGTCCAATCTTTATCTGTGGATTATGGTTTCTTCCCCTTATGATGTAGCAAAATTAAGAAAATTATTATATCCTTCTATCACTTCGAGTCTTCCTTTACTACTCTTCCTTATTTTCATTGTGTGAAGTTAGTTGGGAGATGTTGATGTCATCCAATGTCAAACTTTCTCTATGTTTTATGGTTTCTTCGACTTGTGATGTAGCAAAATTGAGAAAATTCTATATCCTATTTCATGTTTGTCCATGCAAATACTCCAAAAATCATTTTGAAGATGTCGGTTCTGACTAATGTCCAATTCTATGTGGTTTTTCCACTTGTGATGTAGTACTACAAAGAATGTAGCACTTGCCCGCCATATGTATTTTCTTTCTTTTCATTTCCTAAAATGTTTCTATTTCTTATAAAAAAAATTCAAATATAAATGGACCAAGGAAAATCAAACTAACATCATATAAAAAAAATAAAAATATTACTTGAGCAATTGAAGAGCCTTCAGATAATTAACGTCTTTCGAAGAGCTTCAAATAAGCATTCACGAAAATACTACTTAAATTCAGAAACAATCCCATGAGGATTTCAAATGGGTTGTTTCCCTTTTCCATGATAAAGTTCGTGATTTCTCACTCTTGCGCTTGTAGTCATATTAGAACTAGAAGGCCGAACATCAGCAATCTTACGATCTACTAGTTCAATCTTCCTCTCCAATAGGCGAAGCATCTCGCGCAATTTGTTAGAATTGCTCACATCCACTTGTTCCTTGGTCAGCCACTCGGCTAGGAGTAGTTCCTTCTCTAGAGACTTAACCTTTCTAGTCTCTTTATCCAAGTTCTTGGATATCCTAGACAAATTTAACCTAAGAAACCCGGATTGACCTACCATGTTATTTGTTTTGGAAGAAGAAGGTAAGTTTAAGAACCTCTGTACAACTTGGGATGTTGCGGGCATTGAAGGCCAGACTTCAGATTGATTCCCATCTTCATTGATGATGATGCCACAAGCTTCGACGTCGCACAACGTTTTCAATTCATTAAGTTTCTTAAACAAACCAGACTTTCTTTTTTTAAATGCCTCACGTCGTGTACGCTCATCAGCAATTAACTCGTATTTGATCTTTGAACGAACCATGGCAAAATTATTTAAAGCTACAAAAGACCATAAAGAATTTCAAGTTTGTAAGGAATTTGAAATAACAAATAATTTATTCATAAAATCATAATGTGTGTGATAGTATACATAAGTGAAACACATATTTATCAATAAAGTCTTGTGCTAATATTGTTATGCATTATCATCACTTATCAGTACAAATACTAATCACATCAACTACTTACGAACCGAACCCTAAATCAAATTATCGACAATTAGGTCTAAATATGTCAATAGAAATGATACTAATCGATGACTTACAATGTGCACCACAGTAACTTTATTACTATCATTGAAAAAATAATTGTCCACTAAATGACCATATTTTAACAGAATCACACTAATTTCTCTTTCATAACCTTCATATATAGGAAAAACTTTCATCTATGGTGAGACACGACTTGTTCATTTTTAAGCATCAACGTTAGTGAAACTGGAACGTTTGCACAAGATATGTAAACAAAGTAGTCTAAAGACAATAAAATTCACTTACCTTTTTAAACTCCAATAGCTTTACCCGACCTACACCCCTTATCAGGACCAATGCTCCAATTTCTAATTGTTCGACCTGCAAAACATGAGAGAGAATATAGAATGATGAATGAATGATCATATATCTTAGTACATACAAGGTTATTGAAGCACGAAAACTCACTTTCTCTATTGTGACCAAACAACCGTATCTAACCGCAAAGGATGCTTCTACTGACGTATCGCCAAAACCAACTGGATCTAACACAAAATGAACAAACAACTTGTTCTTCTGATATAAAGACTGCATCGAAAAAAGAAATGAAAACAGAATTATATAAGGACACTACTAAAGAGTTGAAAATGTCACAAGCGTACTTTATATTAGTTTAGCCCTTTGATATTAAAAAATAAGACAGTAAGACATTTCTAGAATATAGATGGAATTCCTAGGTGTGAATCAAAGTACTGAAATCTGGTTGTGTTGTGCACAACTTTTATTTATGTAGAATTGACCCACTCGTAAATTTCAACTCATCAGACGCGAATGTAGCCATATAAGACGATAATTTAATTGCACAATATCCATACCCCTTACCAACGCTCCCAAAAGAAATTGGTTGAACAACAGAAAATAAAGATAGAGACGGTTATGTTACTGCTCATGGATATAGTTTATATACCTCTTCCAGCAACGATATATACCTCGCTTCGTATAGATGAAGGGTTTTGGCCTCAGATGGAACGAGCACCTATACATTAAACGGCAGAAAGAAAAAATAATCAAAAACCTGTAATGGATATCCACGATATAAATAAAGGAAACTTAGTTATACAACATTTGGTTTTATGTACTTCTATAGAACACACACACACATACACACACATTCACTCAATTTCCAAAACCAAGCAACCTATTAGGTATTAACCAATTATATCCATTTCCACACAAACTCACAACAACGCCTCAAAACTATCCAGATTTTCAAAGCGGTCACATTTGCACTCACACATATACACACATTCCCGCAATTTCTAAAACCAAGCTAACTATCAACCAATTGAATCCATGTCCTGGCAAACACACACGATGCCTCAAAATTTTTCCATATATTCTTTTTTCCGTCACATCTGCACACACACACACACACACACATTCATGCAGTTTCCCAAACCGAACAAACCTATCAACCAAATCAATCCATTTCTGAACAAATTCACAACAACGCCTTAAAACTTTCCAAATATGCCAATCCGTCACATCTGCGCGCACACACACACACATTCATGCAGATTCCAAAACCAAACAAACCTATCAACCAAATGAATCCATTTCCGAACAAATTCACAACAACGCCTTAAAACTTTCCAAATATCCAAAACGGTCACATTTTCACAAACATATATGCACAGCACATTCACGTAGTTTCTAAAACCAAGCATGAAGCAACCTATCAACCAATTGAATCCATCTCCAAACAAACTCACAACCACGCCTCAAAACTTTCCAAAAATTCAAAACCCTCACATCTGCACACACACACACACACACACACACATTCACGCAGTTTCCAAAATCAAACGACCTACCAACAAATTGACTCCATTTCCATACAAACTCACAACGACGCCTCAAAATATTCTGAAATTTCAAAATCGGTTACATTATCAACTAATCATAAACAAAAACAAATCACGAATCGTAAACTAAATAAAATGAAAAAATTCATCATTCACCTGATCGACGGGGAAAGGCAGCAGCGGGAGGACCAGAGACGAAGCTCGGAGCTGAAAACGGCGGCGGCGCTGCCGAAACGAGCGAGTGAGAGATGAAGCAAATGAGGTAAGTGGATTAGCGGTATTTATAGGGGAGATTACTGGCGGCGAATTTGGGATTATGGGTATCATAATTGCAACACCAATAATCTGCGCTGGAAAAATTTCTTTGCTCGTTATGGTGAGAACATAATCGTTGTGGATTCGCAGCTGAGGTTCAAATTCAATGCAATTTAACCATTTTGCATTAGGAAATTTTAATTGCGGTTTGGTCCTCGAAGAGTTTTGCTATTTCAAATTGTCCCCTACTGTTTCCTTTATTGTTCTTTTCCACCGTATTTCATGACTCATGAGTGTATACAAAAGTATAAGGACTTAATATGTAATAACAAAAATTTATTATCTCATTCGTGAAAAGAGAAAGTATAGAGCTACGATTTATAAAACTAATACTCTCTCATAACCATTGATATAGCACAGAGATTAAGAATAAGGGTGCGTTTACTCTGTTGGAAAATTTTTCATTAGAAAATAATGGATAAGAAAATATGGAAAAATATTAACATTTTCATCATTTTTTTATCTCATGTTTATTAGGTTGGAAAAGAAAATTATCACATGATCCCCCACTCCTCTCTATTTTTATACCTTTTGTCCATTGGAAAATATTTTCATACCACTAACCAAAGAAAAAATTATCCAACATTAGAGAGAAAAGGATGGAAAAGGGGCTGCCCGGAAAAGTTATCCACCCTGCCCGGAGAAAATTTTCTATCAAAGTAAACATGTGAAAAAGATAGAAAATGAGAGAAAATATTTCTTTTCCACCCTTTTTCCATCAAAATAAACGCACCATAAGGGTAAAAAGATAGAAAGTGGGTAGGTTCCATCACTTTTAGAGGATTTTTATAATTTTCCTTATATGAATTGGACACCTAAATATGAAAATGATGACAATATAAGTGGGTCGGAGATAGTACTAAGTATTATTCCCTCTGTCCACGAAATAGTTGTCACATTGTAAACAGCACAGATTAAGGAAAATGGTAGGTAGTAGTGGATAATAATGAGTATTGTTGTGAGTGGAGTAAGAGTTTCATAATAAATATGAGTGAAGTAGTGAGAAATATAAAGTTATATTTAATGTATTATGTAGGTCCTACTACTATAAATGAATGTGGCAGTCATTTTGTAGACGAACTTAAATAGCAAAAATGACAACCATTTCGTGGATAAAGGAAGTACGATTTAATATTTAAAAATTAAAAGTATGGTAAAAAAAAGTACGGTAATTTAACTAAAGCATAAAAAATGTAACATGCATTTTCCAAGTTTGTTGCAATAAAGTGCATGTAATAAATAGGTGGCTCAAGTCAATGACTCCAATTTAAATCAGTTGTCATTCAATTCTAGTCTTCTAGATGGTTGAGAACAACTATAATTTCCTTAACATACATTCCTTTTTCTTCTCTAGGTGTGCGGTTAAATCTAATTTTTTATTTTATTTTTAAAACTAATTAACTAATATTTAAATAATTATAATTGTTGATTATAATTATATATCAATAAATTAAAATTAAATTCTAATGAAATTGATATTAATATATCGTGCTTGATAATCCATAAATTTTATTATATTTAATTAATTAAAAATAAAATCGACCGCACCAACTATATGTGCGATCAACCACACAATAGCATTTGCCTTTTGTGTACACTTGCCAAAAAAATTTAATATACTTTTATTTAATGCCCAGATGCTTAAAAGTAAATAGATTTCCGATTTTGGAACTCGTAATTGGAAACTTACAATAAGTACAACGATTTATAATTTGAATATAAAAAAGTATGGTAAAAAAATTAGGGAGGAATGGGATAATAGCAATTATCTAGATAAAAATTACAAAATATAGCAATAACTTTAAAACATATAAAATATAACAATTTTATACTCTTTTACCCTTCTAATGGTTTAACATAAAGTGGAATTTTTATGTGATTCCACATTTTTAATTTTGTGATTCCATATTTTTAATTTTGTAGTTTTAGTTAATGATGATTTTTTATGTGATTCAACATTTTTAATTTTGTGATTTTACTTAAAGATGAATTTTTATATGATTCCACATTTTTAATTTTGTGATTTTATGGTGTGTGGGAAAAAAGACGTGGGGTACATGGTTAAAATTAAAAAAATGATTAACAATAAAAAATCATTTAATATAAGAAGTAAGGGTATATTGGACCACAATTGCTAGATTTAATATGTAGGGTAAATTGCATGTAAAATCAAAACGTTTCGCCAAATTCGTAAATTGCACATGTTTTTAAAAAAAATATTTTGTAAAATCAAAACGTTTTAATTTTTTGCAATTGAAGTCCGGTGACCGGTTTCCCCCAACTTAAATCTTGTGTGGCAGTCGGAATTGACACGCTAGACTTGCCGGAAACAAAAACGACGTCGTTTCGAATTTAATTAAAAAAAAAAACAAAAAACTATTTTTGTTTTTCCACCTCACCACCATCCACATCTCATCCCTCTCTCTCTATCGTCCCCCATCTCCCTCTTCCCCATCTTCTCCTCCCCATCTCCTTCTCCACCACTCTCTCCCACCTGAAACCCGCCGCCACCGCCCAAATTGCCGCCTTCCCCACTACCCTCTCTCGCACGTTGACCGCCTCCTCCACCAAGCCCCTCTCCATCCTCTCATCCCTCTCTTCCTTCCATTACCCGTGCGTGGTAGCAGCAGGCGGTGCTGAAGACCAAGAAGAAGAAGAAGTCGGCTGATGCACGCCGCCTTGGCCAGCGTTGGGCCGTCGTCGATGCGGCGGAGCACTTCGTACAGGAGATTGTCGTCCAGCAGCACCGCATCTGCCTCATTCGCCATTTCTGCTACCTTGTCTCCTTCTTGTTCGCATCTTTGTCGTCGGCGGCGGTGGTGGATGCGCCGCTGCCTGCGGCTGTTTCATCGGAGGATTGTGGAGTCGGGGTCTTACGTCTCTTATTTCTTTCTTTGCTTTCAGATATGGGAGAGAGTGGTGGAGGAGTAGATGGGGAGGAGGAGATGGGGAAGAGGGAGATGGGGACAAATTTGACGCAGAGGTTGGACGGGGATAGGCTCGGCGTGAAGGTGACGACGGATGTGTTCGCGAGAGTGGTGGAGGAGGAGATGGGGAGGACGCCGGAGTTGGTGGCGGTGGCCGGCGACGGAGGGGTGCCTTTCACCACCACCTTACCGCCGAAGATGGGGAGAATAGAAAGAGAGGGATGAGATGGGGGAGAAGGGTGGTGAGGTGGAAAAAAAAATTGTTTTTTGTTTTTTTTTATTAAATTCGAAACGACGTCGTTTTGGTTTCCGGCGAGTCCAGCGTGTCAACTCCGACTGCCACGCAAGATTTAAGTTGGGGGAAACTGGTCACCGGACTTCAATTGCAAAAAATTAAAACGTTTTAATTTTACAAAACATTTTTTTAAAAATATGTGCAATTTACAAATTTGGCGAAACGTTTTGATTTTACATGCAATTTACCCTAATATATATTATATTAATTGCTAGAATTAGTATAAAAAATCTAAAGAATTGCTAGAATAGTGCATTTTCCCAAAAAATTATGGTACTTAACTTTCTCTTATTTCGTGTAAATGTGTGCTTTGGGGACAAATATGGTAATTTAACTGCAACATAAAAGAGTGCAACATTCATTTTCCTAAATTGTTAACAATAAAAGTAGTATGTAAATAAATAAGGCAGCATCAAAAGTCAATTGAGAAAGTGTATATGTAATGATGAGTAGTTGGCTCAAGTCAATGTGAGTCAATGTGAAGTCAATCAAGTCGTCCAATTATTGATGGTTGAGAACACCTATTTCCTAAAGACAACTTTTTTTTTAATTGGTGTGCGGTTAATCTAATTTTTATTATATTTTTCACATAATTAATTAATATTTAAATAAATTATCTTTTTACGTTCTCGAACAAATGGATGATTTACCATATTGAAGTCATTCATAACAATTAGCTCGTTTCCAAATAAGTAAATAATTAGCTTATCAAAAAATTTGGGTTACACCACTTTAACACTTTTTACCTATCACATTAATACTCGTGTCCAAAAGAAATGAGTCGCTTATTTCGGAACAGAGAAAGTAATTGGTGATTATAAATTATAAATTCATATTAAGATTATATTTCTAATTGATATTATGGTGCTTGACAATAAATAAATTTTTATTATATTTAATTAATTAAAATAAGATCGGCCACACCAAAACTATATGGGCAATCAAACTACACAATAATATTTCTCTTTTATTTACACTTTCCAAAAAAAAATTAATGGGACTTTTTATTTAATGCGTAGATGCTTGAAAGTAAATAGATTTCCGATTTTGGAAATCGTAGTTGGAAACTTGCAAGTTACAATAAGTCATATTTTCCTAGTTATTTCCCTTTCCTTTTCCTCTTTGTTTTATGTATTTCTGAACATATTGAATAATTCAAAAGATTATGAGGGTGTTTGACTGAGCTTCTAAACTCCTTAAAATAGCTTCTACGATGTTCATTATTAAGAATTTAGGAGCTTATAAGTTATTTTAAGAAACTTTTAAGCTAAGTCAAACACCCTCTATGTCAAAAAGAGCATCTATCTAGTACGATTTGGCTAAAGAGTCACACTAACTAAAAAAAGTAATATAGGTTTTGAGAAAACAAAATATACTTTAATTGATGAATCTAGACCCTAAGGAGAAATATAATTATTTTTATTTTTATAATCAATTTTTCTTTTTTTATGCATGTGGTCAGCCACCGTATATCCGAATATATTGAATAAAAATGGGGCCAATGCACCGTATGATGTTTTGAGAAATTTGTTAATTACTCCATGTTTCCGAAGTATACTAAACCATCCAAAGTTTTGAATAACCACAGATGATTTTCTTATTTGGTGTAAGTAAATGATCCATTGTTTTTTATGTAGTCAAATTTCAGCAACCAACAAATTCTTCATACATGCAACTGAAAAATGTGATACAAAAACTATGTCGTATTGTCCAACGAAAATGTTGCTTGAAAAAATATTATCAATCAACTAATTATTATTAGAGATGTCAAATTGAGCATGTCTATTCAGGGATCACAATTATTTTTCAGACTGGGCTGGACAGGCCTGAAAAAATAATTTTTTATTTTTTAGTTTTTTAACTTCAGAGGAAGAGGGAGTGGTGGAGTTTGAATTCTAGATAAACTACTCATAAACTAAAGCCGCACCACTTAAGACACTAAAATAGAGCGATCAAATCTAGCATGTAATTAAAAATAAAGTGGATTACTAGAGAAATCTGAGCCTATCGAGTTTGAGGTCATTTAGACTGGATCGGGCCAACATGAAAATATATTTTTATATAGCATACTCGGGGTTGTCCCCAAATAAAATCGGCTGCAAGAGTTATTTCTTTCGATCTCTATCTTTTTACCCGTACTCGGTGGTATGCTCATATTTCGTTCTTTCAGGTAATAAAAATAAATTATTAAAAAATAAAGCGGAAAACCTCAGAACAATCTAAATCGACCTAACTCAAAAATTGAACCCTTCCGTTCCATCTATATTATATAAAATATTCTATGGAATTTGAACCCAAACTCTATTCGCCGTGGTGAATGGCCTTTTTTCCCTAGTCGGAATAGGTGGATTAATTTCTTCCCTTAGAACCGTACGGATCTTTATCTAACAAGTAACATTGTGACAACCCCTTCAATTGAATCAAATATATTTTTAAATTTTTTTTTAAGATAATTGAATGCATATTTATTATTCAGGATGGTGAATGTGAAACGGGAGCGATTGGCCACCTTCGAAGTTGAATCTAAATACAAGGTATGTACTAAATTCTACTCGCTCCGTATCACTCATCTTGTCGACTTTGGGTGGACACAGAAATTAAGAAGAAGTTGTTTAGTGTATAAAGTTATTCGAATCACATTATTTAGATGTGAGACCTGTTTATTTTTAATTGAGGTCCTTATTTATTGTTAAATCATTCCTTATTTTGACGTAGAGAAGATTAGTGAGACGGAGGGAGTATTTATGTAACGAGAATTTTGTATATTGGTATGGAAGAAGTAGTAGGAATCCAAAGAATAAAAAAAATAAATTGTGACATATTTGCACAAACTTGACTATTGTTGATTGTTCATCTCATATCATTTAGGTGTTAGTTGATCGAATTAGCGCGCTTCCAAAAGAAGCATTAGGTCTCACATTGTCATTCTTGACGTTCAAGGAAGCTACTGCAACTAGCATACTTTGCCGTTCATGGAAATATTTGTGGACCTTAACCCCGGATCTGAAACTCGAAGGTCCACACGAGTTGGTGGGAAGTTTTGATAATTATGAATCAGTAGTGATTAAGGAAAGACGTAAGTACATTAGATGGGTTTATCGCGTTATAGCCTTGCATCAGATGTCCAATCTTGAGGAATTTAGAGTCTCGTTCGATCTAAGTGAATCTCATACACAATGCATCGATGAATGGTTTAGCTACGCTCTTAGTAGGAAGGCTTAGAGACTCGAGTTGATCCTATTTGACTTAACGGGTATTAGAACTAACTGCAATTATCATTTGTGCTATAGTTTCCCTTATAGAAAGGGGAATTTGCCAAATGATTTCAAGATGCTTAAGCAACTATCTCTGCATTTAGTGAATGTGAGTGGTGAAGCTGTGGAGTTCTTTCTGGGGAACTGTCCTCTCCTCGAACGAGTATATGTGTTCCTATCACCAGTGATGTCGTCTTTGGAGATTATTCGACCCTACCCCTCGTTTAAATGCCTTGAAATATAATTGTGCCATGAACTCAAATCTGTCGTGATTCGTGATTCTAATGTTGTCAATATCAAGTACAGCGGCAGAAGAATACATTTTGTGCTCATCAATGTTCCTCTCCTCACTGAACTTTGGATTCAAGGGCTGGTAACTGAATCCATGCGAGATATTGCTAAGATGTTTTCGTCAGTGCTTCCTCAGCTAGAGATTTTCAAAATAAACTTTTTCTATCACGGGTTATCTCTAAAGGTACATTAGCTACCTCCCGAATTTCTTTTTGGTTTGATTTGCTTAAAATATATCGCCTTTTCTGAATTTTGAAATTTAACATGACCTGTAATTACACCATCTTTACATGTGTTTGAATTTTGACATGACGAGAACCTCCAATGACAGACATGACAGTTATTGGTTGACGTGTTGTTTATTAGTTGACGTGACATTTCTGTTTGACATGGCTATATGAATAAGATGAAGAGATATCGTTTTAACAATTTCGGTACAAGATTTAAGCCAATTCATTTCATTTACCATCGTATAATTTTAGGTGAAACAACACTCGTTTTTTTTTAAGTGAAAAACAATGTTGTTTCTTTGGCCTAGAAATTTTCAAACGGGTGTAAAAGTGGTATATTTACAGAAATTTTGTGAAGGTCATGGTAAATTTCAAAATCCGGAAAAGGTGGTGCATTTTAGGCAAATAACCCTTTCTATTTGGTGTTTTACTCGTATTTGCCATGTTCGGGGTTTTCATTATCTTTTGTGTTTCTCCACAAGATTGTATAAAGTTCGCTTCAGCTGTTGAGATGAATAACCTTAAGCAAATGGTGGTGAACATTTATCTATGTCGCAAAGATAGGGATTATCTCCTACCCGTAGTTAATCTAATAAGTGCATCACCTTGCTTGCAGAGATTTGTGCTAGAGGTAATTGATTTAGTACTCTATATTTTGGCAACTTCATTATCAGTTGATTTTGTAATCCATCTTGTTGTCTTGAGTTATGAGTTTTGTTTTTCTTTATAATTGTTGGACTTTGTATTTCTATTTGGGTTGCATCCTCGTGCGTAATTGATTGGTTTTATTTACCCAAAAAAAAAAATCAGTTGATTTTATCCATGTCTGTTGTAGGCACCACATCGACGTGGTGAAAGCAAGGACTTGCTCGATGGTGCACGTGCTAATAGAGAGATCTTTAAAATGATTCCGAGAGCTTACTCCTCTCACCTGAAAGAAGTCGAGTTTGTTGGTTACAGTGGTGGGATTAGACAACATGAGTTGATTATGCACTTTGTGCATAACAATGTTGCACTAGAAAATATAGTTGTCGATCCACGGTGTTTCACGACTCTTGTACATCGTCCGTGGGAACGCATTTATCAACACAAAATGGATGAAGAAATATTTGCGAGGGCTTATGCAAAGGAACAACTTGAGGAGCATGTTCCTTCCCGAATAAATTTGAAGATCCTTTAGTTTGTGATTGGCATATCTAGTTTTCTTATTAGTTTTGCTATTCTCTTTAATATATTGTTTGGTTTGCTTTCGTTGGATATGAACGTGAAATTTACATTTGTGGACAAGCTGGTACAGATTAAAAATTTGTTGGATCCTTTAGTTTGAAGATCCTAGTGTTGATTCTAGCCGTCGCAGTCCGCTCATATTGTCATCTTTTCCTTATTTAGGTGTCTCACTTATATTGTCATCTTCCAAATAAGAAAAGTTTCTATTATTCAAAATCCTTTAAAAGTTATGAGACCTATCACTTTCTATATTTTTACTCTTATTCTTAATCTTCGTATCGAACAATAATATGACAATTTCAATAGGTCGAAGGGATACATCTTTAGCTAAAAAGTAAATATTATGGTTCAAATCTTGCCATGCGCATGTATATGAATCAACTAATTATGATTCAAGTTGAGCATGTCGGTTCAGGTTGAGCACATCGGGTCACAATTATTTTCCAGACTGGGTTTGATAGGCTGAGTTTTTTTTTTCTTTTGAACTTAGGAAAAGGGGAGCAGTGGAGTTTGAACACTGGACCAAATTATGTACAGACCGAAGTTGCACCGCTTAAGACATTAAAATGGCAACCAAATCTAGCATGTAATAATAAATATAGTGAATCATACCTTTATCTAACAAGTAACAACAACCCATATCCATTATATTGAATCAATTTGTTGAATTGAACGAATCATACCAATTTTAACGGGCTCTAGTCGTGATCCTCAACCATTTTATGGACAGAGGGAGTACTATATTTATCCCCAAGAGGACATTCAAACAGTGCAATTTCAGTCTGTACGAGTGAGATATCGGATTCGAATCCCACCACTCCCCTTTTCTTGTGTAAAAATTCAAATAAAAATTAAACTATCATTTGAACAAATAAATACATATATACAGAAATAGAAAAAAATAAAATAAAAAAATGATCTCCATCTGACATACTCGCATTCTTCCCAATATATTAACAAATTGATATGTTCATTATTAATATATTTAGATAATTTTAAATTCGATACAAAACATACTTGACAAAAACTCATGTGCAAGTCTCCACCGTGCAACACCCATGACCCGATCCGACCCGATCTGGTTGACCCGAGTTTGACCCGAGTCAACCCCCCCGACCATTTTTTTTCTAGTTTTTTTTTTTAAATTTTAACTTTTTTTTACCCCCTTTTTCTGTTTGCCACTTCTTATATGGTCAAGATTCGAGCAAGGGGAGCCGAAAGCTTCGGAGCGAGCCGAAAAAGTCCAAATTGTTGGTCGCCGATTATCCTTATTTTAGTAATCGGAGCGAAGGCGGAGCTGTAAAATTGAAGCCGAAGGCTCCGTCGGGACAAAAAATCTGAAAAAAAAAAAAGTGAGGCGCGTGAGGCCCACGCACGGTGCGTGGACCTCACGCGCGGGTCAGTTGGGGCGCGTGGGCCGGGTCAGGGCGGGTCGCAGCCCGTTTCCATGGTGGAGATGTCTGCACCCAAGTGTTACTCAACGTACTTATATAGTTATATATATATTATTATCAGGAAATTATGAATTGACGTAGTTGGATTAAGAGGGTGTTTGGTTGAGCTTAAAAGCTCATTAAAATAGCTTATAAGTTTCTAAATCTTTAGTAATGAACAACTTATAAGCTGCTTTAAGGAGCTTAAAAGCTTAGCCAAACATTCTCTAAGACAAAAAGGAAATGTCCCCGAAATTCTTCGAATTTACATTATAAGACCCTGAGCTTTTCCGAAATCACACAACTGGCCCAACAAATCTTACGTGCTAAGTCATCACTCATCCGCGTCTAAAGATATTTATATTCATAAAATGCAAAACCCAGAAATTGTAGACTGAATTAGAGCGAGAGAGAAGAGAAAGGGGAAATATTTCTGCGATTAGAGAGAGAGAGCTACAATTTGAAGAGAGAGAAAATGGAAGGGCCACCGGAGAATGACGTATGCTCAATATGCCATCAACACTTTCACATTCCCTGCCAAGCCAATTGCAGTCACTGGTTCTGCGGTGCGTTCTAATTTTACTTCCTCGATTGTAAGGTGGTTCAATTCATTGTGAAATGATTTATTGGAATTCTCTTCCATAATTTTTCTTCACATGTGTGTGTGGGATTTAAGGTATTATATAGGATTTGGAGATTGTTGATCATAGTTTTAACTGAAAGATTGAGTTGGTTTCAGCCGTTTCTATTCAGTTTGATTGTTTGTTTCAATGTGTTTGTACTTGGATAGACCTGCGTTCTTCATGTGTTGGAAATGTGAGATGAATTACTGAAATTTATTTTCCATTTTCTGGTGGAATTTTTTGGAATTTTGAGAATTATGTAGGATTAGGAGATTTTGATCATCATTTTAACTGTAAAGATTGCTATGTTTGGATGCTTGCTTTACTGTGTTTGTTGTTGGATTGACTGCATCTGTCACTTGATGGAATTGTAATCAGTTTCTGTATTGAAGTAACATGAAGCGTACTGTAGTTGTGAAATCAGCAAGTAATTTGAAAAGAAGATAGTAATTTTGAATACAGTGTGCTGTTAGCATGATAAGAGTGCCGGCATTATACATTATTTGCAGATGGACGAGGAAGTAACTTACAAACTGTATCTGTTTGAAGAAGACTATGATAACTGTTGAGTGGAAGTATTTAACTTGATGATCGGATTAGAGTCTCATGATAGATTTAGAAGATAATGCATTCAGGCAGACCTTTTGACACATTATAAAACACTCCGTGGAATGTGAGGCATAATGATCACTATAAGTTAATGTGAAATGGTTTCCGTAATGTTGACTTTATACTTGCAGCTAAAGTTACATTCTTTAAATGCCGTCTGTGTGTTTTTCCTCTGTTTTCAGGTAGTTGTATCTTACAAGTTTGGGATCACACGGCTGCTCTTAGCCCATGTAAATGTCCGCTGTGCAGACGTGACATCACCTTGTTGGTTCCCAGTGAGGCACACCGAACGGCTGATGTAGCTCAGATTTTTAATAGGATCGAAAGTTACAATCGTCAATGGGGTGCACGCCCAGATAGTCTCATGCAGGTTGTTATGTTGTATTTAACTTGCTATTTGTGTCTTACACAGCAACTTGGTATATTTGGTGATTGCAGCACTGTCTACGAATTTATAGTTTACTTCTTATTCATGAAAAGTAACAACGCTAAGTAGAATCCTAGCCTCCTTGGTTGTAATGTGCTTGATGCTCATGGCTCTTTTCGAGTCCTGAAAATCTGAAAGTCCATTTTGAATTGGCTGATGATACATGTCCTTCTTTTTGGCAGAGAATGCAAGACCTTCCATTTCTTCTCAAGAGATTGTTGCGGGATATAATGGATCCTCAAAGAACACTTCCACTTGTTATGAGGGCGCGCGTTTATTTGGCAGTTAAGTCGTCGCTCCCTCATATGCATCGTATATATCTTGATAACATGCACGCGTTTATTTGGCTGTAAAGAACATGGGACATACCTCTTGCATAAAATTCTTACAAGCTTGAATGATTTTGCTATTGGGCATTTGAAGTTTCCCTCGCTACCAATTTTAGAACAATGGAGATGTGTGAAGGATACTGTTAGCTCATCACTCATCAGCAGTACTAATGTTTTAGTTTGATGGACATATACAGCTAATTTCAGTTCAGACAACTCTAAATCTGCTAGAATACCAACATATTTTAGTCCATTTGCATAAATGTGTATACATGTTGCTTATTGAAAAAGATGATTCTATAGTAGTTTATGTGACACGCAGAAACCCTGCCCTCAGCTCCAATCCATTATGTCCATTATCTCGTGATGCCAATGCAGAAGATGAGTAGTTTGTTGACAATATTGTATTCCAGGTTTATCTATTTGGTTAGTCAATCAACTGTTAACCAACGAAAGATGCACAACCTGAGAGAATGATTTTTGCTTGTCAGCATTTATTACTTCTGACACATGATAGGGATATTTGACTGGATGCTTCCATTTTTTCTAGAAAAATTGACTGTTTTTTACATGTAGCTAAAGCCTCGTTTTCTTGCTCTTATTTTTTTCCAGTAGGATATAGTCCACTAACTTATGAATAGAGATGGTGTCACTAAATCAATGTCGTCAGCAGTTTGTGTATATATATAGTCCACTAACTTATGATGCTTGACTCTTTTTATCGCTACTAGCTGAAGATTCAGTAGTTTCTAGTTTCACTCGGATGGTTGCTGTTCTAGTTGTACATTCCTTGTTCAAGTAATTTTGAAATTGCTTAACATTATTGGATTTTAATATTTCTGTTTTCTGAACACGCAGATGATTCTTAGTTTCATGTATGTCCTAAGCCCCGTAGACATCATCCCTGAAGGTATGATAATGCCGTGTGCTCGATTAGATTGAATTATTCGGTGTTTGTGGATTTGGCAGTTTATGATATCGGATTTTCTTCACAGCTCTGCTAGGTATCATCGGTTTGCTGGATGATCTGATTGTCGTTTTAATATGCTTCCTGTATGTTGCTGCCCTTTATCGAACTGTTCTCGTGAGACGCCACGGAGGTTCTTGAAGTGAAGCCTCAATGGCTGTAATATGTCAGGTACCGCTACCATCTCACAATGAACTTGAGCTTCAATTTGAGAATATTCAGAATATATTTTCTTAATTTTCCCTACTTTCTGTTGCAGATGTAACTCGTTTTTTGAACTTTTTGTATCCAGAAAGGAAACTGTTCCAGCATCAAGTAGAATAGAAAAGGCAAATAAATGTGCCATTTGTAATTGTAATGTTTCGTTATGCTTGATGAAGATCGATAGTTTTTTATTTATTTTTTACTCCCTCCGTCCCGTTCATAATATAACATTTTTCCTTTTGCGGGTTGTCTCATTCATAATGTAACATTTTCTTTTATGAAAATAATTAAAATATCACTTTATTCATTTTAAAACTACTTTATGTTACATCAAAAACACTTTATCTCACTTTATTAACAAAATACTTTATATTACTTTATTCACTACACTAAACACCACTTTTACTCTTAATATTCGTGCCGAAAAGAAATGTTACATTATGAACGGGACGGAGGGAATATTTTTTTATATGACGAGAGTAATCTGCAGCTTGGTCTATAGTTTCTTATACAGTTTTGAGCACTTTTAGATTTAGTTACAAACCGAACATTCGGTTTTTCGGGTTCGGATCCGAGTCGCCCGAATGCCTTTCCCAAATTCCCAAATTAATTTATGAATAGTGAAGTTTTATTTTCCTTGAAATGAGATTATAAGAGCTAGAAAACGCATTTTCCTTTCTGATATAGTAACTTATATTTTACTACCAAGTACCTTTTTATCCCATTCCTATTTCACTATTAAATTTTTTATTATTATAAATTAGTACTATTGAATCTTGATTACTCTCGTTATCCACGAAAATATGTTCTACTTACTTACCCATTTTTCTTTGAACATGAAAATGTATTGTCATACCCTTTATTCTTTTCATTAATTATCAAGTTTTTCTTTTATCCCACTCGTAACAATTTTATTTCACTACCCTCTAGTCTATTTTTATGTTACTCACAACAACTTTATCAGTTTTTTTTAAAATCCGCGCACGGCACATACTAAGGCACATTATGGACGGAGTGAGTACTTTTTATGACTAAAAATTGAGGTTCAAAAAAATTATGTTGTATAATAATGGATTAATTGACCCCAACAAACAATTGTTAACTAAACAACTACACACTAATTGTAGAATAATTATAAACTCTAACTAATAATTGTAAAACTAAACTATAAAACAAAAGAGTGAAATTAAATTAATAAACTAAAAAAAATTGATAGGGTAACACCAAAAGTGAGATGGATGATCCCAACCAAGAATCTGTTTAATAGAGTTGTGGAACATCAATCACTATCATTCTATCTTTACCTCTTTTACACAACAATTTTACAAGAATTTCATGATCCAATAATGTTTCTAAGTGTCTACTACCTCTTAACACACATACTTTTAACTATAGATTTCTAACTAAGAAGCCCAAGATTTCATACCATGTTGTCTCATAATTCTGTATGAACAATATGTTCTGACCTACTTCTGGTAATAACATCAACACCTTCTTCTTTCTCCTTCAATGCAGAAGACAACAAACAATCTGCAGAAGGATGAACATAGCCATGATGGAAGCCCCATGCATTATTACAGTGTGTCTCCTCATCACCATCTTCTCTCTGCAAGTTAACGTTGTTGAGGGCTATGTCGGTGCAAGGAACCGTGTCGCTGCAAGCAAATTTCATGGCGATTCGTGTTGCTGAGGTCCCGGTTATGTTCTTGTACATGATCCCACTTATTTCCAATGCTGAAGCCTTGAGGTACAAGAATATTCAAGATGAAAAGATTAATTCTTATAAATAGGGATGTGAGTGTGTGAGTGTGTGTTTTAGCAACACGGATCTTCTACTCCTTATGATATTTCATCCTCTATTCCATTCGTCAGAGTTTTGACATTTGACGATTTGAATATAATTATATACCCTATTTAGGTGGAATAAACCCTGTCAATTCCACATGTCGGTCAACCAATACACGAAGTAGAGAATGAAATACGAAATGGGAGTAGGAAATCTCATTTGGTTTAGGTATCTGCAACCGTTATTATAAGAGCACACAAGATATCGACTTAGAGTCACTTGGTGGGAATGGTAATATTACCTGATCTTGACAAGGATCGGGGGAGTCGCAGTAGAATTGGTCGATGATGATGGGGTTGGAGACATTTTCCATCTTCACGTTTTGGTAGCGCACCGCCCTCACGTAGCCGGACCCTCCCTACAAGACGAGAAACTTGTTCATCGATCCGTGAGGAAAGTAAGAGCATTCGATCGATTCAATTAAAAATCAAAGGCAACTCGATAAAAGGAAATTTCTTGAATTGAGCACCTAAGTGATTGAAATTGTGTCTTTAAACAAAAAACGAAAGAGAACAAGTCGGATCCATTAACGCATGATTGTGTAACATCTCATATTGCAACAATGGATGACTGTCACGCGTGGAGATAAATTGAAAATCTCCAAAATTGTGACATTTTGCATGTATAGACAATAATTAAGAATTTTTATAAACAAATTTGATTAGAATTTTAAAACCTATTTGACACGTGACAATCAATAGAAAATCTTGCACAATTAATAATGCAACAGAGGATCCGGAGGTGTATGAAGTTTCGATTCGGTTGGACTAGTGCACAGTGCACCGCAGACCAGAACTTACCTGCCAGGTTTTGATCCGCAGACCATTCGTCGTGTCACGAATGAAAGCATTATCAAGCACGACCTTCTCAACCATGCCACTTGAGTTGTGCTTCCCAAGGCTACCTATGCTGAGGAAACCAACGACACGAGTAATAAATTAACGCTCGTACCTTGATTAATTGGGTGTTTGGTTGGGCTTTTAAGTTCCTTAAAACAACTTCTAAGCTCCTAAATTCTTAATAATGAACAACTTAGAAGTTGTTTTAAGGAGCTTTTAAGCTAAGCCAAACACCATCTAAGTCTCGAAAAATATTTAGCTCTACCTTATTCCATGACCGGGTCCACAATATATATTCTTCATTTTGATATTCGAACAACCACTCACAATCGAGATGCAATCATCACCTAAAAATCAAGACACACAATGATCAAAGATCAAGTGGACTCTATAGACTATAAAAAATATAGCTAGCGAAATTCGGGCCCAGGCCCGAAATCACGGGCCAAGTGGACCCGTCAGCCTGGCCCGGTCCGATTTTTTCGGTCTAGAAAAACGTGGCATTGTCCTAGTATCAGGGCAATTTTGACAGATCTACTATAAAATATGCAATTTTGAGTTGCGACCTGTTCCGATTGTGCAGTTTTGCACAACCACATTTTTCGACGCAGTGATGTGGATTCCGTCGGTGTTGGGGCTAGTGCCGGGAGCTGAAACCGTCACACCGGTCACACGGATTGATTCAGACCGTGCGATGATAAAATTCATCTGCTGCCCGTTTCGGATAGTGATGTCTTTAACTTTTATAGATGAACTATGATCTATGGTTAAGGCCTACATCAAATAACACTTTTTTCACAATCACGAGCTGAAAACTCAAGGGCCGAGCCTCGTTAAAACCTCTCATTAGGAAAAGAACCTCACCGTTGGAGCTCCTACGCACGGCTGAGTAAAAGACAAAAGAAAAAACAGAGTCATGCTGTCATCAAACTAAGACAAGACAATGATCTTAATTAATTTTTTTTTGTTGGAGTTTTTACATTGGATTTGTTCCTTTTGCAAGAAGCTGCCCACCATTTGCTGCCTGAGCCATCAATGACTCCTTTCCCTTGGAAAATGACATTGCTTAGATTATAGAAACCAAGCCATGTCCGAGGGTTGTGTGGGTCCCATGTTTTTGGATCGTCCGGTGCGACGATAGTTCCATCGATCTACACACGAACATAGCTAGGGGTGAGCAAATTTTTGGAAAAATTTTCGAAAATAAAATTTATTTTGGTTAAAATGGTTCGTTTTATATGGTTTAGTTTTAGGAAATTTTGGTTGAGAAGGTGTTTGGCTGAGCTTATAACAGCCAAACACCCTGTGATTTGTGATATTTTTCATAACGCGGAAACAAATCAAATTAACATATATAACATTTAATATTAATGATAATTATATATTTTATTACAAAAATTGATATCTTAAAAGAAGACCCAAGAAACGATTAGGTTAGTCGGTCTATTTTGACAATCAGTTTAATTTTATTTTATTTAAATTGATCGAAAGAACCGAATACTCATTTCCATCCAAAAAAAATCTTTTTTGTGTTTCTAAATCGAGATAATTTTCGACATATATCTATAACAAAGATTGCATTTACCTGGATTATTAACTTGCCAGCACAAGGGCCTTCGAATTTGGTCGCATTGACTAGATAACGATGCCCTTCGGGAACCAAGAAAATCGATCCTCGTGTCGAACAAGCTTTCTTCCATGAATCTACAAATGCCTAAATATAGGATGTACCAACGTGATAGAAGATGAAATTCTTTTTTTATAATTATGAGCATAATAATTAATCTACATCACTATTCACTAGTAAAAAGTGACATTAAATCATACTATTATAAATTAGTAAAAGTATGCTAATTTAGAATTTGTTGAATAAATGATATATAATTAAAAACTATTAAAAGCAAAGACATAAACATGCACTAACTCATATTGGTATAAAGATTTATGAAACATTTAACCTCATAATTCTCATGCTCTATATACTGAAATAATTTCTAGAAAAAAAAAACAACATTCCTACCTGAGTATCATCAGAAACTCCATCTCCAACTGCACCAAATGTAGCCACATTTGAAATAGCCTTTTTCCAACAATGACTTTCCCAATTTGGAAAGTCTAAAAACTCAAATTCATGATCTTCATCTATTTCTTGCATTTCCAAAGTTTCTGCAAATCTAGATGGTAGAGCTAGCAAGGCAAGAAAGCAAAGCAAGGTTAGTGTGTTCATGATTTTAAGGATGTTTGGTTATTTTCTTGTAATGATATATACACACACTATATATATATTATAGTTTGGTATTAATTTCATGAAATGATTTATATATTTAAAAACGGAATGGAATATTTGTGGGGTTACTAAATTTTGCTTGACTTGAAATGGCATGATAAAATGTGAAGATTGCTTTACTCTTTCATCTACTACTACCTACTAGCACATACATCCCTTTAGTTAGTCAACACTGATCTCATGACGAGAGAAAAATGAATCTAGAGAGAGAGAGAGAGAGAGAGAGATCAGGTAGTTAGTTATATGAGAAGAAAGAGATGGTGACATTTTACAACAAAATATGGCATTGCTTTTGCAATTCATTAAGCTTTTCTTATTCGAAGACTTAATGATGAACAATTTGATCTATTTTTATGGACCAGAAACATGCAGTTTTGGAAATGATACGTAGAAGAAAGAAATTGAGATTCAATGTACATGAAATCATTAACACCTAATTATATGTTGATCTTTAAATTTAAATAATATTTTCGAAAAACACTAATTATATTAATTATTGAAAAAAATTGAAAGACTATTTAATTATGAATATGTCACCGTTGTCCGGACAAGTGTTGTCCAAATATCAATACTCCTTGTTTATATACGTAAATAATGTAATTACACGCATTAATTAATTTTAGGGTAATGACATTCGTTGTGAATTTATACATATTAGCGTGCATTACTATGTATGACATGACTTTATTATAGTATGTAGTATGTATATTTTATGCATGTCACATATTGAGATAATTATCAAATAGACTAAATATAAATCCTAACATTTTATGCATCGTGTCTCATTTTATTGAATTCATAATCATAGTTTTGTGTACGAGTGTTATTATACTCAGTGGCGGAGCTAGAATTTTAAAAATGGCCGGACGAGATTATATTTATGTATTTCGTCACAAATTTAGATGGACGAACTTGTAATTATACGTGTAAAAGTGGGGGAAGAAAACTTCAACCTAAATATAGGCGGTCACCCTAGTGGTAGATCCACCCCTGATTATATTAGTACTTACTAGTATGTATATATTTGTAGTCATGCAAATAACAGAACATTTCAAATGGTCCAAATCTTGGATAAGATTTAAATCGAAGAGACGTTTCAATTAAAGAATAAATAAATGTTTTTAATCAAAATAATGATATCAAATAACGAGGATAAATTCGTAGTTCTAGCTTATTAAACATCAACACTCATGATCAAATTAAGAATATATTTCTTGAGGATTACATCTATCTAATCTAACCCTATAACATAAGCAAAGTGTAACACTTTTAGGTAGAAGTTCAACTTCTTTCTACATTTATATTCATCCATCCATCACAATCAAACACAAGACAAATTATATAACGTAACATAAGTAGGAGTTATCCTCGAACATCTATAAGTAACAACTGCAGATTTATACTCGAAAAGAATGTCTTAATTAGTTGTGTATTAATATGTTTTTTAAATTATGGGTAATGATATTCGGATACACCATAACCAGCCATACGCGTAAAAAAAGAAAAGTTGCTGGAAAAATGGAAATAATCATATTTCCCCCTTTGGGTTTATGCTTTCCAATTAGGGTTTATTTCTATTTTCAAAACCTATATTACCATTTTTAGCTTGTGTGGTCTCCCACGATGTATCCGAATATCATTACCCTTAAATTAATTCCTACATCTTATCATTTGTGTTACGAAGACTCGTTTGGTATCCATATACGTATATCAGGTATGTGTATCAGTATGACCCATATCCATACCTTAGGTTTGGTATATCAGTATATCGGTATCAAATTGATATATTTGATATGTTAATTTTTAATATTTTCATATACCAATTTTTGCTAGTATATGGACTCATATATTTACTTTAATTTTCCACTTGATATCAGTCGATATCTTCAACATATCAAACATAAATATCAAATATCAATCGATACTCATACTCGATATCTGATACTCATACCCATATTTGATATCTGATACAGTGATATATGAATACCAAACATGCCCTAAGTAAAACATAATAAAGTGTGTTTAAAGGATCTCCTATACTAAAACTCAATATTTTATTTTTTTTAAAATGAAACCACTATCAATAATATGTAATACGTACACTTGAATATATTATTGCAAAATATATTCAAGACTCGGTAATTTTAAATTCGAAAATATGAAATAAAGACATAGTCATATTTTTATATACATTTCTCGAAATATTTATATTGTCTAAATTCCCAAATATTTATTTTATGTTTTCCCAATCTACAATAAAACTCGGCCCGAAACAAGAAAATGCAGCACTATACGAACCAATATATGGCTTAGCCCGGCACAAAATAGTTATATTCTCTAACCCGAATATCGAAAGCCCAACCCATTTAATTAATTTCGACTAAATTTATTACTTTTTGCGACACCTTCAAACGATTGGGAAATTTCCCATTATTGCATTAGGGCTTCATTTCCTCCCAATTTTTCTTGCTAAACTCAAATTTTCTGGTGGGAATCTCCGATGGCGTCCCTCTTTAAGGTAAATTTATCTAATTGTTTAAATTTATGTTAGAAGTAATCGATTTAATTGCGAAATGTTAGCTTCAATTTGAATTCCTGCATTCGCATTCAGTTTTCAGCTAGTCTAGGTTAATGCGTAAAGCAATTAAGCTTCCTGCATAGACAAATTTGATATTATGCGTTTGAGCTTGTTGTTTGCTGAATCTAAGCATTTGTATGAGGAGAATGAAGTAGTTGGATTTTGTTTACTGAAGTTTGGGCAATTTTTTCTTGGTTAGGATCCGACCAAATTGTCGGCGTATAGGGACAGAAGGTTTCCTGGGACTCAGGAAGAGTATGAGGAGGCGCTGCTGAACTCGACGACTGTTTACGTGGGGAACATGTCGTTTTACACGACGGAGGAGCAGGTGTACGAGCTGTTTTCTCGGGCGGGGGAGATAAAGAAGATGGTTATGGGATTGGATAAGAACAGCAAGACCCCTTGCGGATTCTGCTTCGTAATGTAAGCGTATAGATTGGCCGAAGATGAGTCTTGCACGAATTGTTCCCTTTTTAGCTTGTTATTGAGTTTTTTCAAGTGACCCTAAGTGTTAATTTGAATTATACACTGTTCTTTCGGGGGTTCTGCTTCGTTATGTAAGTGTGTAGATTGGTTGAAGACGAGTCTTGCTCGAATTGTTCAGTGCTTAGCTTGTTATTGAGTTGTTTAAGTGACCCTACTTGTTGATTTGAACTATACATTGTGCGTTTAGCGGGTGACGTGGTGGGGGTTTTAGTTAGTTTTGCCTTGTCTTCAATTAGAGGCGAATGGATAGTAGTTGCTTTCAATTCCTTTAGTTAGTCGAGGTCTCTTACTCCTGTTGATGGGAAGAGAGGGGGATGGGGGGTATGGATGAGTCGGGGAGGGAGGGTAGCTCAGTACTACTGCCTTATCTGTTATGAAGTTTTAGTCCTTGAGTAGTTTCATATTATCAAAAGTTATATTTGAGCTCGTGTTTGCTGGTCACTTTGTGCTTTATATTTCTCATCACTGGACCCCTCATTTTGGAGCTTCACACCGATCAGGTACTATTCCAGAGACGATGCTGAAGATACTGTGAAATATATCAGCGGGACTATTCTCGATGACCGTCCTATTCGTGTTGACTTTGATTGGGGGTTTCAAGAAGGCAGACAATGGGGACGTGGACGGAGTGGTGGGCAGGTGAGTCCTAAATTGTGTTTCTCCTTGCTAATCCAATATTTGATGTAATTCATGTTCTATGTTTCAGGTGCGGGATGAATATCGTACAGACTACGACCCAGATATCCTTCGCAGTCCAATTTTTTTTTTAACTACTCAATTTGAACAATTTGTTTGAATTTACTGTTTCATTTCTGTCCTTTGCTTGTCATTGTCATCTGCACTCTCATATATAGGTGCAAGTATTGCAATATGCATTCAAACCTTGCTTAATACCATCAGTCGACTGTGTGCAGCCAGATTTATTCTCATGCATTTCTATTCAAAAAAATAATGCCCTACAAGTTGAGCTATAAATTTCTATGTGTAAATAAGTTCACTGGATATCCAATTTCTTAACAAGTCATACGTAGAGGTGGTTATGGAAAAATAGTCCAGAAAGAGCTGGAAGCCCAAAGGCAGCTCGTGGATTATGGTGCTGGATCATTAGGTTCATTTGCACCTGTTATGCAACCTAACTGTAAGTCACTAAACAGCTTTAGCCTTTCTCGTATTTACCGCTTATCAAATGTGAAAACTAAAGCTCTTTACATGAAATCCTGTTTCTGTATAGACATTTAGACCATATACGTGACCTTTGAGCTCTTGGAATCCTATATTACTGAGGAGTATATCTATGTACACAAATCTGACATATTGTTTAGAGATTGTGTGTGTGTGTGTGTTTAGTGGTTTGAGTTTAACCTGTAATCTCTAAGACATTTACATATGGGGATGAATACACAAATACTGTTGACATTTATTGATTCTTTGAACTACTTGCAGTTCTATCTAATCAATTTCTTTTTCTCTGAGAAAGTTGATTTCTCTCTCTTACATGATACTGTTGGCATTTGTCTGCAATTGCTTTTCTTGGTCAGTAAGCCGTTTTCTTCATCACTGATAGGGGGTTATTCTTGTTCAATAAATTAATTAAAAAAACAATCTTTGGCTATTTAGATAAAATTAGTAGCATGTGTTAGCTGTGGTATTTACTTCATTTGTTGTTGACTTTCTATTCTTGTAGATGGTAGGCATGGTGGAAACTATGGTCAAGGGGGCGGCTTCCGTCATGGCAGAGGAGGTACTATTCTCATTTAGACTAGCCTCATGATTCTTGTCATAGAAATCATTAATTGATGCTTTACTTTGGTAAAACAGATTACCAACGTAAGCGACATAGAGAAGATGACCGTCGGGGGCCAGATATTCAAAGGAGAAAGTCAGACTTTGTATATCGTAGAAATCCAGACAATGAACCAAGACCTGTAAGTTTCCAATGAATTCACATTTTCATATATACTTCCACTCTCCTTTTTCATTTCCCCAACTTAATCTACCACTTATGATTTTTCCCCCTCCATACTCTGCCCTATACAAAACTATCTACATGGTCTGACCGGAGGAGACCAGTCATAGAGTGCTATATTTGTAATGTTATTGGTGTTTTGTGGTGTTTGGATCCAATCTAGTCATAGGTCTAACACGAGACTCCCCCAATTATCTATATGTATAGCCACTTTTAGTTGTTTCGTGTCAATTTCCATACGATGTTGATAGCTTCACGGATCATGCCCGTTCACGTCAGACACAAGAGGGCCGGCATATGTAGAAGTCTCGTATCAATGTATTATGTCCTTATCAAATGGTATGCACGTATCTTGATTCATATTCCATCATTATCATGCTTACAGGAGAAAAATCCACGATTTCGGGAGAGTGGCGATTCGGACGAGGATGAGGACGATGATCGTAAGCGGCCTACATAGGCAACATCATCGGTCAGTTGGTGACTTAGATTTAGAAGTACATGTTCAAACTCTATGCTTTGCTCCAAAATGCGATCTCCCCACCATTCCTGCAAAGCGTTACTGCTTAAAATTTTGTAAAACTCCATGTTTTAATATTCAAATGGTTGAGCTTTGCTGCTGTAGATTAATACTGAAACATTTCTCCCGTAGACTTATTTATTGGGTTGTAGGCTTTTATTTTTTAGTTTTCTTTTTTCTTTTAGTTTGTGTGTGTGTGTGTGTGTGTGTGTGTGGACCATAATAATATATGTGTAGTTTTATATGGTGGAAGAGGTTAAAAGCTCGGATCCAAACCTATATTCAATATATATAATTATGGATATATACTATTGAATATTATCTCTCCAACCTTAGTTCAAGTTGGAACTTAACTTTTTCTCTCTAAAGAAAATTGAAGCTTATTTCATATTTTTGCTGTGATTATATAGAGTTAATGTGTTTAAAGTAATTAAATTTATAAAAAGATGCAAGATCTCTCCTGAAGCTTCCATTCTTCTCCAAGAGTTTTTCAAACTTCCATTCTCCATCACCTCTACGATTGCAACATCAATCAAATCGTTCACACCATTTGGTTGCGGGAGCTTGTGCACCTTCCCATCTTTAACATCAAAAAACACAATTTCACCGTTGCACGTGTAGTAGATACATCCATCATCACAGGCTGCATCGTTTGGCAAGGTTTTGTTTTTCATTTAAGGATGTTCCAATAGCAAGGTCTCATTTTAAAAATAAAAATAATTAACTCTTTAAAAGTTATAGAACCCGCCACTTTTCATCCATTTATTCTTGTTTCGTAATACCCGTGTCCAAAGAAGTGAGATCATGCTATTAGAACGAAGAGAGTACATTACAAGACTCCACTGTTTGTATCCCACTATTTCAAAAAGTAGTGTCTAAGTACTAGAGTTGTCAACTGGGTTGGGTCGACCCAGCCCAACCCAGCCAGCCCGGTCATAGACCGATATGAGTCGGCCCAAGCCCATCCCATTTCATATTTGGTGCGGGCCTGGTCCGAGCCTCCATAATCCATAAGCGGCCCAGGACCCACGATAATTTTACACTATATTAGCTTCAAATGGGCCTAAATAATTGGAAATGTTCAACCTAGGCCGCCCATTTAATTCATGGATATGGGCCGAGATGAGCCTAAAGGCAGGTGGGTTTCATCGGACCCGGCCCGGCCCAGCTCATTTGACAATTTTATGTTTAATCATGTAAAAAACAAATTTAGAAAAGAACAAATTGAAAAGCTTCCGTATCAAAATAATACTCTGTTCGTCTCATATAAATGACTCGTTTATCATATAAGACGATCTCATGTCAAATGATTCATTTTTAAATAAAAAATAATTATGTTTTCAAAAATTGTGAGGTATACTTGTTACGGTAGAGCGGGAGTATATTTGAATTTTTTAATTATATATTCAGATAAAACTATAAGCCAAAATTGCAGCGTATTTTGTTCGGCGCCAAATCCCTAATTTCACAACTCGAATCACTCAAAAATGGAGCTGGAAACTGAATAAATCCTCCGATCGAATGGATATGGAAGAACGCGCACCTATACCGAGGGAGCCGCCGACAATCCGACGCTTGGACGAGGCGGTGGTTAACAGAATCGCCGCCGGCGAGGTCATCCAACGGCCGGTCTCCGCCGTTAAGGAGCTCGTCGAGAATAGCATCGACGCCGGCTCCACTTCCATCTCCGTCGTAGTTAAAGATGGTGGCCTCAAACTCATCCAAGTCTCCGACGACGGTCACGGAATTCGAGTACGTGTAGTATGTTTTGCTGTTTTAGCGACTATTGGAGTTCAATTTTTTTCTGGTTATACTTGAAATTTCGATTAGGGCTAACTTTGGTACTGAACTGTTTTGATGGAATCTGAACTCCTCTATTAGCTCATATTCTCTAGTAAAAAGATGACTGGCTACATTGATGTGTAGAAATATAATCATGAGGAAATTTGTATGACTTGTAATGGCAAATTAATATTGGAGTTATTGAGTCTGATTTTCTGCTTGTTTTCTGTATGTGATATAGTATGAAGATCTTCCAATATTATGTGAGAGGCATACAACCTCTAAATTGAGTAAATTTGAGGACCTGTTGTCTATCAAATCAATGGGATTTCGAGGTGAGGCGTTGGCAAGTATGACGTATGTTGGTCATGTGACAGTTACCACAATTACCGAAGGACAATTGCATGGATACAGGTAACGATACTAGACTGAATCAATGTAAGGAGGTTGAGCCAACTTGATATACTACGACTTCTTCTTTATGTGGCTTTGCACTATCAATCCATTTAGGAAAACCGTAGTCGGCATCCTTGCTATAATGTAGTCTTCTTTTAGAAATGCACGAGTGCATTTACTGTTTAGATGAGGATTGCTTCATGCAGGCAACTTCTTCTATCTAAATTTTTAAATTGTTCTAGTTCTTAAGTTATGATACCAATGTAGTTTGTAGTACTTGCTTTTCTGTACTCAGTTATACATCTCTTCTTATTATTTAAGCTGAGGCTTCACCTATTCTCAAGCTTTGGAAATTTGTGTCTGATCAAGACTCTTGATATATATTTCAATTCTCTTTTGAAAATTTCTCAATATATCATCTGTTTTGGTTTCTTTTTTTCTTTTTGTAGTTCTAGTAACTTTTAGTTTTTTCCCTTCTTTAGGCATGAGGGCCGAGATAATTTGATTAGACACTTCTATAGCATAAACTTTAGTTTTTATTTATTTATTTATTTTTTTTTCTGTGCAACGTCTTACTTGCTAGGGCAACTTATAAAGACGGAATGATGGAGAATGAACCAAAAGCATGTGCAGCTGTTAAAGGCACTCAAATCATGGTAGATGTCTTATCTTGACACTTGTTTTTCTTTTCCAATTTTTTTAGTGTTGAAACACATATTTCAAATTCAGGGGTTCAGGATATTAAAAGGGAAAAACTATGTAGATCAAGTCAACTAGCCAAGAAAGAAAATAAACTAAGGAAAATCGAAAGAATTTGACTCTTGAGTTAACTATTACACTTAGCATGGAATGCACTGAGTAACATGTATGGTAATGGCCTGGCACTGTGTCACGTAGTGGACACCGTACAAGTTATGTTTTTGGTTTTATTTTCTATGTCACTGTATTTCTGAGAGTCGACTCAATCAGCAATCCCTAGTATTTTTTTTTTTTTGTTTTCTTAAACTTACACTCCTTTTGATGACCATGTCTGCTTTTGCATGATATGCATCTTTTTGGCAGATAGAAAATTTATTTTATAACATGGCTACTCGGAGGAAAACACTTCAGAGTTCTGCTGATGACTATTCAAAGATAGTTGATTTGATTTGTCGGTTTGCCATCCATCACACAAGTGTGAGCTTCTCTTGCAGAAAGGTTTGTCCCTTGACGAGGTTCACTCTACTTTGTTTCTGTACCCCGACTTCAAAATTTCTAAGATGTATGTTTCTCTTAGCATGGAGCTGCTAGAGCAGATGTTCACTCGGTTTCTACATCATCAAGGCTTGATGCAATCAGATCTGTGTATGGGGTATCAGTTGCACAGAATCTTTTGAAGATAGAAGCCTCGGATGATGATCCATCAAGTTCAAGCTTCCAAATGGATGGATTTATTTCTAATTCAAACTACATAGCAAAGAAGATAACAATGGTGCTATTCATTAATGGTAGGTTTTAACTTCCTAATACTTAGAGAGATAGTTAGTATTATTATTATTATAATTATCATCATGTATGTTTTTCTCATGAATAATGTCCTCTATATCTATTCTGGCTTCTGTGCTGTTTGAAGATCAGAATATTGTAGCTTAATTATACAATTAATGCTTGTGTGGTGACTGTTTGCAGTAAAGGGATCCTTTCTTTATATCATAGTATATCTGAATTTTTTTAAACTTATTTTGCTCCTTGCCTTCTGGGTTTGAAATACTTGATTATGTTTATTTAAATTGCTTCTAACGAAGTTCTAGTTTTATTTGAATGGTGACTTTTGATTTGTTTTTTCCACCTCACGTTGCATTCCATATTTCAGATAGACTAGTGGACTGTGGTGCTCTGAAGAGATCAATTGAGATTGTTTATTCTGCTACATTGCCCAAGGCATCCAAACCTTTCATCTACATGTCAATCAAATTGCCACCTGAGCACATTGATGTAAATGTACACCCAACAAAGAGAGAGGTACATTTACTGCTTTATTGAATGAGAACATAAGTGAATAATAATATTGCACTTTATATTATTCTTTTGTTGTATACACAGGTAAGCCTCCTGAACCAAGAAATTATAATTGAGAAGATACAATGTGCTGTAGAGTCAAAATTGAGGAACTCCAATGAGTCGAGGACATTTCAAGAACAGGTACTCTCGACCAATGTTCTGCATCAGCTTGATTTTTTGCCTCTCCTTGTAGATTTATTTATACAGATTTGCTTCATTTTTATGGGATTTTGACTTCGTAATTTTTCTAAACATAACTAATTGGCGTTTAAGTAATTTCAGGTAAAACCTTTTTTATACGGTTCTGTTTCATGTCTTCTAAGTATGAGCTTACTGATTATATTTTGCTGCGTCCTGACACAAAGTGTTGTCCGACTTCCCTTTCAAATTCTCATTTTTTGCCCTGAAATCTGTGGCAGAGAGTGGATACTTCACCTATTTCTATTTCTACTGGCAAGGATACCACAACTCCTCCCTCATCTTCGGGTATGCTAAAGCTCTCTTCTTTTCTTTTCTACATATCCAGATTGTGTTGGATTATTTTCGTTTTTTGTTGGCCTTTGCTTTTGAAACCTTTAGTCCTCGTGCGTAAACTTCGTAGGAACAAAGCCACAAAAAGTTCCGGTACACAAAATGGTACGGACAGATTCCCAGGATCCTGCAGGAAGGTTGCATGCATACATGCAGGTTACGCAATCTAGTCAACCACAAGGAAATTCTTGCTTGGCATCTGTGAGGTAGAACATACTTACTCTTAGTCCATTTACCTCTATAGATGTTTTAGATAATAAAGAAAGCTGTATCTAATGACTGTAGGGTAAACAACAGATTAGGGCCATCAATTTACAAGTATTGGATTGATGAGAAGTGATTGTTAATTCTTGGACTGGATCATGAATTTTATTGCCTATTACCTATTGGACCTGTGTCAGATTTATTTCTCTACATATGATTGATGTAATGTGGGATAAATTTTGCAATTACCAGTGTCAATATAATTATAATTTGTTATAAATGCTAACTTTAAAGTATTTTGTCAGATGAATTACATGTATGTGACCTTTGGTTCCTCTCAGATACCCATCAGTACTTATTTTTTGAACTATAGGTCTTCAATCAAACAAAGAAGAAACTCCAGGGAGACTTCAGACCTTACTAGCATTCAGGAACTTGTCAGAGAGATTGATTCTAGCTGCCACTCTGGTTAAGTCACGTCCTTGCTGATTGTGAACCTTTTTCACAAACTTGTCAATGGCATGCACTGACTTGTAATCTTAATAGAGTTGCTGGACCTTGTTGGACACTGCTTGTACATTGGGATGGCAGATGATGATTTAGTCCTGCTGCAGCACAACACTGATCTTTATCTAGCTAATGTGGTGAACCTGAGGTAGAAATTGTAATTTGAGTAACGCTCAGACTTTGTAGTGTACTGAGGATAGAGAAATAGTGGAGTGTGCCATTTGATCTCATAAGCCCTTCCATTTAGCTCAAACTATGATAAACATATTCTGTTCTGGTTTGTGACTTCTTGAAGCAATTGTGTTGCTGACGTATGACTTCTGATAAAAAAATATTTTTATAAATTTTGACGGTGGACTCCTCTAGCGCATGAAATTTATGTAAACTGTGACTGTATTATCTTTCTGATCCATGAATATAACCTGGCATGTTAGTCTTTCATTCAGTCCCCTTCATTCCACTGTATATATTGCTTCTCTTAGTTGTCTGAGTTATCTGATAAGTTTACCCTTCTTTTGGTGCTTGGCAGCAAAGAGCTCATGTACCAGCAAGTTTTACGGCGATTTGCACATTTTAGCGCAATTCAATTGAGTGATCCTGCTCCTCTCAAGGGATTGATAATGCTGGCACTAAAGGAGGATGACTTCGACCCAGAAGGCAGTGAAAATGATGAACTGAAAGAAAAGATAGCAGAAGTAAGTTTTACTTTATACTAGTGGATCTTTGTAGAATGTATAGAGATTGTTTGCATGATTTCGATCTGATAAATCCATCCTTGCATGTTCACTCTCTGGTTTTGGTAAACTGGAAAGCTCTTTCGGTATTTTTCATAATTACATGTTAGACTTAATGACATTTTCTTTTAATTATGCATACATAACAAGTATTTAGAATAGATCATTATATCAGGTTATGAAAGATTGGATACTGTCATATTTGTTTTAACCACGATAACAAGTTAAAGTGAATTCAACTTGTACAGACATTTATTAAAATTAAAAGGAAATACTGATTCACACTTCACCGTTTTTCAATGTTTATGTAATCATTCAGCTTCTGACGTTTGAGGGAATCAAACTATGTGCTTGCAACTGAGAATGATGATGTGTCCTGCAATAGTATCATGATGTGAAACACCCTTTTAAGCAGTGTAGCATTAATAGGAGAAACTGCAAGAAAGCTCAACATTTGGTTTAATCTTTTGTCCTGCATAACAATTATTTTAGAAGCCCTTAAATAAGATGTCACAGAATGACATTATGCTGGTTAGCCGCTGCATCATAACTGGCCTTGCTAATCTTGGGGAAGTTCCTGGGGATTTGTATTGTAATTCACTAGTGAACTGTCTGCATGAACTGACATCTTTGAGCATTTCATTCGTCATGCTTAAATACTGTGGATTCATTTTCATATATGGTCCGCTTGTCATTCTTTTCCTTCTAAGTGCTCTTGTTATGTGTTGCTAGATGAGTACTGAGCTGATCAAACAGAAAACTGAGATGTTGGAGGAATATTTTGGCATTCATATTGATCAGAATGGTAATTTGTCCCGGCTCCCCATTGTACTTGACCAATACACACCTGACATGGATCGTGTTCCAGAGCTTGTTCTTTCTTTGGGCAACGATGTAAGCTCCACATTTAAATTATGTTAAATATATAACTCTCCTGATATTTTACTTGGCTGATTTTTTTCCTTTTTTTTTACACGACAAATAATATTCTGATTTGATTGCCTTTTTAGGTTTGCCGTTATGTTGCCTTTGAGACCACTAATCTACTCTCCATGATTCTCTTTTGACAGACCAGTCTTATATAGCAACTGATTGTCTGAGCTAAATATGTTTCTCACCTCATTTTTTTTTAATTTTGTCAATGGTGTGACGTAGAAGCCTCGTCTACCAGAACTCCCTAGTACTATCTATTGTAATGCATTTAATGCAGTATTTGCTTATATTTATTGTTTAACAGGTTAATTGGAATGATGAGAAGGTCTGTTTTCAAACAATCGCTGCAGCTATTGCGAGCTTCTACGCCTTTCATCCCCCTATGTTGCCTAATCCAGAAGGCGAGGGCGTACAATTTTATAAAAGAGCTTCTTCTGGAGATCTCGAAGGAAATACCTCACTAAGTGCTGGTAAGTCTGTTGTGCCAACATTATTGTGGTATTGTTTGTTGACTTGCATTTCATACAGGCCTTAGTCTTCCGGGCTTTGTATTCTCAAATACAAATTACTGTTTTAAATTATGCCTAGTTGAGTACATTACATCGCTTAGTTCGTGAATATGCTTCATAATTTTTATTCCTTTGCGTGTTTCTGATGTTTCCAAGTTTACAACAATATGTGCTATTGTTAACCAGAGGACATGAAGGAAGATCAAGATCTACTTGCCGAGGCTGAAAGTGCATGGTCTCAGCGCGAATGGTCTATTCAGCATGTTTTGTTCCCCTCCATGAAGCTTTTTCTCAAGCCTCCTACGTCAATGGCTACGAATGGAACTTTTATCAAGGTACTCGCGGATGAGAATCAGTATCCATTTTGCTTTACCGTTTCTTATAACTGTTTTAATATAATATCAGGTGCAAGTGCAACTTCCGTAATGATTTATTCACTTCGTACAGACTGCCTATTCAGAAAATTACACTTTTCCTCTCTTGATTTGTTTAGCTCAAAAGCTTTTTTCATTCACCTTTCAAATAAGTCATCTTTTGGTTGATGATGAGAGATGAACGGAGAATGTAATCTTCGAGATATCTCTTACATCTCTTATTCTACCATACAGCCTCCTGTTCTCCACGTAATATTTGTCTTTCCCACAATTTTACTTTCACTTGCATCATATTGCGTAATTTTCCACAACTTGTATTAAACATGTTCTCTAGAAAGTTTACCTTTTCGACAATGTATGTAGCTTATAATCATTCTCTTATATTTCTTAAATAACTACTTTGATTTCGATAACCTAGTTCAGTTTTCAACTTGAAACTGTTGATATTTTGATATACAGTTAACTTCATTGGAGAAACTCTACAAAACCTTTGAAAGATGCTAACTAGAGCAGTAGTCCTCTCTCTCTCTCGACCGAGCCGTACCTGTGCATAATATAGTAAGCTTGCAAGTTCCCTCAACTGCTTCGCTTCTTAGTTTTTTTTTTTTTTCATTTCTGATTCTCTTATCTTTAGCATGTGTTCAAAAATTGCATCAAGCTTTTAGTTTTACATGCATGCGTATTTTGCATACTGCTGCTATATTGTGTTGAAAAAAAGAAGAGTTATGCTTCACTTCTTAGGGATCATCCCTCTGTTTTTGCCTCTGGACCTGCTTTTGCAATCATGTTTCGATTTTGTATTTTATTTTGTTATGGCTAAATAGTTAAACAGTAATTATATTTGGACACTATTTTAATTTTATTTTAAAAAGTTTGTTCCCACATTATATTCCCGACAATCGTATTATGGTCCTAAAATTTTGTTTGAAAGCAGATTTGAATAGTTTCTCGTAATTTGGGATATGATTGTCAAAGCCGAATGTTTAGGATTAAAATAAGAGTGTTAGTTTGAGGTCAATTTAGCCTTAATTTTATTTGGTATTTGTTATGTGTATATATTTTTGGATTCATAAAATAAAACAAAAGGAATGAGAATAGATTATAGTATGAAATATGATGCTGGCCGCTTTTCGTTTTTGTATGCTTGTGTTGAATACAGAATTTGAGGTTGTTATGAAATAGTAATGATTATTAGTAAATAAATTATTTTGATTGTTATGCTGAGAGAATCGGGATCGCATTATGAATGCACCTAACCTGCAGCTGTCACCTTAAATTTTTCTATTATAATTATATCTAGAACATCCAGTTCATCTTCACATTTTAAATAGAAAATATTTCTATACGTCAAAATTGTATTCACATTTTCTAGATATGTCCAAAGATATTGGTTGCGCCCACATAAAGCTATATTTAAAGATACTGTGTGACCAGTGACATAAATTAAAACATATAATATAAATTTTGAAAAATGAAATATTCTTTCCGTTTTAGGTTAGTATGATAATTTTCCTCTTTTAGCTGTCCTAAAATATTGTATTTCTTTTTTAAGATATGTTTTTACTCTATCTGTCAACGAAATAGTTGTCACATTATGAACAACACGAGTTTTAAGAAAATGGTAAGTAGTAGTAGATAATAGTGCGTATTTTTGTAAGTGGAGTAAGAGTTCCATAATAAATATGAGTGAAGTAGTGAGAAATATAATGTATTATGTGAGATTAACTACTTTAAATATAATGTATTATGTGAGATTATCCTAAAGGTTCAACATATTTACTTCTATAAAGTTTCATCATCCACTAAGAAATTAATATTATATTATTAAACGAGTTCTTTCATCCACTTAAATATTCATGTCAAACATTTATTTACTTTTTCTTAAAATTTGTGCACGGCCCCTACACCATACTAAGTAGGGGCTGATGGAGCATATGTTAATTGGAGAATCATAAACTCCAAAGGAAATGTGCCCTTTTTTTACAGTTAACTTTCACTTTCTGACGCATGTTGTGGGACACAGTGTGAACGAATAGAGTTCCATATTTATAATATTTGTAAATAAATACACTGCTCTAGTGCTATGATATAAACTAGCTTGAGGCTCGGCTTTATTCTTTTTTCATTTCGTTTTTTCACCATATATTTTGATATCCTTTTTTGTAATTTGGAATGGATTACATATTATTATTATTATTATTATTATTATTATTATTATTATTATTATTATTGTAAGTCCGTTTATTGTTGTGAACAAATCTATAAATATTTTCATGCAATCAACTAAAGTTTGATTTATTGGTGTATCGCATTTTTTAATACAAAAATAATTGAGATATTTATAAGTCTACTATTAAGGCCATATGGTATATAGGTTTAATTAATTTAAATATTTTCCTATCGTTGCAGAATTACGTAATTGGAACATGCACATGAAGCATGTAAGGAACAAAGGAAAGTAACTTAATTTTAACGGAATGTTGTCGACTAAGCTAAATAAATACATTAGAAAAAAAAAATAAGTTTGAACAATTCATTATCTATAATCCCTAATTGATAGTGATTATATTAATTTATTAATGTATTAATGTACATTCCAATAAATCTAACACGAATTTTGACAATCCTATCAAAGTACACCTGTAAATGTTGGCCCACGAAATAATTACTCCTCTTTGACTAAGTTTCCAATCATTTACAACAACTACAAAGTTTTTGTACACGGATAATAATGATCAATAACTCGATTACTTTCATAAATATCACATTTTATAACTGAATCCATGCACATGAAAAACACACCTTGCAATTTTTTACTAAGCCACGAAGAAAAATGCAACAGAATCGTTATTTGAGGATATATGGGTAACGATATTCGGTTTTACTGTGGTTGACCACACAAGTTAAAAATGGTAATATAGGTTTTGAAAATGAAATATACCTTAATTGAAAAGCATAAACCTTAAGGGGAAATATGATTATTTCCATTTTTACAACCAATTTTCCTTTTTTTACGCGTGTGGTCGGTCACTGTGTGGCCGAATATCATTACCCTTTTTTGGATAAACTGTTTTTTTTTTCTTATAATTCTTCATGAATTATATAATTTTGTGTGATACATATACAACTAGAGAGCATTGGTGGAAGTCACACTATTGATATTCGGCTTATCGACTCACCTACATTGATAAATTGCTTACCCGTCATGCTAACACGAGGATGATTGTGTTGGAGCATGGAATCGGAAAGTACTGAACATCAGAGTCTGATTGAATTCATACAGTCCAGTTTAGGTTCAGACTTGTTTTCTAGTGTAACTAGGATTAAAATTTAGTTAATTATCAATATCAACATTTGTATCCGAAAAATATAATTAAAGTGTTTGACTTGACATCGTTCCAAACGTAGTTACACATTGTAACGCAGATATTCTCTTGTGTACTTTTAATTACTTTGTGATTTGTGCTTGTATTGTTTTCTGATTGTCAGTGTTTGTTGCCATGGTCACACTAGAAAAATATAATCACAAGTTGGACTTTCTTTTTTCTTTCAAAAAGTAGAATTCTAAATTTGTCAAAACAAATAATTAGAGGGACCAATTGCTGTCCACTTCCAACATTATTATCGAGGCGATTTAGAGATGAAGATTCATCAATATCTCTGGCACATATCTGCAGTTCTGAAAACAAACAATCATCCACACAAAACAAAAAAATAAAACAAAAAACAAAAGAAGTGGCTAAAATGTTGAATGTCCCTTGATCTAGCGATAAGTGGGACCAAATTTGAGTTCTAGACCACCAAATATTTATAGATTAATTTCATTATATAACTAATATCAATATACGATGATAATTCGTTTTTACATTACGAGAGTTATTTAAATATAAATTTAATAAGACGTTGAGTTATTCAAAAATAGACTTAATAGAATGTTGATCTAATGAATATGATTGTAATTTGAATATTATTGTAGTAAAATGGTAATAATGACTAGAGCATTAAGTTTTGATTAAAGCGAAATTTATTAATGTAATTTGAATCACATACAAATAATTTCTTAGCAAAAATAAAGTAAAATAAGTGAGGCATCATGAAACAGACAGAGAAAAGTAAGAAAGAGAGAAAAGCCATAATTTGTAAAAAAAATCAATTTATTACTCTATATTTTGTTTTATGCAGAAAGAAGTCATAATTCGAGTCCTAACTGAATCACATACCGATAATTTCTTAGAAAAATAATTAAATTAGTAAAAATAAGTGAGGCATGAAACTGACAGAGAAAAATTTAGAAGTGAGAAAAACCATAAGAAATTAAAATTCAATATTTATTTATTTATATTTTGTTTTATGCTGGGAGAAGTCATAATTTGAGTCCTAACTGAAACTGAGTGAGAGGACTAGGGGAGAAAACAAACAAACAAAAAAGTTTGAAAAAGATTGTAATAAATTGTTTTTGTTGCTTGCTTACATTTGCAGTTGAGCTGTTTGTGTTTGTTTCTTCCCACAAATTTCCTCCCTTTTCCCCTTTTTATTCTTGTCTTCGCTCTTTGCCGCAATAAATTATACACAAAGCCACCACCACCGTCACCTGCTCTTCTCTCTCCATCCCTCAAATGCAATTCTCTCTCAAGAATTCTGGTGAATAAAGTCAGTTTCTTCCGTAAAAATCCAATCTTTTCTCGTTTTTGGCCGAGAAATGGGGAATAAATTCATTTGCATGAACAAGAAAGATACCAAAAATGGTGGGATTGGATCAAGAAGCAAAAGGGGCTCTGCTTCAAAGAGGAAGACTGTAATGGAGGAAGAATTGCTGCACCGGCAAGCTTTAGCTATGGCGATTCAGCAGCATCAGCTTTCTCAAAGATTTGATAGTGCCTCCATGTCCCGCCGCCTCGGATCCACCTCCTCCCGCCGCCGCGCCGGCAGTTTGTCCGACCCTTTTGCGTCCACTAATCCTAAGCCGGTAAAATTTCCTGTTTTTCTTTGTTGTTTTGATTTTGACACTTTTGCTTGTTTTCAGTTATGTATGATTAGGATCTAAAAATGGGGGAAAAAGGGTTCATTCTTTTCTCTCTCTCTCTCTCTCTCTCTCTCTCTCTCTCTTTGTGTGTGTGTGTTTTCTGCTGCTTTTGAGTATTTTAATTTAGGTTATGAGTGGTGTGAGTATTACTTTATTGGTGAAAAGTGTGATAAAGCTCTCATGATTTTCTTGAAAAGTTTTGGGAATAAAGTGTTCTTGGACTTTCTCTTTATGAAAGTAAATCTTTTTCTAATTTTGCTAGTATTTTGTTGATGCTTCATAGATTGTATTAGGAAAAGGGGTGTCCACGAGCAGTTTCAATAATCCGAGTTCATTGATATTCTTCGTATAGTAGATGCTATTACGCATTCAATCATACTCAATTCGAAGTAAATTTCTAGTGCTTAGCCTTGTTCTCTAGATTTAGATTGCTTCCCTTTTTCTCTTCTCGTGTGTGTATGTATGTGTGTGATTGATATTTCTCATTGCCAGCAAGGAGAACTTGATTAATATGTGTAAAAGGATCGAGTCTCTTAAGCAAGCCCCTAAACAACGATCTCCGTCTCAATTGGAAGTAGAATCTTGACACTCAACACAGGGATTATGATTCTTCAAGTTTTTTCCTGGTTATGGAAAGACTTGAATGTTCTTGAACTTTCTTTTTGAGGAAAGTAAATCTTTTCTATTGATGATGCAGATAGTAGTTTGTTTTAGGTAAATTGAATCCTAAGCAATTGCTATAATTGGGTCCGTTAATATTCTCGTTTCCACAGTTTAGGCTGCTCCGTTTATGTTCTCTATTGAATGCATGTGGTATATGTAATTGATACTTTCCCATTGCCTTAAACGAGGCTCCAAAGTTATATATGCAAAAGCCTTCATTAGGAGGAGAGTCTTGGTCGATTTCTTTACCAATTATGTGATTGTCATGTAGTAGTTTCGCTTGTTATATAAGATGGTTGTCTTTAGCAGTTGCCAGAAAATTTGGAGAATATCAAGACGAAGAAATTTGTTTTGGTACATGGCGAAGGATTCGGAGCTTGGTGTTGGTATAAAAATATTGCCCTGCTCGAGGAATCCGGACTACTTCCTTTCGCCTTGGATCTAGCTGGATCAGGAATCAACACAGCGGATACCAAAAATGTTACGACACTAGCAGATTACTCCAAGCCATTGATCGATTTTCTGCAGAATTTACCTGAGGACGAAAAGGTAATAAAATGCTTGACTTTAGCATCAATTAATTTATATCACAGGGTTTCGACTATTTTTAACATGATGCGTCTTTGCAGGTAATATTGGTTGGCCACAGTACTGGCGGTGCTTGCGTTTCATACGCATTGGAGCATCTTCCCGTCAAGATCTCGAAAGCCGTTTACGTCTGTGGTACGATGATTGCAGATGGGCAGCGACCTTTTGATGTGTTTGCTGAAGAGGTAACGTCTTAAAATTGATATTGCAGTCTCTTTGCACAGTAGCTTGAGGATGGTGTCTTCCCGTGGAGTATTTTTTCGTTTTTTAATGATGTTTGCTTCTCGTGCAGCTCGGTTCTGCTGAAATCTTTTCAGCAGAGTCGAAGTGTGTAATTTATGGAAACGGAAAAGACAATCCCCCGACCGGATTCATGTTTGAGAAGCAGCATCTTCATGGGCTATATTTCAACCAATCTCCTACAAAGGTAACCTTTACATACTTTTAGCTGTGTATTTCTCCGCTTCTTGCCATTCATTTTTTATCTTAGTCGACCTTCTTTAGGCGACCATTTTGTTATGTGAAACAAGAGCTCTTGTGCATCTGCACACTGCACGAATTTCACGAATATGAATGTTGCAGTTAGTTCAAATGCTTCTAAAAACTCGTGTCGCATTTGCCACATCTTTATGCTCTATATTAAAGGCAATGGAGTAGTACACGATTTCTAAAACCCGAACCAGAGATGCCGGTTTCTTCAATAACTTCCCCACGTTTAATAAATTACAAATTTATCGTCAACCTTTCAATATTTTCACAATTATGTCCCATGGTGATATGTCCGGCATTTGAAATCTCACGTCGTTTTGGACCCACGTGGAACATGAGATTTCTAGTTCCGGAGATAGCGCCTCAAGACATAATTGTGAAAATATTGGAAGACTTATCAATATAATAACTTGTTAAACGTTGGGACATTATTGCAAAAACGCTCAAAGATCAAGACATAATCGATATTTGCCGGATAAATAACATGCCGATCTTCTTGTTCCAGGATGTTGCGTTGGCAATGGTTTCTATGAGGCCTATCCCTCTCGGTCCTATGATGGAGAAGCTGTCTCTGTCGGCCGAGAAATACGGGACGGGAAGACGATTCTACGTTCAAACATTGGATGATAATGCCCTTTCGCCCGACGTCCAAGAAAAGCTGGTAAGGGAAAACCCTCCAGAGGGAGTTTTGAAGATCAAAGGCAGTGATCACTGCCCTTTCTTCTCAAAGCCCCAATCTTTACATAAGATCTTGCTTGAAATAGCTCAAATTCCTTAGAATTTTTTTTTAAGCATGAATTGAGATTATTATTTGATGTAGTTATAGTGTATAATATACAGGCAAATATGTTTAATATACAGATAGAAATTTATTCAGTTTCAGTGATTCTTTAATTTTATTGCAAAGTGTGGACTATTATTTTGCTATGGATGAGATATTGCATAATTTGTTGCACTAGGGTGTAATCGAATCGGGCCGAGCTGAAAATTATCAAAACTGAAGCTTGACTCGTTTATTATCGAGTCGAGGTCTTTATTCGGGCATAAACATGATTGGTACTCCTTTCGACTCTGTGAAATTGTCATGTTATTGTTTAACACGGAGTTTAAAAGTAAGGATAAAAACATGATTGGTACTCCCTCCGATCCACCTAAATAAGGAAAAGATGATAATATCAGTGGATCGGAGGAAGTAAATATTTATTTCAAATTTAAATTATATCATTACATTACCAGAACATCTTATTACTAACTAAAGAATTACTTGAATAATTTAATATCAATCTAATTGGTTCGAATATTTTGAAAACAAAAAGTGCTCCAAAAAATTCAATCGATTGGTCTAAATTGAATAGCTCAACAGCTCGATAGGATTGATTCGAAACTGAGTGGTTCGTCAAGCATATCCAAATAAATATACTAAAAATAAAATAGTTTTGAGAAAATTTTTCCACTAAAAATCTATTCATTAATTCTATGTAAGCATTAATTAATAGTTTTTATTTAACATTTATATAATAAATTATGTATTCATGCATTCAATAATTGATGTATTGACTAATTAATATTCATTCATTAAAAATAATAAAATAATTGTTGGACTAATTGCAAATTTTTAACATCATATTATAATTTTCATATAACCTTTTCATTGTTACAAGTTAAATGTTGATTTTTTTTTCTAATTATTCACACCTAATTTTATCCAACGAAAATCATATACGAAGTCTTTGTACCAAAAACTGATAATTTACCTCATGTGCAATTGCACGGGCACAATACTAGTAGAATTAGATATAATTGGGGTTCATATATGTCAACAAGCTACAAATTGATTATGTTTGACTAACCTCATCGAACGAGCTCAAATAAACTTCTATCGATTGCATTCAAATAGCTCACGAGTAGCTTAATCCAACCTTCGTATATCATATTATACATTATAAAACATATTTTTCCAATTAAAAATAACAAAAAAATAAAAATAAAAACATTATAAATAATAGTGGTAATTAGAACTTTCAAAGCTCAACCACATCATTTTCTAAACTAATTTCTTGCTTCTCTTCTTCAAAATCCTTCTGCATCCTCTCAAGGAAACCAAGCATTTTCTTCAAACCTTCGTCGTCTGCACAAAAATATCAACATTACATTTAAGTAATCATCGTCCTAAATATCGACCTAGTTCATGAAATTAAGGTTTTGAAGGTTACCAAATCTCGGTACTGTATGGCCCTTTGGATGACGAATCACTAGAGGATCAACGAAAGAGTCGAGCAGCTCGGTGCCATGCTCCTTCAAGAAGTCTTGGTCCCCTATTTCATGGCGCGACAAGCAAAATAAAGTTATGTTGTGTAATAATCTCTCTATAATAAACGAGGCAAGCTTATTTAACTCGTTAAGGGAAAATGAGAAACGTAAATATGTTCTCTTGAGACAAATCGACAGTCGAAAAGCCATGAAACTACCACTTAACGAGCAACTAATCGAGAGAGAGCTCCCCAACCCTACTATCTAAGAAAGATAGCTTTTAAGATGGAAACGAACTATAAATTAATGGCAATCAAGAAAAATAGTAAATTAATCTACTTTATTAAATATTTTAGGTAAGCTGGTCCATTTTTGACTCCTAATCCAAATTTAATCTTTGTTTAAGAGCAAAATTAAATGAGCTGATGACTACTAACATAAACTCAAGGCATATATTTCAAGAAACATCATTGAAAATTTTACCAAGGTTAGAACATCATATTCATAAGCAAAACACAGAAATACACATAGTGTGTGTGGATGATAACGAAGATTATTACCTAGGAAATGAATAGATCGGCATTGAATTGGAGCCGAATAAGCTTTCTGAACAATAGATTTATTCCTAAATTTTGCACCTCCGATTATCACCACGAGTTTGATCTTCGGTACTCTTGTAAGAGCCACGCCCTGCAGTGGCATATCGTCAGAATATTTATGTTAACGAGCCTCACTAAACAGAGGACGAAAGCATGACTTACCTTTGCCTGCATTCCGGCCAATCCAGCTGATAGAATCGCGCCCTGTTTATTACAGTGTCGAAACATGAGTAGATTTGTGTTAGGACATAACTTTGCATATAAAGAAAACAAGTAAAGAAAAATGGTAAAATATGAAAACTCCTTAGCACATGGAAACTGTCTATAGATGGGATACAAGATGCTACAGGATCGCGCTTACTTGAGCAAGTTTATGAAACAGAGCATGATTTATACATGAACCTTGAAGAAGATATTGGATTTTGTGGGATTTCTTAAATTTATCTAAGTTTTTGTGAAAGACGAAGTGTCTGATGTTACATTCGTCAAAATTTTGCTATACGTCGAATGCAATACCTTTACCAAGTCGTTGTGGGACAAATGGGAAACTTACTAAAGAAGATAATTTGAATTATACAATGATTCATGCAACTAATATGCAGAAAATACTACATTTGAAAATTAAAATTCTAGATCACCAAAAACAGAACACACACACACACATACCTGTGAAAAACCAAGAAGACCATCAAATGGTCCTTGCTTGATCATCAAATCTTCTATATAAGCAAGACACTCGTCAAAGTTTTCATATTCCGAAAATTCCTGAATTCATCCAATCAAAAAAGCCAAAAAAAAAAAAAGAACCATTAAAATGTAGCAATTCAAGAAACCAAAAACAGCTCAACATCAGCAAGAAGTAAGAACACACATCTCAATCCAATCATAATCAAAGCCCATTGCCACTAAATTTAAAAAAAAAATAAGCACAAAAGATCAACCTTATACTTCAACAGAAGCGTAGACGAGATCATAACTAAACATCACGAGCTCGACTCCTACTAATGCATTTACCCTAGCCCATCACACAAAGGTTTCCTAATAAGATTCCTTTTAATGGCTCGCATGCTATTGCACTAAAACGACTTTATCACAAACTAAAAGTCACAAAATTCAACTCCAACCAACACCTCAGCCCGTCACACAAAAATTTCCTAATAAGATTCATCCATTGGTTTACATGCTATTGCACTAAAACGACTTTATCACAAACTAAAAGTCACAAGTTCATCTCCTATCAACACCTCGGCCCGTCCCACAAAATTTTCCTAATAAAAATTTGTCTATGGTTTGCATGCTATTGACTAAAACGATTTTACCACAAACTAAAAGTCACAAGTTCGTCTCCTATCAACACCTCAGCCCATCCCACAAAATTTTCCTAATAAAAATTTGTCTATTGGTTTGCATGCTATTGCACTAAAACGACTTTACCACAAACTAAAAGTCACAAGTTCGACTCCTACCAACACCTCAGCCCGTCCCACAAAATTTTCCTAATAAAAATTCGTCTATTGGTTTGCATGCTATTGCACTAAAACGACTTTATCATAAACTAAAAGTCACAAGTTCGACTCCTACCAACACCTAAGCCCATCACACAAAATTTGATTCGTCTATTGGTTTGCATGCTATTGCACTAAAACGACTAAGAGAGTGTTTGGCTAAGCTTTTAAACTCCTTAAAACAGCTTATAAGTTCTTCATTATTAAGGATTTAGGAGCTTATAAGCTATTTTAAGGAGCTTTTTAAGCTTAGCCAAACACTCACTTCATCTCCAACTAAAATTCATGAGCTTAATACAATTTATCTAGTAAATTTACATGCTATTGCACTAAAACGAGCTTAAAAGCAGCTGCAAATTACCCTCGTCATAAATATTAACAATAATAATAACAAACAAAAAATAAATAAATAAAAAACCAAAAAATAAAATAAAAATCAAACCTTGTTAAATTGGAACCACTCATAATAAGGCGGATCGAAGATTCCCTCAACATCAGATTTCCCCTGACATGGAAAAGGGGCGTCGGCGAAAACAAGATCCAATTTTTCCAGCACAGATTCCGGCCACTTCCCGGTGACTTGTTTTCTCATGATTTCACCGCTGGTGCGGAATCCATGGATACACAGCAACCTCAATTTCCTCGAACTTTGGATCTCTGCTCCTTCACTCCCCATCTTCACGCGAATAAACCCTTCTTCTCTCTCTAGATTATTAACTTTCTCTCTCTCTCTTCTCGGCTGCCGATTGTTGGAAGTTCCGCGACGTGCGGAGAAGAGTGATTTGACGTTAGCGAAAACATGTGAAGGCTGTCGTATAAATAGAGTGGTGAATGTGAAAGCAATTGAATTCTTGTGGGAATTGAATCGAGGATTAAATTAATATTTAGGGGTGGGAGAAGCTAGAGATTGATCAATGGTGGGGAGAGATGGCGTGGCCGGCGAAGGTTCTTGGATTGGAGGGCTATTATCCGCACGTGGAAAACACACAACACACAGTGAGCTGCTTTATTAGTGTAATAATATTCGTATTGTCTTGCGTCACCAAATTTATACTGCATAAAAATTTGATTTGAGTTTTGTTTCATCATTGATTATTTAGCAGCCTAGGTGTAGATATAGAATGGGGTAAAAAAATTATAAATTTAAGTTGGAGATTAATGAACTATAATTAATCATAAATTCTAGTTGAGATCTATAATAAATCATAAGTGAATAAATAAATTCTAAAATAAATAAATTCCCATATATGGCTTTATGTAAAACCCTTAATAATGTCCTCTACGATGTTGCACGGGGCAACTCAAGGCGATTATGCATATTTGCTGTTGAGTGGAAGAGAACATATCGTCTGTGGAGGTTTATTCTGATTCGTTATTGGCCGCTCTAGCTATTGAGAAAGAAAATGAAACATCAAATGTGCTCTACGAGGATTTGTTTGATTTTTTTGTTGTTGTCAAATAGATTAATGTTATTTTTCTTAATCATGTTCGTAGAGAGGCTAATAAGGCGGCTCACGAGCTCGCTCAGGTAGCTCGAAGTGTAGATTCTACCATGGTATGGCATGACAGTTGACTTTCATGGCCACCGAATATTGTAAGTGATAATTCTTAGTAATTAATGAAATTTAATTTACTTTAAAAAAAAAAGATAAGTCTCGATAGATAAAATAATTCAACTTAATTAAAGGTTTGATTTGAATGATTTATTGGCAACACGATCCTCTTTATTTTATTCACAAATTCAGTGATAATTTATCCTCTTAAATTTGTGAGGATATCAACCACATAATATATCATAATTCTAATCTTGATCTATAAACTAAAACACAAGATCAAAATTATTCGAGCAATACAATTAATTCTATCTTATTATGTGCTATTTTATAACTCACATCGTTAGAAATCGAAAGTTACAAGAAGGATTAATAAAGTCTAATTGTGTGCGCCTGAATTAGCTTAGCAGTAGAGCGATTAATGTTCGAAACCAAAAAAATTTTCGTTCGAATCCACGGTAGCGCAGTCTTACATTTACTTGTTAATTTATTCAAAAATAAAAATAAAAAAATAAATAAAGCCTAATTACGATGAATTTATAATAAAATAAAAAGACGGATGCGTGTATAAAAACGTATGGACACGTCATATATAACGTGATACACGTGGTCGCCATATATAGAATTATTTTCAAGAGATTCTAAAAAAATTATTGACCTCATACTTATATTGTGGAGCCCAAACTTTAGTTGGGCTAGAATCGGTAACATCTTAATTAGGCCCAATTCTCATGAGCCACACGTTACATTGTACTAATGTATTTTCTCATGCAAATAATCCAACTCTTCGTCCCACTGAAATTGTCATATTAATATTCGACACGGAGATTAAAAATAAGGAAAGTATATGGGTCAAAATAGTCATAATCATATTAATATTCGACACAGAAATTAAGAATAAGGAAAGGGTATGGGTCGAAGGGAGTATGGAATAATATCAAAAATTTCATGGGCGGAGTTGCATAAGTTAAAATTTGCTACTGTTTCTCCTACTACCCTTGAATTTACAACCATGCTTACACGAAGTATTGTGGATCATACATATTTTAGAAACAAAAAATTAAGGCTAAATTGGATATAAATTCCCCATTTTTTATTAATTTTTCGTTTATATCTCCACCTTTTTAAATTAGGACACCGATCGAAGAACAATATAAGTATTTTTAAAACTACACTATTTGTTTTTCCGTCAGACTTTACCATATAAATATTTCCCGATTCCATATTAGTGCTAATTTGGGAAAAATGGTCAAAGGTATCTAATTGTGAAAATTTTAAAAGGTGAGCAATTTTCACCAAATTTATAAAGTTGGGATATAAACGAGAAATAGGTAACGAATTTATATGCAACTTAGCCAAAAATTAAATCAAAAAAATAATGAAGCCTTGTTATCATTTATTTAACAAAAAATTAAAATTAAAGAAATATTTAAGTATAAAATAATCAATAGAAACATGTGCAAAGGTTGAAACTTATAATCCTTGAATCTATTATAAACCCTAGGGGGCATTTACTAAGCATGATAAACATAATATAAATTAATTTAGTGTTACTTTTAAGATTAAATTTAAAGGATATCTCATAGCTCGTGATTATGGCTCATATTTGGAAATATTGCATTAATATGTATCCCACCAAAAGAGATCGGATTTGTCAATCCGTATCCAACTTAGTAAACACCCCCTAGGTGGATACAAAAATACTCAAATAATATCCTCCAAAAATATAGCTAATTGTAGACAAGCTAAAGAAACTAAAAGCATGAGTTAAAGTGATGCCTCCAAGCAAGAAGTGAGATGCAAAAAACTAGGGAACCAAGAAAGGGAAATACACACATTTGCTATAAATCTCATGCCCGGAAACTAAATCAATTCACACCAAAAGATTACATAATTAATCAAGCAGTTCTTATTTCTGGCTTTCAGCATTATTACCATCAAATTGAATCGATCAAACTGCTCTTCATTCGATGCATGAAACTTCACCTAAGAACATCCCCCTTCAGCAGATAGATCAATCACATTCTACTCTCACTCGAAGTCCTGTCAACATAAAAAAGGGGCATCACAAACCAAAGTAACAACATAACTTACACAATATGCCACAAAAACGTTATTCTCTCCATCCTCTCGCCATTTGAGTAGGGCTAAAATCGGTAACCTTTGGAATCGATCGCCTTCATTCTTTTAAGTGATGTAAGAACATTATCCATCTGGCTTTCAACTATATTAAGCCTCTCTTCAAGCTGCTTGTGTGATTCCCCAGAAACGTTCAAACAATCCTTCACCTCATGCATGACGAGGTCTCTCAATTCAAATTCTGCCTCCAGTCGAGAAGCCCTCTCTGCAGCCAACTGCTTCTCCAGATTATGAATGCTCTTATCTCTATGAGACCTGTCCTCAAGCTGTTTACATGATTCCTCAGCTTTGCTCAAACATGCCTTCAACTCAAGCATGTCCTCTTTCAATTTAGTTTCAGCCTCCAGTCGAGAAGCCCTCTCCTCGGCCAACTGCTTCTCCAGATTATGAATGCTCTCATCTCTATGAGACCTGTCTTCAAGCTGTTTACGTGATTCCTCAGCTTTGCTCAAACATGCCTTCAGCTCAAGCATGTCGTCTTTCATTTTAGTTTCTGCCTCCAGTAGAGAAGCCCTCTCTGCAGTCAACTGCTTCCCCAGATTATGAATGCTCTCATCTCTAAGAGAACTGTCTTCAAGCTGTTTACGTGATTCCTCAGCTCTGTTCTTCATCTCAAGTACGTCAGCTTTTGATTTAGTTTGAAGCACGAGTGCCTTCATTTCTCCCACTCTTCGAGCAGCCCTCTCCTCCGCCAACTGCTTCTCCAGATTACGTATTCTCTCCTTCAGCATTGACTCAACCTCCAATAAACATCATTCACAAAACAAAGTAAAACACCCTTAGTTTTCTGCAACAACCATGATTGCACACAGATATGATTTATATATCTCAATGAATCAATCAATCAAAATCATATCTCCCTTCTGTAAGCACAAAAAAGGGCATTACATATACAATTACCAACAACATTCGTTCAGCTCATGTACCTCATCTTTCGACTTAGTTTGAAGCACAAACGACTTCAAATCTGCCTCCATTCGAGCAGCCCTCTCTGTGGCCAACTGCTTCTCCAGATCATAAATGCTCTCTTTCACCCTCAACTCAACCTTCAATGAACATCAAACACAAGACAAAGTACAAGAAACATGATATCAATTAAAGATAGAAGCCACAAATAGCATAATTTACATCATCGCATAGAATCAAGCATTACCATCTCAATCAATCCATCAAACTGATCCTCACTCAATGCATGGAACTTCCTCTTAGAAGATTTCCCTTCAGCAGAATGATCAAACAGATTCATCTCCCCCATCTGTCAGTACAAATAAACAGCATCAAAAAATATAGATATGCAAGTTAACTAGATCTAATGTATGCTTGAAAAAAACCAAATCCTAGCGTAGACCCTGCAAGTTCACTCACATTGAGTTCATCGAATAGATCATTCGTGTATGGTTTCCCACCATTGTCCCGTACAACAGCCTCTACAAGAGAGAGAAGTTCCTCCCGCTGTCTATATACCTTGTCTATGTCTCCTATTCTGTGATCAAATAACACACTCCTATTTCCACACATTTTCAGAGTGCTCTGTATATCAAAAATAGCAAATGCAGGATAAAATCAGCAGATTTAATTGAGGACATGAATACACAATAGTCACAACGAGTTCGTATGATTTGCAAGATATAACACTGAAACGAGATCAAGTACCTTCAATGGCTTATTACCACCCACCAAATCATCCAGACTAAAATTCTTTCCTAAATCAACACCATGAGCAAAAACCACTATCATGTAATCAGCAATCTTGCCACCAAAGAACAAGCTCTCGAAAGCAGAAGCTGCTTCGTTAGAAAAACGGTTTCCTGATTGCAGGACTAGAAGAAATGCATGAACTCCATCCTTGGCCAATTTGACGCATTTCGCAATCTCCTTAGCCACCTCATGAGTTTCCACTGCAGAATCAAACAACCCTGCAAAATTGAAACCGTACAAAATCTATATTGAGACGCTTAATCGTAATAAAATAATAAAGATGAAAAACAACAAATGCAAAAATCAAATTAGGTTTTAGCAGCACACCGGGGGCGTCGATGACGTTGAGAATTTGACCGTTGTCTAATACGTTGGTCTCCAGCTTACAAGTGGAAGCGATACCGCCTAAGCTAGGCATTGATTCAAACACCTGGCGCCCAATGATGCAGTTGCCGGTGGCGCTTTTTCCGTTGCCAGTTTTTCCGACTAAAACTAGAGTGATCTCCGCCAAGCGGTCGGACGATTCACAACGCATAATTTCGAGCGGAAGGAATTCGGAAGCAGATGAAATTCGAGCTTTCCTCTGAAGATATGAAAGTGGAGAGACGCTTTGCTTTGAATTATTTCTGGAGAATTGGATGTTATCAATGGCAATGCCGCTATTAAGTCTGCTATTCGAGTGACCTTCCACATTCTGCAATAATTCCGAACAGCTCTCTCTCTCTCTCTCTCTCTCTCTCTGCGCGTGCATGAATGACGATGATTGGAGGATATGAAGAGTCGTTTCAAAATTTGCGCAGTTTGTATTTCAAATGACTATCTAAAAAAATGGAGGGAAATTATTCATAATGAATGTGGCCAAAAAGAGAATGAATACATCTTTTATTGGGCCTAACTTTAGTTGGGCTACGATCGGTAATCTACTTAAATGGGCCTCACTCTCATCAACCACATCTTTTATTAATTTTTCTTATGAGAATGTCACCTCAAAACCCGCGAGTTGACCCGAACCAAACTAAATCCGAGAAGGGATAGGATCGAAAACCTTTCTGAATTCCACCTAAAATTCGTTGGAATCATCTAACGTTTCATCGTATTCCTTTCACCACCACTTGACGATTAAAAGTTAAAGTTTGGCCCACTTACTTTGTGAATGCAATTTTTATTGATAACCAAACCTAATCCTTTGTTTGGATCAATATCCAAATTTTTGACAAATGTTCGTTTCTTTAGATACCATTGATTGATAATCCACATTGTTTGCGAGTACGTTTGGTTGTTGATGTTATTCTTCAATCATCGAGCATGTTTCTTTGAGTAAAAGTTCGTTGTTTCCACCTCACTGCCCCTTGCTTTCTAGTCGTTTCAATACATTAGAAATCGGGCTGTGACATTAAATTAGAGTTTTTTAAATGTTTAACTCCCTAGCTTTCATGGCATTGTCACTTTATCTGTAGGCACGTTAATGGTGCTCACGATATATTGGAGAGCGGAGCCGGACATTAATCTTTTAATAAAAGTATAGATTATCAATTTTATCTTCATTACTATAGTTGCTACCACTTTTTATCCTATCATCTCACACAGTCAACCGTACCTAGGGCTGTAAACGAGCCGAGTCGAACCGAGTCGAACCGAGTATTGGTCTGCTCGAACTCAACTTGATTAAATATTCGTCTGCTCGAACTCGACTCGAGCTCGAGTCGAGTTTTTGGCCATTGTGATCGAATTCGACTCGATCCAAAATTAGTGAGCTCGAGTTCGACTCGTCAAATACTTGAAATAACACTTTTCGAGTTCGAGCCAAACTCGTCGAAAGCTCGATTACATTTAAATTTAGCTCGTTTAAATTAATTTTTTTAATATTATGGACAATACTCGATTATTATACTCGCGAGCAAGCTCGATTAGAACTCGATAAATATGTTTGCGAGCAAGCTTGGTTAGAACTCGATAAATATGCTCGATTACAAACGAGCCGAGTTTTAGTAGAAAAATAGTAGATTGGACTATAAAGATCAAGAAATCCAACATTTAAATACTAGTCATAACATATTTAATACTCCCAATTAGGATGGATCATGATCATGCATGATGCCAAAAATCCCAGTACAATTATTCAAAAATATCATAAATCTTAGTATGTATTATTATTTTATTCCCATTAATTGATCTTCTAAGCCCTACACACATACTGATAAGTGCATTTGCTTTCATGTTTAGCTACATTAACACAATGAATATTCGTGGCATCAGGAACGTGGGCCAGCACGATATCATGGCAGCCTCTTTTTCCATTACTGCATGAACCATCTCTTGGTATCTCACCTGGACATAAGCTTCCTGGTTGCCCTAAGTAATAATAATAATAATAATAATAATAATAATAATAATAATAATAATAATAATAATAATAATAATAATAATATATAATTCAAAATTAGCATAGAAAAAAAAATTAAAGATATAATACAATAAATAATATTTATGTGAGTGAAGTAAGGGTCCCATAATAAATCTGAGTGGAGTAGTGAATATAATGTTAAATACTCCTTCCGTCCCGCGAAAGATGAACATCTTCTCTTTTCGGGACGTCCCACGAAAGATGATCCCTTTCTATTTCAGGAAATAATTAATTGCATTTACACTGCTTTTATATTTACATTCACACTGCTTTTACATCTTTATTATTTATTCACACTACTTTTACATTCTTTATTATTTGTTCTTAATCTCCGTATCGAAAAGAAAAGGATCATCTTTCATGGGATGGAGGGAGTATAATGTATTATGTGAATTCTACTACTATAAATGGAAATGACAACTATATCGTGGACAGATGGAGTATTGTGTTGTCAAACTGATAAGGTCGCATCAAGCTAGCCCATCGGGCCAGAAGTAATTTTCGGATTGGGTGGGGCCAGCCAAAAAATCGATTGAGCCGATAAAAATGACAGCTCAATCCATTTCCAAAAAAATAAATCTAGTGTAAAATAGTTTTAAGAAAATGTGAAATGCATGGTAATTTTTGATATTTTCTGAATATAGATATTTGTAATAATTAATTGAATAAAATAATTACCCATGGATGGGATAAACAGAGGCAGCAGAACTGCAAGGCAAAGCATGGAGATCGTAGCATAGTTTTTCATCATCTTTAATTGATATATACTATATTTTTTTGTTTCTTTCTCTTCCTTCAGAATATATTAATATTCGAAATATTTGTTTGAGATATATGAAAAGTTAGGAACACATGAGTGGTTTTTATAGGTGTTAAAAACAAACCAAGAAATGACAATTGGTTCAAAATCTTAATATTCGAATTCATGAATATATTACCACACAAATTGAATAAATCTTTAAAACTAGATCTTGCAGTTTGAAATTGCAGTTTGAAATTGTCTCAATGTTATTATTATCATCCGAATTTTGTTTATACAACTAATTAATTGAATGCATCCGTTCAATAAATAAATAAATAAATAAAAATTAAAAAATTGAATGCATGAAAGCAAGATTTTCATTCTTCCATCACTGTACCAATATTAAATCCACAAACTATTAACTCATATTTTCACACACAAACACACACACACACACACACAAAAGGAAATCTTAATAAAGTTGCAATAAATTACCCAATACTTTGCATTTATAATCAAATTATTGAAAAATTATGCTTAGGGGAAACTGAAAATTATCACGATTTTTTTTCCATTAATTTGCATCTAGAACGCGGGCTTAATTATGATTTTTATGTCATATCTTATTATATTTTTATTATTTTATGTCAATAAAGTTTGATTAGGTCTTAATTGCAAAAATTGAAAAGTTCGTGATTTAGTTTACCAAAGTTGAAAGTTCGGGATAAAATTGCAAAAACTGAAAAGTTCATGATTTAATTTGCCAAAATTAAAAATTCGGGTTAAAATTGCAAAAGACCCTAAAGTTCGTGATTTAATTTATCAAAACCCCCAAAATAAATGGACGAGAATAGATGTTGAACAACGACGAATTAATTTTAGAGTTAACGACTTGTAAATTTTCAAAATTTATAAGTTGTGTTTTTTACACTCCACAAAAAAAAATGTTTTCACAATTTTCAAATTTTTATTTTCGTTTGGTTTTGCCTGACTTGATTTCCGGCAAATTTCGAGCTGATATGATAATTGTGAATATGACGCGAACATACTTAATTGAAAAAAACTTAAAAAATAGTCAGTAAATTTTCGAACTTCTGAATTTTCGTGTTTTACTCGTCAGAAAAAAAGAAAAGAAAAAGAAATTTGTCTCACAATTTACAAACTTTTAGTTTCGTCTAATTTTGTCACCCGAGTCGATTTCCGACAAAATCCAAGCTGACTTTACAGAATTTAACTGATGAAATAAATATACAAACAACGCAAATTTTGAAAATCCAACCTGACTATATGGTTGTGTTTTTTTCTCATGGTGATGTTCTAGAAGAGTACTTTCCGTTTCTGTGTAATAGTCTGCAAATCGTACAAACTCTTTTCGACTGTCATTTCTTTGTTATCCATGCTATGAGCTAAATTGTTTTCCTGCATTTGCTATTATTGAAACAGAGTACTCTGAAAATGTGTGGAGATAGAATTGTTGTGTTTGATAACAAGACAAGAGATGCAGGGAAGATTTCTTGACAGAGGAGCGAACTTCTCTCTCTTGTTGAGGCTGTTGTGGATAGCAATGGAAGAAAACCGTACACGAATGATCTATTCGATGAGGTTAAGGCAAGTGAAGTTGTTGAGTCTAATTGATTTTCAAGCAAATAATAGATTTGAGTTATGACTTGCATATATTCGATGCCCTTTTTGTGTTTACAGAAGGGAGAGAATAATATGAGTGCTCAATCTGCTGAAGGGACATATTCTGAGGAGAATCTCGATGCTAAAAATGAAGAGCAGTTTGATCGATTCTTTGTAAATTGTATCCGAAAAATATAGTGAAAATCCTGGCTTGGCATCGCCCCCAGACGTAGATACATATCGTATCAAACTGGGTAAACAATTCTCGTGTTCTTTGTTTTCGTGATTGTGTGTGTTGATTTCCTAACATCTCGAAGGGAGGCTTCATGCAGCTGAGAACAAAGTTCATTGTGTTATAATGTGATGGATTATGATCATTTTGATTATGTGGTTTTTGTCTGAATTTCCTAATGAAACTGATCTTATTAGGGTGGTATTTTTGTGTATTCAAGAGTTTTCTTGATGCTGCTAATTGAGTTAGTTATGTTATTATCTTTTGGTTATTTCCAAATGTGTTTGTCAATACATGCATTGATTTCCCTTTCTTCGATCACTCGAGATCCTCTATCCTATATTTCCTCTTGTGCGATCGCTCGAGATCCAACTCGAATCCTCTACTTTCATATTCTATTTCATTCGTCGGATTTTTGATATTTAGCAGTTTGAAAATAATTATAATAAATGTTAGTCAATGTCACATGTCTCTCAACTGATGGAAGGAGTAGAGAATAAAACACGAAAGGGGAGTAGGAAATCCGATTTGTTTGAGGTCTTTTATTCTACGATCACTCTTTCTTCTCGTATAATTATATTTTTTAATTTCTACAATTATAGTTTTTATACTTTTAGCTATATTGTGAATTGTTAATTTGGGTTTATTGTAGTTTTATAGGGTTTTAATTGTCAATATTGGTCAATAATGAATATTAGTGATATTTATCTATTAGTTGGGATATATGAATTTGTATAATTGCAATCTTTAATTAATAAGTGTTGAGCCAATGTTCTTTATTTTGTCTTCTTCAAAAAAAAATGTTATTTATTTTTTGACAAAAGGAAAATTCATGTGTCCTAGCTCGACCTAATTGCGTGAATCTTGTTTGGGTGCCATAGGCCTATAATTGCAAAAGGACATATAGAAAATAAACCGCACTTAGATATTCACGTGTGATAAGCTTGGGAAGATTCAAACTCGAGATTTTGATTGCAAGAATATTCACTCCACCACTATGTGTCATCTCCAAAGAGCTTGAGATATAGTGTTTTCGTTTGAATAAATTTATTATTAATTTGAGTTCGTCTTTGATAGAAATTATAAGGATCAATATAATTTTCATTCGATCTATGTTTTTTTTTTCAATTTTATCGCAACTTTTTAAAACTTCTCAATTTTGCCTCTAACTTTAAATGTGCATTATTATATATATTATATAAACAAAAACGACTCTACGTTAAAAAAAATTCTATGTGACACCCTTCATATTCCTCCATTCCTATTTATCTAAATTCTCAATTTTTTTGAGTATAAAATTAATATTTATCATATTTATATTATATATTATATATGATATAGAAACAAAATCTTAAGAAAATCAAATCTTTAAAATCAATATCTATCATATTTTATATATTCTATATATAGTTTTATTTTGGAAAATGATTTTTGAACATAATGTCCTAGACATAATGGGGTTAAATTAGTCAAATTATCAATTTCGTTATATTGGAAATTATTAATTATTTGAATCTTATTTTAGCACTTACCTCATTTCCCTTAGCACTAATTAAGTGATAGATTAGATGATTGATTTTAAATTTAGAAAATAAAATCATATCTATCTATTCTATAATTAATTTAAAATATTCTATAATTATTTCATTTAATCACCCTATAATTAAGGAAATGAATAGAGTGTAAATCATTAATTTTATTTCAAAATCATTGTATTTATTCGAATTCATTAATTAAGATATATATAACCTTAACATAGAGTTTTAATTCCTACGTACTACATTGCATAAAATATATCTTGAAATAAAAGTATACCGAAATGCATGAAGAAAAACAATAAAAAAAGTTTCCTATTCATTCGAATGGCACAATATTCATAATTTAGGGGTGAGCATTCGGATTACGGATCAGATTTTTGCTCAATTCGGTCCAAATCCGAAATCCGAATTAAAAAAAATGGATCTGATCCAAATCCGAACCGAAAAAATCTAGTTTTACCGAAAAAATCTAGTTTATTTTTTCCTCAAGGATCTGCATATCATAAAAATCACAAATATTCTTTAACTTTAAGAATCAATTTGTTTACACTGACTATATATATTCAATGATCCAAATGCCATAGATCTAGCTTTGATTATCAACAATATACTATATAGGAATCACTTTAAATATCGATCCATTCATCAATAAATAACATTGGTAATTTCATTTACCCAAAAACAATAAATAACATTGGTAATTAATGCTAGAGTAAATAATATCTCAACACAACCTTCATTACCCTAACTAAAATAGAGTCGATGGTCAGACCATAAAGTAACTAACACGTCAAAATTCGAGACTTTAAATACTTGATCAATGTCCAAGCAAAACCATATTCTCCATGTGTGGGAACATGCGGCCACGAAGCAAAGGGTGATCCTTCGCCTTGTTGAATTCCACGACGGATTTCGTTTTATGATCATAGAGGATAAAGTTGTCGTCAGGTAAAACCTCAACTAAAATCTTCTCTTCATGACTCCAACACTTAGGCCATGCCGAAATCCACCCGTCGTCGTCGTAGCATGGCAGCCGCACCCACTCAACTTTAACTTTCTCCCACTTATATGCTCCCTCGTCCTCGTCCTCGTCCTTGTCCTCACCAACTTCCATTTTCATTGATCGAACAAACGCTTCACTACTCGGGAACACATACAAAGCCCTAGTTGAAGTGATCAGATCCACATTTTCGGCGCCGGATCTCCATACATTCTCCAACTTTTCACCCCTCCCGTCGAAACGCACTATTTCATACGTATTACGGTCGTCTTCTTCTGTGTAGACAACCCAGTAAATCGATCCGTTCAAAGAGGCACCCGACGCAGAGTTAGAATATTTGGAGAAGAAAGTATTCTCAGCCTCTCTCATCTCGCTCCAACAATTACTGCCGCAGTTAAAAACTGCGTACCCCTGTATGCTGCCGATCACAACCTTGTAATTATTCATAACATCTGGATCGCAGTAAATCCCATATTTCTGACTCAATTGGTATTCAAGGATGTACGGGTAGCTTAACGGCTTGTACGTCCGGTTTGACGGGTTCCACAAAACGTAGTCGTTTAAGCCAGCTCCCTGAATCAGCTGTAATCCGTCGCAATGGCATAGGCTGAGGGCCCCATAGGGGGGTAGTAGCTCCGGCGGCGGATAATCGAAGGCTGTGATCTCGCGGATGTCGCCGTCGTTGGATAAGCCGACGAGTCTGGCTGCTGTCGTCGTGTCCACCTGAACGAGCAGACGCGAGCAGGGTGAGTTTCTGGATAGTCGGAGATGAGTGTCGACGAATCTGGGGTCGTCGGAGATTGTCGTCTTCCACTGGCGGCATACGGCTCTGAATCGGAGGAGAGACTTCACCGGCAATCGGGAGAGGATGTGTTCTACGATGTCGTGTGGAAGATGATGATTATGCTTCTTGGTTTTCTCGATTCCATCCCAGGATATATATTTTTGTGCAGAGAGAGATGTTAGGAAATCAACACACACAATCACGCAATCACGAAAACAAACAACACGAGAATTGTTTAGCCAGTTCGATACAATAGTTTTCGGATACAATTTACAATAAGAGAATAGGTATATATATATAGCAAATAATTGAGTCCTAATCCTAGCCCAACTAGGAAACTGCGTCTGGGCCTAAAAAATACACTTGTACGGCAGCCCAAAAATTCGGGCATGATTCACTTCCTTTCAACTCCATACTCCAACAAGAGAAAGAAACCTATGAGTATATCGGCTAAACCTAATTCCTAGGTGTTAATATAACCCGACTATGTAAATAATAAAAATAAAAAAAGGTGATATTTTTATGATTAATAGTTTTTGAGGTCATATATTATTATGGTTTACTCTTTGGGGCTATTTGTTAGCAAATTGGATCCTCTATTACACTTTCATGTGACACATCTCATATAATTTTAATAAGGAGATTATACCTGATATATATAATTAATCATTAAAGATTTAGGAAACATATAAGAATTATCTATCTATCTATCTATCTATCTATCTATCTACCTATCTATTTTATTATATAAACGAAAACGATTCTATCCTATGTGGCATCCTTTAAATCCCTCAATTCTGATTTATCTAAATTTCAAATTTTCGGAATTTAAAATCAATATTTATCATATTTATTATATTCTATATAATATATGGCATGAAAACAAAATCTTAACAAGATCGAATATTCAAAATCAATATCTATCATATATAAAAATATAGAATCTTCAAATCTTCAAATATGTGTATAATATATTGGTATTACGAGTGCAATATTCAAGTTAATTATTTCAAAATACTGAAATAGGGAATTTGTAAAAATGTGAGTTCGTCGTTCAAACTGCTAAAATATCCGCACGTACATACAAATAACGTCTAAAATTCATCTCGTCAATTACGTGAACTATATTATTTTTTTGGTTAGAGCTTCATAAATAACGTCTAAAATTCAAATTTATCTTAATTCTCTAATTTGGATTATCTTAATAGATATGTTATTTTTTAGAACTTAATATAATATTTATTAATTTGTATCTTTACGTATACTTAATTACTAATCCTATCTATTTAGAAAAATATTATTTAACTATAAATCTTGTATCCACAACGCTTTTTAAACCTCTCCATTTATTGTAATTTAATTCATCCAATCAATTAATTGGGCAACTAAATAGTTATAATTTTTATTAAAGGAGTAAATTTTTTTTAGATACAAAACGAAAATCATTTTTTTCTCTAAATATTTTCTGTAAATTAATATGGGACAAAGAGATATTTGCTGTCAAAATGAATCACAACAATTCTCATAACTATTTTTCCTCTCTAAATCAATAGAAGACTAAGAAATATTTGCTGTCAAAATGATTCATCACAATTCTCATATAAAATCGACAAGGGACAATTTTTTTGAAAGCCAAATATATTTTTTTTGCACATCGATTTTGAGAAATAAGAAAACTTTAAAAATTATATAAAATGGGGCCCAATTAATCGGTTGATCAAATAAATAATTTTATTTTTTTAATAAAAAATTAATATGACCACTTATTAAATCCTATTATATAAACTATTTATTTCGTGCACTATTCATTCATTTATTTTGTCTACAAAACATAAGATCATGGTCAACGGGCTGATTCTGATTGGTAGGGTAGACGAGTCGATTCAGTTACGACAATTCAACTTAAAATTTTTTTTGACTTGGAACCATGAGGGTAGACGGGTCGATTTCAAACTGACGGTTCAACTTTTTCATAATCGTTGTCGATAGGAGGATTTTGACCTTGAACCATAGGGGTAGACGGGTCGTTTCATTTACGGCAGTTCAACTTAATGGGAGGATTCAGACTTAGAACCATGAGAGTAGACGGGTCTTTCCAAACTGATGGGTCAACCTTTTAAGAATTGTAGTCGATGGAAGGATTCTGACCACAGACGGAGCTACCCTTTAACTTGGTGGGGCAATTGTCCCCCCCCCCCCCATTAGATTCAATAATGCCTCATATATGTAAAATATTATAAAAATATTTAACTTTGCCCCACCATAAAAATTAAATAGTAGGGACAAAAGAACAAAATTAATAAAAAGACTTATTTCTTACGTGTTATGACTTATGAGAATTGAGAAGGATTGGAGAAGGATTGAAAATAAAAGTAATTAGATAATGTTAAATTGATTTAACTCAAAATTGCACTAATATACAAAAATATTAAATTGACAATTCATTTGACCAATAACTCTTTGGTCTTCTGACATGTAAACGGTATTTCTTCAATCTACAATTGTTCATCCAAACCGATGTCTTAGGTATTCAATAATTTATTTTAGTACATCTCTTTTTATACTTATGTTTTTTGGATCGTTGCAATTACATATATTGTATTTCTTATACAGGGGGATGCAAAACATTTATTTTATGTATTTCTTATTTTTCAATTAAAAGTGGATATATGGGGAATTGAATTATATATATTGTATATATTTCTCTCTGTGTGTCTAATTTTTATGTGTTTTTTAATTAATTTTATACGTATGGTTTTTCGGAATTATTTGTGTGGAATTGCAATGGTGGAAAAAACTTTTCTATCTTGAAAATTGTAAAATTGCGGCTTTGAAAACATATGAAATATCGTTGAATGAATTATTGTTCATTTACTAATATTAAGAATGAAAATTTTAAAATAATTGATTATGAGTTGATATCAACTCGTTTTCAAAATATGAGCAATTATGGAGAATTATTATTCTTTATACGATATTTTTATTATATTTTATTTGAATATTTTTATTATATTTTATTTATATAAGTTATTTTAAATATTTTGCCCCCCCTAACCTCAGGGGCCTAGCTCCGCCACTGATTCCGACCTTCAACCATGGGGGTAGAAGAGCCGATTTCAAACTCGCCCACAAAACTCACACAAAATGTAAAATTTAAAAATAATTAATGAACAATATTTTATTACTATAATATACTAAATAATAATTTCCCGTCGGTTTTCGACAGGCTACACGCTAGTATTATATAAACGAAAACGACTCTTCTTTAAAAAAATCATATGTGCCATCCCTCGTATTACTCCATTCCTATTTATCTCAATTCCAATTTTTGAAATTACAAATTATTATGTATCTTATTTATAATTATTATATTTAGATAATTCACGGGTTATAACAACTTTTGGAAATAAAAATCGTTGCTGCCGCCATTAAGTTTAGGTTTTTTTTTTTATGAGTATAGTATATTCTTTCCAACTCTATATCTAATTTGTGTTTTTTTTTTTTAAATTATCTTAATGGTTGATAGTACATAATTGAGGCGTAAATTACCTTATGTTTTCTTTTACTTTTCTTTATTGTTTATACTTTATTACAACTTATTTTCTTATTACTTTTGATCACATTTCAATTTTTTTTATTAACCACTCCAGTAGTTTGTTCCTTAAAATATCAAGATCAATATATATTTTTCCATCATTCGCACAATCAATATAATATGACTAATTAATTAGTGGCAAAATAAATAAGTTTATTTTTATTTAAAAATAAATTTGGTCAATAATCTTATATAAACATTCAAGATCAATGTATATTTTTCTTATCCTTGCACAACTAATATAATTTGATTAATTAATTAGTAGCCAATAAATAAGTTTATTTTTATTAAAAATAAAATTGGTCAATATAATATTTTGGGGAGCGACATAATTCACTAAGTCGCCACCTTCTTTAGTTCTTGTAAATCTTTATATATTGAAAAAGTTCTCACTCACCTCAGAAAGATGAGAGAAATAATTTACTCACATAAACCCTAATTTTATTTTTTCATCTCATTTCACAAATTCTTATCTCTTCTATTCAACAATGGCCGATGGTTCTTCTACCAATCCGAGTCTTCTCCTTTTCTACACATTGATGCACATGCTCACCGTGATGGTTACTCGACGTCGAGTAACTGGGTTAACGATAATAAGAAAAATCTAAGGAAAAAAAATTAAAGACTAGAAATTATTTTCTTGTTAAATTTTTTATCTATTATGTTTGAAATAGTAGGGATCGGGGACGGCCCCTGCTATTGCATGGCAGCACGACCTAGGGTCTAGGGTATTTAATTAAAGACATAATATCGAAAAAAAAGTAAGTAATAAAAATCATATTGTTATTCATATAAAAATAATTCAAATCCTACATTACCATGTTGCTCGATGTCGAGTAACTTCGTTAATGATAATGAGAAAATTTAAGAAAAAAAAAATTAAAGACTAAAAATTATTTTCTTGTTAAAATTTTTATCAATTACGTTTGAAATAGTAGGGGTCAGGGACGACGTACTCATGCGTGGCAGCACGACCTAGGGTTTAGGGTATTTAATTAAAGACATAATATTGAAAAAAAAAAATTAAGTAATAATTACTATTGTTATTCATATAATATAAAATCTGAGGAAAAATAATTAAATACTAGAAAAATTTGATGCACACTTACTCGACGCCGAGTAATAGTAGAAAAAAGCTCAAATCCTACATTACCATGTTGCTCGACGTTGAGTAACTACTTTAATGATAATGAGAAAATCTAAGGAAAAAAAATTAAAGACTAGAAATTATTTTCTTATTAAATTTTTTTATCTATTATGTTTGAAATAGTAGGGGTCGGGGACGATGTACTCGTGCGTGGCGGCATGACCTAAAATCGATTGTTTGGTATTTAATTTCCTAAAATCGATTTGATGGTTGTTACATGAAAATTTAACAATAACTCAGAAATTTACAGGCGATTTGGCCTTAAAAAAATGTTGTGTAGCATAAGAAAAGAAGAGATTAAAGTAAATACACTATGTTAAATTGTTTAGGTTAAACTGTTGTCCCTTCGTCCACTATGAGTGTTACACGGAGGGAGTGACGCATGCTTTGAGAAATAAAAGAGAGTGAGCGAGAGTGTGGAAGAATAAAATAGAGTAGGCGAGAGAGTAGGGAAAATAGTTGTCTTCATTGTAGTGGAATGAAGAGGAATGGGTGAGCGAGTGGAGAAGGTAAAAACCTATATATTAATAGATGTCACTTTCATTAATGGAAATATCACACTTATTGTGGACGACCGAGAAGGAAAAAGATGTTATACTTACTGTAGACGGGAGAAGTAGTACTTTTCTTTTTCTTTTTCTTTTTCTTAAACATAATATTTTCCAACTCCCAAATCTGAGGTTAGAATAGAACAATGCAAATTATTTTATTTAAATAATAAAATAATTTTTTAATTACAATGTACGGCTTTGCAGTTTATGATTTGGTTTGCTTTATATTTTTGAGAAAACAAATTCAAACAATAAATAAAAATTTATGAAAAATACAACCTATAATTTTATAAATTATAAACAAATCAAACTGTATATTATAATTTAATTGGATTTGATCTACTGTTTAAACCAAGATGTGAAAACTTCTACACATAACAAAATTGTGGTGTGTGTTAGCTTTATAATAGTGTAATTAATATCCGGATTAAAAGTTTCAGGTTTGAATCCACCATCACACCATATAAATTTCTTTTTAATGTTGTTCAAAAGTGTGGTTTAACTTTAAAAAAGCAAAAATGCAAAAATGTGGCTTAATGATTTTAGCCCAACTCAAGTTAGGCCCATGATCTAGGCCTACTCACCCTCTTTTGGGCCAAACAGAATAATAAATGTAAATTTTGAATAGCGAAGAATTAATTTTATGCTGTGAATAAATTTAAAAATAATCATTAAATTTAATATACAAACTGCGCGAATTTTGAAAAACTGTTCATATTCTTCGTCGTTAGAAAGTGAAGAGTGTGTAAGAGAGAGATAGAGAGAGAGTGAGGAGAGAGAGAGAATCAGAGATTGGAAACTGTATCAAATTTCATCGGAATGTGGAAGGTCACTCGCATGGCAGCGGCGTTAATAAAATCCAACTCTCCAGATGTTCTGAAACGCCTAAGCATCTTTCCATTTCATTTCTTCAGCGAGAAGGTTGAATTTCATCTGCTTCCTAATTATCTGCGCAATGCGTTGCGAATCTTCCGACGGCTGGGAGGAAATCACTCCTCGCGGCGGCGCCGACGCGAAAACCATAGTCTTAGTAGGCAAAACCGGCAATGGCAAAAGCGCCACCGGTAACAGCCTCATTGGGCGCCAAGTGTTCGAATCAATGCCGAGCTTAGGCGGCGTTACTTACTCATGCCAGTTTGCGACCACCGTCTTAGACGACGGCCAGATTCTCAACGTGATCGACACCCCCGGTGTGCTGCTGAACCCTAATTTGTTTTTCAACGCCTCAAGATCAAGTTTTTATGGTTTAAGTTTTGCAGGGTTGTTTGATTCTGCTGTTAAACCTCATGATATGGCCAAGGAGATTGCGCAGTGCATTAACATGGCGAAGGATGGTATCCATGCTGTTCTTCTTGTTGTGTCGTTGCGAAGCCGTTTTTCGGAAGAAGAAGCTTCTGCTTTTGAGAGCTTGTGCCAAATATTTGGCGGCAAGATTGCTGATTATATGGTTGTGGTTTTTACTCATGGTGATGTTCTAGGAAAGTATTTTAGTTTTGATGTTATGCTAGCTCGTAATTGCCCTGAGCTGTTGAAGGTATACTTAGAGAGTGTTTGGCTAAGATTAAAAGCTTCTTAAAACAGCTTATAAGACTTATAAGCTGTTTTAAGAAGCTTAAAAGCTCAACCAAACACTCTCTTATTCTCATTTCTTATTACATGATGCAAATTATGCTAACTTTGTGTGATTTGTTGTGTGATATTCATTTCTGTAAATAAATTTTTCTGCATTTGCTGTTTGTGAAACAGAGTACTCTGGAGATGTGTGGGAATAGACGTATTGCATTTGATAACATGACAGAAGATGAAACCAAAATATCGAGACAGCGGAAGGAACTTCTCTCTCTTGTCGATGCTGTCGTAGAGAATAATGGGGGGAAACCATACACGAATGATTTGTTCGAGGAATTTAAGGTCTGTGAATTTGCTGATTCCATGTGCTGTGATATTTCAATCGTCTTTGTTTTGAATATCCTTATGTATAATTGCACTGGATGTTGTTGGCTGCATGTGATGCTCTTTTTTGTGCTTACAGAAAAAAGAGAATCTTGTCGATTCTTCTGGTGAAGGGAAGTTCCATGCTTCGAATGAACAGCAGTTTGATCGATTAATTGAGATGGTAATATTAGACTTCATGCGTTGACATAGATTATATGAAAGTATTTTTGTGATCTTTGTGATATCCATCTACATTGACATTGTGGTTCTTGTGTTTAAGTAAGGGTGTTATACTTTGTTTTGTGAATGTTGTTTATTGAAGGTCGAGTTGAAATTGAAGGAGAGCATCCAGAATCTGGAGAAGCAGTTGGCCGAAGAGAGGGCTGCTCGGATGGAGGCCGAACTGAAGTCTCTCGAGCTTCAAATGAAATCTAAAGATGAGGTTCAGGAACTAAAAGACTGTTTGAACAGAGCCGAGGAGTCGCGCAGGCATCTCGAAGGGAGGCTTCATGCAGCTGAGAACAAATTTTGTGTTATAATGTGATGGATTATGATCATTTATTTTGTTTGTGTTGTTTTTGTCTGAATTTCCTAATGAAACTGATCTTATTAGGGTGGTAATTTTGTGTTTTCAAGAGTTTTCTTGATGCTGCTAATTGAGTTAGTTATGTTATTATCTTTTGGTTATTTCCAAATGTTTTTGTCAATTCATGCGTTAATTTCCCTTTCTTCGATCAGTCGAGATCCTCTATCTGCGATCGCTAGAGATCCAACTCGAATCCTCTACTCCAATAGTGTTTCATCTCTTTTTCATTCGTCGGATTTTTTACGTTTGGCAATTTGAAGATAATTATATACTTTTGGGTGGAATAAATCTTAGTCAATGCCACATGTCTTTCAACTAATGTAAGAAGTAGAGAATAAAATACGAAATGAGAATAGGAAATCGGATTTACTTGACATCCATTATTCTACGATCACTCTTTCTTCTCGTATAATTATTTTTTTTGTACTGTTATATTTTTTTAATTTTAAAATTATATTTTTTATTTTTAGCTGTATTGTGAATTTAATTTGGGTTTATTATAGTTTTATAGGTTTTAATTGTCAATCTTGGTCAATAATGAACATTAGTGATATTTATCTATTAGTTGGGATGTATGTACTTCTATAATTTCAATCTTTAATTAATAAGTTGAGCCAATGTTTTTTATTTTTTTTTCTTGGAAAAAAAAAGTTCATTATTTTTTGAGAAAAGGAAAATTTCATGTGTCCTAGCTCGACCTAATTGCATGAATCTTGTTTGGGTGCCATAGTTGCAAAAGGACATAGAAAATAAAACCGCACTTAGATATTCACGTGCGATAAGCTTGGGGAAATTCAAACTCAAGATCTTTGATTGCAAGAATATTCACTCCACCACTATGTGTCATCTCCAAAGAACTGCGATATAGTGTTTTTTCGTTTGAATAAATTTATTAATTTGAGTTTGTCTTTGATAGAATTTATGGCGGTCAATATAATTTTCTTACGATCTATGGTATCAGCTTCACACCGTAAACCCTAATTTTATTCTCTATCTCATTCACAAATTCTTATCTCTTCTATTCAACAATGGCCGATGGTTCTACCAATCCAAATTTTCTCCTTTTCTCCATATTGATGTACATGCTCACCGTGAAACTTTCCTCTTCAAATTATAATTTACGTTACTCATATAATGTATATCTACAAGATATTTACCAAAAAAAAAAATGTATATCTACAAGATACTTGCATTAATAATATTATTTTAATATTCAATTCCAGAGACATTCAATATTTTATAATTTTTACACGAGCCTAATATTGTAGAAAATATGACAACACCTTCCAAATTATTGCCATTTAATACATCCTCAATATTCCATCAATGTGTTTTCTGATACTCCATATAAGACACGACGTAGTTTTATTTTCGAAAACAATAAAGCTATTCGGTCACACAATGACCAGCCACACGCATAAGAAAAAAGAAAGTTGACTGTAAAAATAATCACATTTTTCGGCCCCTAGGGTTCATGCTTCCCCAATTAGGGTATATATTCATTTTTAAAATCTATATTACCATTTTTAATTAGTGACTGACCACAGTGTGTGCAAATAACACTACCCTTTTAAAAAATATAGATTTTTTTTAGTGAAATAAAAGAATTAAAATATGTTGTTGTAAATGTAAATATTTAATAAGTCTTGCAAGAATTGTCAGTTTGGTAATTATTAACCGTTACTAATCTCTCCAAAAAGTAATATTATTAATGCAAATATGTTACACAAAATATAAGTAATTTGTGCATTATGGAAATGGTCCTATAAATATCAAGAACCCAAGCATTGAAATCCAACACAAGTTTATTTTTGTTTTTAATCAATGGCTTCTTACAAGTTGGTCTGTTTTCTCATCTTCTCCCTCACCTTTGCTTCCATGTTTGTTCCCAATAATTGTAAGTGTATTCTAAATGTTGAAATATAATATTGTAATTCCAAGTAACTTTATTTTTATCGGCTTGCATACACACTTGTTTTTTAAATACTTTATTTAATAAATATGTTAGGAAATATTCTTGAATTTTTATTCCCCTAAGAAATTTGATTGGTCTGATTATTTTCTGTTGTTTTAAAGCCATGTTTTATCGGGATTCATTTTTTTATGTGATTTATATGTTAGTCACCTCCCGTGAGCACCGTTCGCGGGCTCTCAATTTGTCAATATTGATATTATTTTATTTTATTTTTGATATTGTATTTTCATTTAGTATCTTAAAAAATGTTATTGAATATTACACAAAAAGAATTTATTGAAATCATTAAATTGAAAAATTACATAAAATTCAATGCTTCATTGTTTATTTATTCAATTTTTTGAATTTATAGGGAAAACAACAAATCGATTATTGATTTTTATTTAATTTTTCAATTCAATAATTTCAATAACATTTTTTTAAGGTATAGATTAAAATGCAATATTAAATATTAAATGAAATACTAATACTAATATGGACAAATCGAGCTTGGCATGCCTATGAACGGTGCTCACTAGAGGTGACTAGTATATATCTCTCTTTATATATAAGTATAAATTAATAGGGTAATGATGTTCGGTCACACTGTGGCTAGCCACACGCGTAAAAAAAGTAAAGTTGTCTGTAAAAATAGAAATAATCACATTTCTCCCTTAGGGTTTATGCTTCCCAATTAGGGTATATTTCCATTTTCAAAATCTATATTACCATTTTTAGCTTGTGTGGTCGGCCACACTGTGGTCGAATATCATTACCCAAATTAACATTCATTTATGTTGTGAATGAATGTTGTTCAATCTAGGCTTTAATGATACTCGTCAACGATCTTGTGAACGATCTGAATGCAGAAGAGAAGAAAGCTGCGTTGGAGCAAAATGTTTTTGGTGTCTTTAAAGACGTGTGACATCTGTAAGAGCTTATTACATCTTTTTTTTTTAATTGTAACTTTGTTATTCACGATAAATTGAGTTCTACATGATGCTAACTAATTTGCAGCTTGGGATGGAAGTTGGCAAGTCTTATGTAGCGAATTGTTTACTAGATAACCTCGGGAAGTGTGTCATTTAGGTGGCATTGTTAGTACAAGTATTGTACTCTCTCTCTCTCTCTCTGCGTACTGATTCTTACAACATAATTTGTTTTTATAGGGTGATACGCTCGAAGAGTTACCAGAATATCTAATCGGGACGTGTGAGCTTAAACATCTGAATGTGGCTAAAGCAATGTCATTTCCATACTAAAGGAAACGGACCTGAGTTAGCAGAGTTCATGAGTTTATTTATGTTGGAGCCTATTAATAGCTTGTAGTAATTTGATAATTTGATTAAAAAGAGTTTGCGAGTATAGAGTTCTCATTTCTTTGTTTTTCACGACTTGGAATTCAAATTAAGCATTTTATCTTTTTGTCCCTTTTCTAGTGTCCACACTCATGACAAATGTTTAAATGTCCTATTTATAGGTGTGGATATACAACTCTCTAAATCATTTTGAAGATTTAGAATTCTCTATAAGTTAATTACGTATAAGACTAATCTAGAATTAATATACTTGAAAACTCCTAATTAATGTGGAATACTCTAGATACTTTAGAATACTCTACTTAACCATTACTTTCAATGAGCACCGAATAAGCACTTATAGCTCAATAAGAAGAGCAAAAATATAAATGCTAGAAACAATTATTCTACTCTTATTTTTATATCAAAGTCTCAATTCTCTCAACAGTTAATAAGTTTTATTTTGTACCCAACGTTTGTCAATACTTGTCTCAAATATGATTCTTTTCCCATGGCGTGCCGAAATTGACGTGGATTATTCATTTTCTTCTTCACATTTTATGTGGATTTTATATTTTAAGAGAAGATTGGGCAAATAACCATTTTTAGAAAATCACATAAAATAACCATATATACAAACTCTCTTGATCTTTGTTTGTTACTACAAATTAATATCAATAAGGAAGGAGAAATGTGGTTCCAAATTTTAGAAATTAAGGATTTTCTCGTGAAGTGATGGGAGCGGCGAGCATATTCTCTGGATTGTTGATTCACATAGCAAAGACACCACATCGTCGAAAATTGTTACTAGTGTATTATTTTAATCAGGGAGCCATTGTAAAAGGTTTGGATCTACGTTTAAAAATGTCCATTATAAAATAATCCCTCAAATTGATCCAAATTATAGTCTCTTTGTTCCAAATCAGATATTCTACTTTCATTTCGTGTTTCATTTTATATATACTTTCCATTGGTTGAAAGATATATGATATTAATTTATATTTATTCTACCCAAATAGCGTATATAATTATCCGACAAATGAAATAAAAGATTAAACACCGTATGAAGCAAAGGATCCGAGTTGTCCTTATTATGTGATGGCCAAACCAAGCCCATATTGTTTTAGTAGACACCTTAAAGGCTTCTGTGGTGGGCCAGAAAAGCCCATGGGCCAAACTAATTAAACTAGCCTATTTTCACTCATTTAATATCGGATCTTGAATCTTATTTTTCACAGCATAATTAAATTGGTTAGTTATTCTTCTCTTTCTTTATTTATTTATTTATTATTATCTGAGTTTGTGAAGTCCGCAATCGGAAATTCATTTCGTTTTCATTTTCAGTTCAAAAAATGTACGGAACAAACCGGCTACATTTGGCCGAAAATCTCTTCGCCGCCGCCGCCGCCTCTCCGATACGGCTATACCGCTTCAATCCGCCGTTTGCCTTGATTAGTGAGCGTCACAACACTTATAAGTTGAAATTTTCTAACAAAAAATACAGTTATAGGAGGAAAATGTTGCCGCCGAAAATATTTTGTATAACTAATATCAATAACTCTTATACATAATTGTAGCAGCAGAAATATAATGTGGTCTATATAAGAAGATGCATATACGAGAAAAACATTGTGTTTGATGAATTTTTTGGATAATTCTTATTATATTATGTATTCATAATTCTCTTGGTGATCCCATGTTAAGGAAAAAAAAAATGATTATCAAATCAACAAAAATAAAAAGTCCAAAGAGATAGTGGGTTTTCAAATGAAATCACAAAACAAAGAAAAGAAGAAGGAAAAGATGTTGGATTTTTTTTTGTGATTCTCAAACCATCAAGCGATTGATAGAAAAAAGAGAGACAAAATAGATTAAATATGCATTAACTATGATTCAAAATCTGAAAAAGATGACAAATCTTCAAAAATGTGGCTCAAAATTTTGAGGTATTTAGTATTGTGGTTCTCCGCATGCATTATATTTTAATTTCTTATTATTTTGGGTTGGACTTATTTTTAATTGGGCTGGATTTATTATATGAGTATAAAAGGTTATTTTGGGCTTCCCGCAACCACAACATAAATTCGCCCCTGTTTACCTCCTTAAAGAAAGTTGTGCAAATACCTCCTTCCATATCTATTAATCGTATACAAATGATTCTAGCTATGATTCGAGTGCGCAAGAACCCCTAACCTTCTCGATCACGAGAAGCCGAACCCACAAGGGTTCCCAAATTCAATATTCATTTCCTTGATAATGAATATAACATACCTTCAATATTCATTTCCTTGATAATGAAAATAACTTGTACTATGCAGTCGTTCTTACCCTACAAAGGCCTAAACTATGGGCTTTATAAAACAGTCCAAAACAAAAAACCAACCCATAAACAATAAATAAGAAAGTACTAATAATAAACTCAATTAGACTATTTAAAACACTAATAAATAACAAACCACCTTGTCCTCAAGGTAGAGACTAAAGAACTCTTTGTAGATTCTTTCAAGTGCATAGAATTTTAAAACACGTTTCTTTCGAACCACATCTGCAAAAGAATGACACTTCTCTTGTAACTCAACATAAGTGAGTGTAGGAAATGAAGGCGCCCGAGCTTCAAACTAGGTCAAAAGACGACGCAGTTGATGAGGAATCGCGTAAGCAGTGAAAAGTTTCTGATTTTTTTGGAGTTTGGTCGCTCAAATTGTTAAGATTCCAAGTGTTGTTATTAGTTTGCTTAATGAAAATAATAGATTTGATTGTGGTACTTACTCAACATAAGTGCGATATATGCCAAAATTGTGGAATAAAATTATAATCTCATGTATTTTCATAATGTTATGTTATAGTACTATCAAAATTATAATCATGGCATGTACCAAAATTTATATATCAACGTTTGATTTTTTTTTTTTTAAAGAATGCTCCAAATTGTTACTCAATATTTGCTATTAGCATGCTTCGTGAATTCGAATATATATACTATGAAACATGAAACCATACCATTACTCTAGAAGCATATTGATTGAATTACTACATAGGATAATGTCTAGTGATCAAGAAAGCATCCGACCACAAATTAACACATCGAATCATAGAATTAGTCCATGTCTTAACATCATCCATAGCCACAATGGCACTAATATTAGTTATACTAAATCCAAATCAACACTTGAAACATTAACTTCTTTTCCCAACTTGTCACCCTCACATTTCCATCATTAATCCTTCATATGCCACTTAATACCTGCATAAAAAATCCCAAGAAAAAGGGTTTCCAAAAAACTCAATTTTCCCAAAAAAAAAAAAGAATTCATGATTATGGTTATATATTATACCCAAGATGAACTGTTTTCTTGTCTGAAGAAGCTGCTGCATATGCAGATGCACTCTCCATCATGTTGAGTTGAAGCATATTTCTTGCATAAAAAGCTTGAAAGGCAAAGTCTTGTCCAGATGGCATCATGCTCAGCTCCTGAAGTTTGTCATTTTCTTGAACCTTCAAAACAAGGAAACGACACGTGTCATTAGGGCTTCATACGGCCCGTGACCCGTTGGGACAATAATGTCCGTGTTAATTTTAGTTGATAGATATTGTTCATATCAACTAAAAGTAACACGGACAATATTGCCTAATGCGGGCAATTAAGGTTATAGTTCGATTTTTCTGTTACATTTTATCGCAAGCTACTGATATTCTTGAGATTTATTACTTACCCTAGCTCGAAGGCAGGCATTTTCCTGCTCCAGCTGAGCTTCCTGCATTGAGACAAAGTGAAAGAAAAATTAGGATCATTATGAATTAATTCATTGTAACGTCGTCGAAAGATTTATGTTAAATTTTGAAAATAGTAGTGTAAGAATTATAAGCTTGAGAAAATTACCCTTTTCTGCAGATTCTCGGTTTCAGCTAGGATCATTTCATGCTGCTCAAGATCACAATACATTAATAAATTTGTTAGAATATTATATATGCATATATATCATAGCTGCATGCAAGAAGAAATAGTTATTTTCAACTTATTAAAATATTTAAGATTTGTCATAAAAAAGGGATGTTGATGAATATTGGATCATGATATATTATAAGACAAACTATTGAATATGATATAATTGTAGGTATATATAAAATTATGAGATTAATTAATAGTGTGCCAAAAATTAAATGATGGTGAAATTACCTTCTTGCCCCTGATTCTTGTGATGCCTCTCTCAAGCCTGCTCTCTAACTGCTTCAACTCCTTCACATTTAGAGAGCTCAAGCCTTCACCCATTAGATGCCTGTAGATTAGACTCATAATAATTAGTTATTCTTAATTAAAATCAATGCAAACTTGGGTAGCATATTTTTATATTTATGTTCCTTTTGATGTTTCAATCAGAGCTAAGGGCAAATTTGGGTTAATTGGAGAAGTTATAAATTGAGTTTCACAAATGTGGTTTGTTTAGGTTCAGACATCAGTTTTGATGTTACAATATTTGCATGCAAATTGCTGTCTTTTCAATTAATTATTACATCACTTAATAAAAATAAAAATAAATACATCTTTTATTAATTACTACCTGTTGGAGTTTTGGAGCATCTGTATTTGCTGACGCAGCTTCTTGGATTCTTGTTGGTAAAACTGCACACAGTCCAACAATGTAGGAAAAATCAAATATTTTTGTGTTCATGTATTAAATTTCTATTTTATATTATTATTTTTTATTTAATTAGCTAGTTTTCAGCCAAAAAAAACTTACTTGGGTGTTGATTTCTTGAGTGGTGCAAGCATTTGAACCATCTGTAGTTGCCTTTTTGTACCTCTCAATAGTTGATATAATGCTGGATAAATTAATACAACATATATTACAAATATATATATTTTCGATCGACTTATACTAATAATGGATGATACGAGAATTTTAGACGAGATCCCTATTTTAAAATAGTGTTGCAATTTCGTAAATGTAGCTTTGTACTAGGAAAAATGCAAGAAAGGTCTTAAATGCTACATTCATGTAAGGATTCAAGATTTTGCCAAAGCAATGTTGACAAGATTTGAATGCTACATTCATGTAAGAAATCAAGATTATGCAAAAGCAATGTTTTTAAGATTTGAATGCTATAATTCATGTAAGAAATGTACGGTATCTTCATGTAAATTGTCTCACACTTCTTCTAAAAGGAGAGAGAGAGAGAGAGAGAGAGAGAGAGAGAGATCAGATTGTTAAGGATAACACATGATTATATTTGACCAGAGTGTCACGTGACAAAACCTACGACTAATCAAAAGATAAGAAGTTGAGATGAAATGAGAGGAGTGAACAGACAGCCCACTGAAATGCTTCAACTACTTCAATCAAGCTCAAGATTGGATAGTGCAGCACCAATTAATGTGTGTGAGTGTGTGTATATATACCTACTGTGTGTTTGTGTGTGTGAGAGTGGATCATTGCCAAAACTCACATCAATTTTAACTGTTCATTTCTATATTTCATTTCCACTTCTAGTTTTCAAGATTTCATTACTGCATGTCTCCCTCCTCTAGATCTCTCTCTCTCTCTCCCAAAAAAAATTCAATTTTATGGTGACATCTAGATTAGGAATTAAAGTCAAGCTATTCATATCCTAAACAACTGAATTTGTACCGTTCAAATGTAGGACTGTTTATACATATCTCTGTCTCACACACACACACAAGGTGAAATCTGGAAAGCTAAAAATGGAAAATATATATTTGAAAGGAATAAATGACGATGAAATGCTGAGGAAATTTGAAGCATGCATGCATATATGTTGTACGACATGACTACACACTATGTGTGAGAGCAAATTGAATTGAACAATATGATGCATACATGTGTGTGTGTGTGGAGAGAGAGAGAGAGAGAGAGAGAGAGAGTTTTGTGGTGGAATCTAAATTGGTGATAAGCATAAGCCAATAAAGAACGATTTCTTCTAGAGCACCATGAATTTATGGAGAGCAATATACCATTCTTTCCCAAAATAAATTCATTTATCCACACGCAAAAAAAAGAAAATGAAATGATTTGTCATTGTTATCATTATTTAATTAATAGCCTACACTTTGATTCTTTAAAAAAATACACTTTCATTTACATTTTACATTGACAAACAATCTGAAATAATATCATAGTAAGAATAAATTTGCATGCTTAAACATGAGTCACTTTGTTCACATTTAAATTCCAAAATTCAGAATTTAAAAAAAAAAACAAAGGGTCAGAAAATACATATAAAACTAGATCAGATCACTAACCTATGTGCACAAGGATTCAGAAATAAAAAAATATATATCTTTCTATTATCAAATATGCTAATAATATTTTAAGCTCTATCATGATTGGGGAAAGAGAGAAAAAAAGCCCTAATTTTTGTGTATCCCATAAGTGGAAAGACAAGAACCTAAGACATATGAGAGTTTCATATCTTTAACTTGAAACACAACAGCATAGTACTATACAAACTTTCTGCTTGAAAACAATTACAAAAATATATTGTGGATATTTAATTAATAAAGCTAGAATGGGAAAACCTTGGAAACCTAAGACCTGCAGAAAGCAAACTGCAAGTTTTAAACAACAAATTTGTGAAAGAATCATATACTGCTGATTTTACCACTGCCCTTGTTATGAATTTTTGTCTGTGTGTGATGTGTCAGATTCTTAATTTCCCTATGCTAGCTGTTTTTGAATTTGATAAGCATAATCTTATTTTCTCCGAAGATCATTAGTATTCCCAAACCTAGACCTAATCAAAATTTGGTTCTAATTCCTTTTTTTCTCTTCTGATTAATCAAATTTAACTGCAATTTAAGTTCTCTCTTTGAGGACTTCTTCGAGTGTAAAGCTAATTAAACACTATAAACTCAAATTGATTCTCTTAATTTAGTCTCTCTCTCTCTCTCTCTCTCATTTTTTTTTTCAGCATTTCTAAGTGTAAAACTAACTCTATCATGCATGATGACTAGTTTCTTATCATTGGTCTCAATAAGACAAGAACCTAACTCTCTCTCTCTCTCTCTCAAATTTGCACTTGCAGTGTTCCAGAATAACCTAAGAATCTAGTCAACAGCCTATGAGCTATCATTCAACTTAAGACACACAACAAATCAAGAAAAAAATGCATAATCTCCCACAAAAATCTGAGATCAGAAAAAAGAAACAAATATGAACCATTTCAAGAACTATATTATAAGAAAATTATTTACTTGTTGTTAGCATATTCATAGACGCGGCCGCGGCTGGAGAAGACGATGAGCGCAACTTCTGCGTCGCAGAGAATCGAAAGCTCATAAGCTTTCTTCATTAGGCCATTTCTGCGCTTGCAGAAGGTCACCTGTCGATTCGTGTTGTTCTCGATCCTCTTGATCTCGATCTTTCCCCTCCCCATCTCGGAAGAACCCTAGCTTTACCATTAAGACAGAAAAAAGAGTAAAAAAATCTAGTAAAATTGGAAGAAATTCAGACATTTTTCATGAGTGTAATTGAAGAACATAAGTTTAAGGAGAGAGAAATATGAACTCATAATCAGATCCTGTCCTAAAACTTCAGGAAAATTCTTAGGTATAAGTCCATATTTTGAAGAAGAAACACACACACACACACACACACCCACACACACACACACACACACGTAGAAAAAAATATGGCGTTTTGAGAATTCGAATTTGAGAATTTTGAGTTATAATTTACGAAGAAACTGAAAAGAAGAGAAATAAACTAATTTCTCTTCAGACACAAACAAATTACTTTCTTATGAAACAGTGAATTTCTTGTCTGAAAAAACTGTTTATTCGAGAAAATTCACGAAGAAAAGGCCACCAAAAAAGGAGCTAGCTCAAAACCAAATTAATTTGAAACAATCAATTCCAAACTCTTCTAAGTTCTAACAGCTCCTCATCAGAAAATTCTCGAACTTCAAATCATTTCTCAAGGTGAGAAATTCTAGTCAGAGAAAAAAAAAAGGAAAAAAAATTTAATGCAAGAGAACATGAGTTTGAAAATTTTAGCTGCAGATCTATCTATGCTTCTCACAGAAAAATAAATTTGAAAACAAAAAATGCTAAATTAAATCAAAACATCTGGAACTGTGCCCTAATGCATGGAGAGAAAATAAGTAATTTTTTATTATTTATTTTTGGGGTTTTTTCCCAAAGAGAAGAGATGATCGCCATCTGTAAATGAATCTTACAAACCTTGCTTCTTCGGAAAATATTTCTATTTTCCGGCGACAGTTTTGCTTTCTCGAAAGTTTACACGAATTCCAATTAATTCAATTTAACTCAGCTGCCTCTGCAATGAAATCATCACTCCCCCCTCTTACATATATACCTCTTTCTTTCTTTGTACATGTTTCGCTTTACCTCTCTCTCCTAGGTTGGCTATACGTCTGTCTATGTGTGCATAGAGAGAGAGAGAGAGAGAGAGGGAGCTGGCCTTTGAAAATGACATGTTTACTATATACAAACCTAGCGTGATATTGTGGCTTGGTGATTAATATCAACTCTGCAGCTACAACTTTACCAAAAACTGCAATCGCTTTTTCAATTAAATATAAAATGAATATATATATATTTTTATAATATAATGGATTTAATTTGAAAAATCAAGATTTGCATGCAAGGAAAATTAAATGAGATTAGTTGTATAATTTGTACGGTGTGATAACGCAACTTGGATCTTCTACCCCTATCGTGTTTCATCCGTTATTCCATTCGTCGGGTTTTGACATTTGGATATTTGAATATAATTATATACCCTATTTGGGTGCATGGAAAAAGTAGAGAATGAAATACAAATTGGGAGTAGAAAATCCGAATTGGTGATAATGATGGTTTCAGAAATATTTTGAAAATAAGCGTCGTAGCTAGGTCTAATTCCAGATTGGATCATCTATTGCATTTCGTTGTTGCTTTTCCTATTGCATTAATTTGAGAACGACACCTGAGGTAGTTATGGGTTTAAGATTTAGGGAATATATTTTTCTTATATATTAAACCCTTAGTCATGTCACATGTCATTCCCTTATTAATGCAATAGGAGATGCAACATGAAAATGCAATAGAGGATGTGATCAGGTCTAATTCCTGCCTCGTTTTATTGATGACGTACCTCGTATCGGGCAAGCCGGAACCTCTATTTCATAATTGTGCAACATCTTATACTGTAATGAGCCAAGAAAATCTACGAATCTTGTACTTGAATTGGGATTTCATCAATAATCGTACTATAAAAAAATGTAAGTATTCCCTTCGTCCCAATTGTAAGGTCTCACTTTTTTTTAGGGGTGTCCCAATAGCAAGATCCCATTTCAAAAATGAAAATAATTAACTCTTAAAAAGCTATAGGACCCACCACTTTTCATCAATTTACTCTTGTTTCTTAATACCCGTGCTCAAAGAAGTGAGACCATGCTATTAGGACGGAGGAAGTATTTATTTAGGCGAAATAAATTTAATGTTACACAATATTTTGAAAGTCCATTATTCGTGAAAATAATTAAATAATGGGGTTTTGAGACAAATGTCAAAATACTGTAATTTTTTTAATATATATCTTACCATATTAGGGTTTGGTGCACTCCACGTAACGTCACTATATACATATGCGACTATTTATGAGTATTATGTTTGTTGGAAATTAGGATGCACGAGTGAAATTACTTCTTTAGCTAACGATTAATTGTTAATTTAACCTTCTTCTTTCCCAAATCCCATGAACTACGAAATTAAATTCGAACCTTCATATTAATTATCATCATTTTAATTGTGTTTGATTCGCTACATACACAGCATGGCGTATATTAAATTTCATTGTTTCATGATTGAAAAATGAGAAAAAATAAAATTGAATAATGCGCTCTCGATATTTTAGAAAATGTAAAAAATCGCACACTTTGGATATGTGTGAACTATGACTATTTCATTATATACATACGCAGTGCGTATGGTTTCAAATTTCACCGCTCTCACTTGTCGTATAAAAATAAAGGAGCTAATTGTTAAAAGCGCACCGTAACTTTCAGTTTTTTTTAGAAAACGGACTATATGTTAGGAATTTGAGAAATAGGACTAAAACTTTTATTTTTTGCACGTGCACTCTTATTTCGGGTCCAAAATCATTTGTTTGAGCTTTTGGCACGTGATACACACGTGAACGGACACATGGAGCTCGAATCCTTCATGGGCGTGCCATGTCACCTTATTTTGTCAACTCAAACTATTAAACTTTAGACATTTCAAATTATAGTCGAAAACTTACACGACACATCACATATCTCCTTCCAGGATTTGTAGGAGTCCAAGATGCGTGAAGTCAAACTCTTCTTCCGGTGACATTTGCGATCCATCGGAGATTGTTGGAGATCGAGGTTGTCACCGCGCCGAAGATTGGATCGAATGAAAGAAGCTGCTCCGAAAATTAGGATGGTATGAAATTAGGGCTCAAGTGAAAATGAGGTGAGGAAGATAAGAGACGAGTTTTTTTAAGTATATATATATATATATTTAGGCTGTAATCGTTGAGCTGGCAAAATAAGGTGACGTGACACGCCCACGTAGGATTCAGGCTCAATGTCTCCGCTCATGTTCGTATCACATGCCAAAAAGCCTAAATAAATAATTTTTGGCCCGAAATAGGAGTGTGGGTACAAAAAATGCAAGTTATTGTCTTATTTCTCAAATTCTCTAACATATAGTCTGTTTTCTAAAAAAACTGAAAGTTACCATCCGCTTTTAACAATTAGCTAAAAATAAAATGTCGTGTTGAAACATGCATTAATTAGCACAAATCGTTACAAAATTGTGTGCTAGTAATTAATTCATTTTATATTTCTATTTTTACACGGAATTATTATGTGAAATTGACCCATATATATGATCGATGACTGCAAGATGAGGTGACTCCAATTAACATAAAGTTTGTCATTGACTAAAAGTTGAAATTCATGACTCTAAATCTTTAATTAATTTTATGATTTTAATTAGTTTAATAATTTGTAATAGGGTTATAAAATATATTATTAGAATTTAATTAGGACGAGTTACAAGTATACAACACTTTACCATTATATAATATTTTATTCACGAATTAATTCTTTTTGGTATTTTGTCATTTATTTAAATTCTTATTAGTTTTTTTAATGAAAAATTCGCGAATAGTCTTCCATTGATGTTAATTTTAATTAGGCTTTTCCCGGGAAAAGAAAATTATTCTAATTAATTTGAAAGAAAAAGCAACCTTTATTAAGAATGACAATGCTAATTGATTTGATTTGATTGGACCATGAAAAAATCTCGAAATATGAGGATTTTAGGATTGAAGTTTGAAGAGGAAAGTGACAATGCTGCAAAGATTCATGCTGTTAAAAAAATATTGCCAAAAAATTGTAAGTTGACCCCTCGATTTGTTTATGTTTGTAAATTTGTCATCAAATTTGGAAATAGAGTTCCACGCGCGAAGAAAAATTATGTCGTCGGAGTTCTTAAAAAGGCCTACTTTTAGATTCTTATAAATAATTAATAAAAGAATATGGAATATGAATATGTATGTATGAATAATCATTAAAAGGATAATTTGGATAACGCAAAACCAAATTTCCTTTTTTACTTTCGGAACTTTATAGTAAGAGAAAGAAACTTATTTGATACAACTTTGAGCAAAAGAAGAAAAATTAAAAGTAATTTAATTTTTGTGGGTCCCAAAGGTAGTAAGTCATTATATTGTTGAAAGCATTTTTTTTTCTTTTAACTTTACAAAATATGTTTGCATAATGTATATAATCTAAAAAGAATATTATGAATCAAGCATAATATATAAAATCTAAAAAGCATATATATTATTACAAGTTCAAAGCATTTTTGGTTTTGTTATATAAAAGCGCAAACATACTCTTTGCAATTCAAAGAAGAGTCACTCTCCAGTGAGACGCGCGCAACGCGTGTTGTGCACATGCCTGAATGTTTTTTACTTTTTTTTATGGTCAGTCCATATGCACTACATGTATTTATATGCACTACACTACATAATGAGATGCATAATTAAGAGTATTGAGATGCACCAGTTATTTTTCTTTAAATTTCTAGATTTTTTTTTTCGATTCCGCTTTCGACTCCGATTTCAATCTATAGATAATCTTAGTGGCAACAATTTGGATCTTTCGATCGGCCCGCTCCGTGGCCTTCGGCTTCCTCGCTCGATTCTTAACAAAAGAAGAAGAGGCAAAAAAAATCTGACCATATGGTTGTGCATCTCATTATACATGGTGGTGCATATGGATACACTGTGTGGTGCATCTAAAAAAACTAGGGAAAAAAATATTAATAAAAATTAAAAATTAGTGCATCTCAATACACTTAGTGGTGCATCTCATTATACGGTGTAGTGCATATATAAGTACACTTTGAGGTGCATATGATCTGACCCTTTAAAAGAAATCGAAAAAAAAGTCAACGGTGTTGATCAGATCAACCCGGATCCGGACCGGATCGACCCGGTATCACATTGTGAGACCCACATCTCACACAAGTATTTGCCTTCAAAGAATATATAATTTATTACACTTTCATCGTAACAACTTGTAATTGATATTCATTTGCCATTTTTTATTTTTCTATCAACGAATATTTAATAATTATAATGTGATGTAGTTATTTCTAATTAGAATTAAATTGCAAATGAATATTAATAGAAAAAAATTTAATTGAAATTAATAACTCGTAATTGATTCAATTATTCCTAATAACACGTAATTGCCCCTAATCCACTTAATTATTCACTAATTTAATCAATCCTTATTTTTTAAAATGAATCATTGAATAAAATTTCAATTTTAGACTTTAAAATTTAGGATTTTTGCATGAACGATTGAGAGACATATTGAGATGATAATTAAGATATATACAATACATTCAGTTTACAAACAAATTGCAAGGCATAATATCTAAATCCATGATGGGAAGAATCTAGAATCATCATCTTCTTTTAATGCATTTCTAATAGCAAATCTACCACAACTAAACAAGCACTCTTTTCTGCAATAACGCTCGTTGAAAATCTTGATTTGCAGGCATTCTGAATAACACTCGCTCACACAATCTGTGTTCACGTTTCTCTCTCCCGCCGCCGCATCCACCACCATTGCCGCCGCCGCTAGAGCCACCAACATCACGACGACGATCGCCCCATTTCTTGCCATTCTTCTAGAAGTAATCTTGTGCAACAAATTTTATATGAATATTTATCAAAGTATGCGTCTTTATGTGTTTTTGTTTGAATAGAGAGAGAGTTATATATAGAGAGAGAGGGGGGGAGAGAGAATAAGACATGTTGCATAGTATTAAGCGACGTCGTTTGGACTTAATGACGAGGTCTTTGTTGGTGGCCTTTGAATCAATTTTTTTTTTCTATTTTTTATGTTGTGGGAACCCGCATCCGTTACCTTCGATGTACACTAAGTAAATCCCTATCCCTTGTGCAGTAGACTGCAAACCACACAGGATAGGTAAACCACACTTTCTAAGTACAAACGTGACAGGCTTAATTTATAAAGGCGTGTTATTGGTTCGAATCTAAGACCTTTCAGTCTCAGGTGCCCACTTTTACCACTAGGTCAATCCCAAGGGCACTTGAGTGAATCTTTCTCATTTCTAAATGTATGTGTTTAGAATCTTGACTCGAAATTAGTGCGTGATTTTTTTTATAATTAATTATGAAGTGGGTATTTGTTTATTAAATGTGATCATTATTATATTGAGTCTAAAGAATTTAAAAGGAAAATGCTGTTGTTTCGCAGTTGAATGGGTAAGGAATAAGGAATTAGTCAATTTTTAAGAAATTTAGAAGAGAAATGCGATTATTTTGCAGTTGACATGGGTAGGGAATTATTGAACGTTATAAAATATTTTGGTTAAATTAATTAGGAGTTGAGCGCAAGTCACATTTAACTTGAATTTTAAACTCTTGATTAGTAGTAGTAAACAACAAAGGGTCTGAAATGGTGAATATAAAATTTATTTGCGTAATAATAATAATAATAATAATAATAATAATAGATATAGTTATTTCATGGCCTGAACTTTTACCTAGTTACTTTATAGTCTGATCTTTTAAAAATTATAAAAATGATCTGATCTTTAATACTTATGCTCATTTATGGCACAGGAGTAGAAAAGCGGAGATCGGATTCTGCGTCACATTATCAAATTCATGCGTCAGGCTAAAAGAGAATAGGAAAATGGGTGATAACGAGGTTAAAAATCATTGTGCAAAAATGCCACGTATAAATCAAGCAATGTGACATGAAATCTAGTCACCTCTTTTCTGCTCCCGTGCTATAAATGGAAATAAGGGTTAAAGGTCTGACTATTTTTATAATTTTTAAAAGGTCAGGCTATAATAAAATAACTAAAGGGTAAAAAGTCGAACCATAAAGTAACTATATTCCTAATAATAATAATAATTTGTGTACGGTCGATGCTAGTGGCGCATACATGTTAAAATTAAAATTAAATGACAATAATAATAATAATAATAATAATAATAATAATAATAATAATAATAATAATAATTTGTGTACGGTCGATGCTAGGGGCGCATACACGTTAAAATTAAAATTAAATGGTAGTGCTATTTTATTGGAAATATATATATAGAGACGAAATTGTATTTCTTTAGGAACAATAAATAGTACTAGTATCTATCAATAATATTACACATAATATTATACTACACACGGAGGGAAATAATAAATAATAAAAAATACTTACTAATACTTAGGGGGACAATAAATCATACTCTCTCCGTTTACGAAAAAATACCCTACTTAATCTCTCTTTTTTTTTCACCAAAAAATGCCCAACTCCATTTTTTGTACCATTATATCCTCCTTACTTTTCTAAAATTATTATCCTTTATCATTGGTGGACCTACACTTATATAATTAGCCCACACTAAGAAATTAAACAACTTTATTAACACTACCCCTACTTTCTAACTTTTATCCTACTAAAAGCAATTTTAACAGTTTTCTTATTCCCGTGCCCAGCCTACAATGGGCGTTTTTTGGTGAACGGAGAGAGTTGAAAATTAATCTAAATCCATGAAGGGAAGAATTCAGTATCATAATCCCTCCTCATATTCTTCCCCACCGCATTCTTAGCACATGCAAAAATGCATTCCTTTTTGCATTCTTCATCGCTAAAAATCTTGATTTGTGCACAATCAAAATAGCACTCCGCCATGCAATGAGTGTTTCCGTTCCTCTCCGCCGCCTCTGCCGCCGTTGCCACCGCCACAAGAGCAACCAGAAGGGCGGCGTTAGTTACTATCCCGTTTCTCGCCATTATTGTATCATTACTCGATGGAATGAATACGTTCTATAAATTTTACTCCCTCCGTCCCGCTATTGATGGTCTGTTTTCCTTTTTTGAGTGTCCCGGTATTGATGACATGTTTCCTTTTTTAGACTAAATTAGAATCTAATTAAATTTCTTAATCATCTATCATCATTACCTATTTTCTACACTATTCACTCTCTTTCTTCCTACAACCTACCTAAAATCACTTTATTGCACCTATAAACTACTTTATTAACAAAATTTAAACATTCTATAAAATTACACTAATTATGTGGGACACCACCTTTTCATCTCTAACTCTCTTTTTCTTAGTTACCGTGTCAAGCCAAACTAGGCCATAAATGCTGGGATAGAGGGAATATTAAATATTTATTGGTGGATAATTTGAGTTTATGGGTATATTTATAGTCTGAGAAGCGCCGCATTTGAAAAGATACGTCGTTTGGGATAAATGGTAAAAACATTATTTATTTACATTTTGTTAAGGTGTGCGGGAAATTTAAAATTTTGGTTTTGAATGGATGTTTGTGAAGGGGCATGAGTAAGTAACGGTTGAGGAAAAATATAACTGTCAAATATGATTAATATTTAAATATTTTAGTGTATAACTATCATGGAAAAATAATTATTTTGGTTACATTTTATGAAGGTGTGTAGGAATTTAATATTTTTCGTCGTGAATGGGTGCTTTGCAAAGGACATTAAATAACTGATTTTTTTTTTATATATAAATGAATATTTAGCATGAGTTTATGGTAAGTTTAGCATTAGATTGAGGTTAAGGGTATCAAGTTTAAATAAAAAGAGTAACACTCATGTGTAAATCGGTCTCACATTGTGAGACCGGTGCGTGGCGCGTGCGCTTCCTAAGCGCCCTATTTTTTTATTTTTTATTTATTTAATTTTATTTTTTTGCAATAAGTCCATATGCATAACACCATATATTCATATGCACACTACTTAATGTTCATATGCACACCGAAGAGTATTGATATGCACCAACTTTTTTCAGTTTTTTTTTTATTTACAGTTTTTTTTTCTTTTTTTTTCGACGGAGCCTTCGGCTCCGATTTTACGGCTCCGCCTCCACCCGATTACTAATATAAGGATAATCGTCGGACAACAATTTGGATTTTTCAGCTCGCCCAGAGGCCTTCGGCTCCCCTCGCTCGAATCTTGACCAAAGAAGAAGCAGCAAATAAAACAACGAGAGACAAAAAAAAAAAGAGTGCAAAATAAATTTGGAAATTTAAAAAATAAAAATTGAAAAATTGGTTGTGCATATGCAAATACAATGTGATGCATATCGGTGAACATGGTTGTGTATGTGGATATACTTTGAAGTGCATATGTCTTGATCATAATAAAAACTGGAAAAAGATTGTGCATATCAACATAAAGTGCAATGCATATGAATATATGGTGATGTGCATATGGACTTATTGCCAAAAAAAAATTAGAAATATAGAAAATGAATATGTGATGAATAATCATTAAAAGGATAATTTGGATAACCCAAAACCGAATTTCCTTTTTTACTTTCGGAACTTTATAGTAACAGAAAGAAACATATTTGATACAACTTTGAGAAATAGAAAAGTAATTTAATTATGAGTAGGACTCATGTGCAACGCGTCGCACAACGTGAGACGCGCGCGGTGCCTGCACAGTACGTGCCCTATTCTTTTTTTTTACATTAAATCCATATGTACTTTACCGTATATTTATATGCACTTCACTTTATGTTGATATGCACACCGAAGAGTTTTAATATGCACCAATTTATTTATTTTTTCAGTTTTTTTTTTCTTTTTTTTTTGGCAATTAGCCCATATGCAGTACACCATGTATTCATATACATTGTACTATATAATGATATGCACACCGAAGAGTATTGATATGCACAAATTTATTTATTTTTTTCAGTTTTTGTTTTGGCAATTAGCTCATATGCATTACACCATGAATCATATGCACTGTACTATATAATGATATGCATACAGTGTGGTGCATCTCGGTGAATATGATTGTGCATATGGATACACTTGGAGTGCATATGGACTGATTGCAAAAAAGAAAAATCGAAAAAAAAGGTCAGCAGTTTGACCGGGTCAACCCGGTCTCACAATGTGAGACCGGTCTCATAAGAGAATTTGCCTTTAATTATTGTGTGTCCCAAAGGTAGTAAGTCGTTATATTGAAAGCAAATTTTTTTATCTAAATTTTACAAAATATGTTTGCATAATATGTATAATCTAAAATCCTGATTTGAATAAATCATGAACTATTATTACAAGTTCAACGCAATTTTGTTTTGTTAAATAAAAGCATAAACATACTCTCTGCATTTCAAAGAATACTACTCCGACACCAAGTCGGACTGAGCCGCGAGAGTCTCCTGCACCATCTCCGACTGAGAATGAGAGGCAAACACCGGCACACTCTCCGAAGCAGCGGAGCAGTCAGTCCTCGGCACACTCTCCGACCGAGCGGCGGCTGGCGAGAACGGCACCATCTCCCACTGAGTGCCGGAGTCGGGCACCACCACCATCTTCGACCGAGCGCCGGAGTCGGGCACCACCACCTTCTCTGACTGAGCACCGGAGTCGGGCGGCGCCACCATCGAGTCGAGCGGCGCCACCATCGACTCAACCTCGCTTGAATTATACATATGCAGAGAGAGAGAGAGGATTGCAGATCGAGCGAGAGATTGTTATCGAGTATGTGGACAAATTAGGGATTTTTAGTGGGTCAGCGAGAGAGAGGATTGCAGAGAGAGAGGATTGCAGAGGTGAGAAATTAGGGATTGCAGCTCGAGCATGAGATTCTTATCGAGCATGTGGAGAAATTAGGGATTTTTAGTGGGTATGCGAGAGAGAGGATTGCAGAGAGAGAGGATTGCAGATCGTATCGAGCAGAGAGAGAGGATTGCAGAGGTGAGAAATTAGGGATTGCAGATCGAGTGGGAGAGAAAGAGAGAGGAAGAATTTTTTGGAATGAGAGGGGAAGAGAGTGGAGCGACGCAGAGAGTGGAAATTAGGTTTTTGGGGTGGGGTGGAGTAAGTGGATAATTAGTTGTAATTATGATTTTAGATTAAAGGTGTTATAATGGGAAGGGTAGTAATTGTAGGTAAAGTGGAAGGGTATAAATGTACAAAAAGTGAAACAGAGACTTAAATTGTGGACAAAAAAAAATGGGCAAATGGGGACTTAAATCATGGACAGAAGGAGTATAATTTATTCCTATAAGTATTTTATTTCATTTTCATCGCAACAACATAAAGTGAAATGTCACTCTTTATTTTTCAACTAAAGTTTGGTGTGGACCATCGCAACGTGCGGTTTATCATTATTAAGGATAACTAGTGTGTAGTCTGTCGAAAATCGATTGAAAAATTATTATTTTAATAAAATTAATAAAATACATGATAGTATAAGAAATGTATTGTTTGTTAATTATTTTTTTAACTAATACCCATTAAAAATTCAAATTTAATTACACCTATTTTTATAGATAATTTTTAAAACCCTCTTTTTTCCTCAACACTGATGCGAGATAAAAATTCTCAAAGCGATGTTTTGTGTTGATTTTACATGAAAATTGAAGTGCCTCTTTTTGATAGCAAATATCTACTTGTCTTCCTAAATTATAATAAAAAAATAAAAGTTGCCCCGATGGTACTGAAGGTCCCTCAACGCGCATCATTCCGTTGATCTATTATTTTTTACATTTAAAAATTCAAAAAATTGAAAAGTTAGATAAATAACAATGGAGGATTAAGAGGGGTGCCACGTAAGATTTTTCAATGATCTGAGATTTATTTATCAAAATTTGAGCTTATTAAGCTGTAATAACATTTATCAAACCATATTAACATTGAATATTAATTAATAAAAAAATTAAAAGTATATATACATAAAATTGGATGGACAGAATAATTATGGACAAATAAAGCCCACAAAAAGTTAATCAAATATACAAAGATAGTAAAAGAGAAAACGAAAACCAAAGCCCAACAAAACAATTTCAAGTTAATTTATTTCTTGTAATATAAGGTGACTTTGTGGTCCTAATTTGGACTGCGATTATTTAATTTAATTGTCGTTTTCAATGTCACTTTCAAATTCATTTCTTTCATGTGAATCCTGAAATCTAAAATTTCAGAACCACTTTTTTAGTGTTATTTTTTTTTTAGTTTTTCTTAGTCCATTTTTAATACTAGCTCCGTCCCACATTAATTGGCTCATTTCCTCCGGACACGAAGATTAAGAAAAAAAATTAGATATAAAAAGTGTGGTTAGTGTAGTTAATAAAGTAATATAAAGTGGTGCTGATGTGACATAAAGTGATATAAAGTGGTGCTGAAGTAATATAAAGTGAATAAAGTGATTTATTAATTATTTTCTTAAATGGAAAGTGAGACAAGTAGAGTTGGACGCCCAAAATAAAAAGTAAGACAAGTAATGTGGGACGGAGGTAGTATGTTAAAATCAAACACAAATATAAATATACTTTACAAAAACATGTTCAAACTTGTTTACTACGTTTTACCAAATCAAGATTAAAAAAAACCTTTAGTTTCATTTTTAATCTCATCTACAATTACTGGAACAGTAACAATTATAGCAAACTAAGTTTTTACCTGACCTTTTATGTTATAAAGGAAGTGAAAAATCCGATTCATGTACTAGAGTTAGAACCTTTTATTTACACAAAAATAAATACATTTATTTATTTATGTTATTAAAAATAATTATTTATTTACACAAACCACTTGTTTCATGCCAAAATTTGACATAAATCGACTAATATTGCTTCGAATGTTAAAGTTCTTGCACATATAATAGATCGATTTAGGGTTATTGGTAGGATTTTCATAATATTTCAATTACAAAGTCGTAACTCAACCATCTAGCTAGGCATTCACCACTCGATCAACGCTAGACAAAAATAAATTATTATTGCTCGAATCGTTAAAGAACGAACTTCCACTATAATCTCGTATTTCATTTCACCAACACAGATCATCCATTATAATCTCGTATTTCATTTCACCAACACGGATCATCCACTATAATCTCGTATTTCATTTCACCAACACGGATCATCCACTATAGTCTCGTATTTCATTTCATCAACACACGTGTGAGCTAACAACATAAGATGACAAGAAATGAATTTTTTAGGAAATTCAAATAATTCTATGCAACTTTGGCGATCAAAGCAGAGTGGATAGCAAAACACTGCATAAAGATTAAAATAAAATCAAAAATAAAAACTACAAACATCATTATTTGACAATCACCTCAAGAATCAAGATCAAGCTAGATTAACCAACTTCCAAGTGTTAACACGAAGTAGAACCGAAGCTTAATCCCGGATGCCAAGTTCGACTTCAAGCTCATCGTCTTGCTCGAATAGCCTAAGGAGACGGGCGTGTTGCTCCTCTCGCTTCTTTCTTTGCCACAGCTTGAATAAGAAGACAGAAAACGCGCCAACTGCTACAAGACCAAGGCATATGAGGAGGACTTGCAACCACTTGGAGGTTCCAGACGACTTCTTGCTTGAAGCGTTCTCGTTAGATGATGCGGACGGGGTATCTGCCAATCCTACACAAGCAGTAAAGAGACGATTACTTTGGGTGATAGATCATCATATAGACGATACATATAATTAGTATTTGAAGTATGAAACGATCAAACAAGCTCAAAATTATTCGATTCGTCAAAGTATGCAGTGGATTAGTCTACAATGTTTTTAACTATCTAACTTATCACTCAAAGTAGACAACTGATTCCAACTACAGGTTATTTTGCTGCCACTCAACGATAGATGTTCAACGAGAGTAAGAATATAACAAAGGACGACAGATCTGCCTCAGCTCGATTTTCATGAAGCTCGCTACAACTGAAAACTATGCATGATATCGTCCAGCTTTTACTATGTCTGAGCTAGCCTCGTATGTGTTCAAGCACGAAATAGTCATGTACACAGTAAGAGAACTCACGATCTTTAACAAACTTCTACGAATTCTATGTTTAACTCGTCTCCAACTAATAACACGCTTGCATTCCTTCCATCTTATACTAAATCTAGGATAGCCTCCAACTAAAGGGAGCACATGATAATTTCGAGCTTTTACTATGTCTGAGCTAGCCTCATAAACATTCGAAGCACTAAAATGCCATGTAAAGTAAAAGTAGTGACGATCTTTATCAAGATCCGACGAAGCCAGGTAGCCGACGTTGAGCTCAGCTCCAACTAAAACGCCATACAATTCCAATTTTATTATGTATGAGCTAGCCTCAATCTTTAAATCCTCAATAACAGCAAAAGAAGTAACAATTTTTACCAAGCTCTTATCAAGCCTATCTTGAGCTCAGCTCTGACTAAAAACAATGTGTGTTTCAATCCATCTTTTACTATGTCGGAGCTAGCCTCTTCAACGTTCAAGAACTACGCCATGTACAGCAAAAGAACTAATGATCTCTACAGTGCTCTTATGATGCCAATGTCGAGCTCAGCGCCAACTAAAACCAACAGACGATTATATCTAGCTTTTTGCATTCAAGCAGTAATTGCCATGTAAAAATGTTATGAAGCCAATGTTGAGCTCAGCTCCAATTAAACAACAATGCGTGATTTAGTCCAGCATTACTATGTCTGAGCTAGCCTCGTAAACATTCAAGCATTATATCACTCATGTACGGTAAAAGAACTAATAATGATCTTCACCAAAAACTCAGCTCATTGAGGTTTGGTTAGAGCAATATCAAGCAACAATACACCAATGACAGATACAGTTACCCGACATACACACACGAGCTGAACATGATTCGATTAACAGTACAAAATTGATTCTAAACTAGCTGATTAACAATTTACAGCAAAAGTTAGACCAATTCAACAACAAACATTCACAATCAAACTTCAACTAGTTAGATCAACTCAACAACAAAGTTTACAGCCAATTTTCCCTAACAACATGAATCAGACACACACAAACAAAATAAAGCAGCATATGACAATAATCTCAATATAATTTGACCTAATATAGGCTTTAAAATTCCCAAAATTTTCCCCTTTTAATCATACAGCTTATGAATTAAATCAACCCAATGCCAAATTCCTCTATATCTACAAACAATTTCGATATAAACACACTCATTAAAGCAAAACCAGCAAAAGGGCTCATAGAATTGACCTTAAACATCCATCTCCTAACATTAAACAGCTAGAGAGAGAGAGAGAGAGAGGAAAATCATACAAATTCTTGAACCCAAAATCATGCATCTACCAATACAAACTACACAAATAACAATACGACTGAAAATCTTAAAAAAATTGAATCTTGAACAAGAAAAAGATAAAAGAAAAGGAAAAAATGGCATACCTTGAATGAACAGAAGAGACAAGGAAGAGAAAAAACACGAGAGAAACAGCAGAGAGCTGAGATCTATGATTCGTTTCATCTCAAAATTGCTGCTTCTTCTTCTCCGTCTGCGATTTTACCACCAAATTTTGTGGGCTAATTAATTGCAATTGGGATTGTCGGTCTGCAGTTGGGAAGAGTTGGGAAGAATCGACGGCGACCATTCAACAACTGTAATTTCCACTACTCTTCCACTTATCAACAACAATTTCTGTTTTAAAAATTCTTCTTCTTTATTATTATTATTATTATTATAATATTTCATTTCATTCTGCATTTATGTTTGAAACAGTCGGGCGATGGAAATTAGATCCTCGTCGTTCTTCCTTCTCAATTCCTTGAAATCAAGAATTTGATTATTAATTCCAAAAACAAATATTTTAAATAATTAGGATTTAAAAATAAAAACTAACCGAAATAAAGTACTACTAAGTTTGATTATTTTATTTGGGTATCATCTATAAATCTTGATAAAAATTTCGATTTAATTAAGCTCAAGAATAAATTATGAATCACAAGTGTCGCAAAAATAAATTAAATTTAACTATTTTATTTAAGTAAAGCACGATATAATGTATTTCAATTGACTTATGATAAAAAAAAACTAGTTTTTAAGAATATTATAATGAGATATATACATTTATTATTAAATAAATCACTTCATTACTAGTTGGGCCAAACCAATTTTAAAACACGCAAGTTTTATTTTTTACTAAATGCACACAATTTTTGTATAATTATGTTCACTTTAAGATTTTTTTTTAAACAATATTATAAAAAGAATTAAATACCGCGTGACGGAGGACTCGAATCCGTGATTTTTGGCCCGAGCATTAACCTCACCACCACTAAGCTAACACACACAAGAAATTATATTTTAATGAAATGTAATTGTCATAGATCTAATAAGACAAGTCATATTTCGTGGATTAAATCTAATTATAATTAAACTTTTAACTTTTTATTTCAGGACAACCATTCTATATACTAGGTTGTACATATTGATTTTCAAAACTTTTAGCATTCATTACATACATACACTAGCAAAGTAACAATAGTATATAGAATTAAGGAAGTTTTATTTATATTTTATTGATACTTGATTTGCAAGGAACCTAAAAACATGTTGGATTAAAACTTGGTTTGACTAAATTTGATTTACAATTTTTGGGATTGGTAGATGGTATAGAGTGGTTAGCTACATAAGTTAAAAAAAAATACTCCATTCGTTTCATTAGATTTGGCCTATTTTTTTGGGCACAACGTTTAAGGATAAAACAATTAAGAATATAACGTATGTTTAGTGAATTTTTTAAAGTGAAATAAAGTAGGTAGAGAGAGTGTGAATAGTGAAATAAAGTGGAATACAGTGGGTAGAGAGAGAAGGAAATAGTGAATGACACAAAAAATCAAATGAAAAAGTAGGATAAAAAGTATAAAATGATTGTTTAACAAATTAATTGGACCTAATCGTCTTCTAATTATTTCCAAAAAAAGAAATATGATAAGAATAACAGGACAACTCAAAAAGTAATACATATCAATAATAACGGGACAAACCGAGTATCATTCTTTTAAAGGATTTTTTTTTCCTTTGTTTTTTTTAAGACAAGGATTTTGTTTTCTAATTTCATTCTTTCTTTATTTGAACTTTGTGATACACAACTCGAAAGAACACTCTTTAAGAATAAGAAAAAAAAAATGAAAAAAAGCAGGAAAATGAATTTGATGTTAAATCCCGAAAATGCCCATTAAATCTAAGTAAATTCGGCATATTCTCATGCCAAAATGGGTACCCCTGAATCACTAAAACAAAAACAAACTATATATCCACCACAACAAACCCTAAACCTCTCTCTCTCATATCCCCTCTCTCTCTAAAGCCTCTGCTGCGCACGGCTTCGTTTCACTCTGTTGGTAAACCCTCGATTTCGCTTTTTCTGTCTAAAATCATTTTGATTTACTGTATTTCGTCGCTGTATTCGCGATTTCAGCGCACCTTGATTTTGCAAGTTTTTGCTTGATTTGTAGTGATTTCATTTCTGTTTAGGTTTATCAGATTCTTCGAGCTGAGAGAGTGAGTAATTCGATCCTGTGAAGCCATGGCTCTGGTGAGTTCACTGTTTCATTCCTTGATTTTACTTCGGATTTTTGCGATGAATGTTGTAGATCTGTGCTTGGCTTTTGAGTGAAGTGTTGAGGTTTTTAACTGCTTACTTTTGAAATTTGTGATTGAGATTTTGTTGATTTCAATCGGAGATCATTTGTACTGATGCTAATGCGGTGGTTTACTCACTGTTTACTGTTTCTCTCTCTAAACGAAATTGTTGACTCGAAAACGTATCGTTTTTACTTAATTGAGTTTCGATACTGAGAATAGGGAAATTACATTTAGCAATGTGTTGATTGTTGTTTACTTGCAATTCTGCTTCCTCTAGTTATCTGTTAAAGTTTTTCTCTCTCTAGTCAAAATTTTGACTGGAACAGAGATCTTAAAATTACTTAATTAAGTTGGATGATGATTTTTAGAAATGTGTTAACGTATGCTTGGAATTTTGCTATCTCTAGATTTCTGTTGATTGTTCAATCTCTCTCTAGTTAAAATTTTGATCTGAATGATGATCTATTTGTTGCTTATTGAATAAATTGATAGTTATAGAAATCAGAACAATGTGATATTCAGTGACATGTTATCTCACGCCCGCTAGAAATTTATTGGTATATTGTTTCTTGTTTTTGTAGCTGTGAACTACTAGTAATTTGGTTTTATAATTTTACTACAAGATCTTTTTTATTTGGAAAGTGATACCAGCATAAAAATTGATGCCCTGTATTTATTTTGGATCTGATGTACCCGTTGGAAAAAGGCTGCAATTTAAAAGTGGCATTGATTTCTTATTATGTTATGGACTAAATGGCGAGGTCATGGAAATGTGTTACGTTTATTGCTTTCTTTATGGATCACACATCTAAATGACATTATCTGTCATGTTATTCAGGTTTTGCATTGTGGTCCAAACAAAAATGCAAACAAGACACTTATTGTGTCTGAGTTCACTGGTGTGAAGGTTGAACTGTCGAAAGATTTTCAGATGGGTGTTACAAATAAGACCCCAGAATTTATCAAGATGAATCCTATTGGAAAGGTATGACATAAGTCCCATATTATGATTGAGAAATATATAGTTTCTAATTAGGCAAAATATTGCTTTCCTTTTTCCCTAATTTCAAATTTTGTCTTTCTAGATTCCTGTGCTCGAAACACCTGATGGTCCGATATTTGAGAGCAATGCTATTGCACGTTACGGTAAGTAACTTCTTGTTGCGGTGATTGTGCACCTTATTTACTTTTGCCTGATTCTTTCTTGTGCTCTGCAGTGGCTCGGTTGAAGTCTGACAACAACCTATTTGGCTCTTCCTCTATTGAATATGTAAGGGACTATTGTTTGGCTTCTACCGATGGAATACATCTTGCTTTGTTCCTTTTTCATGAATCAAGACTCTTTAAGCTTTTTTCATATGTTTAATATTCTCCAATTCGCCTTTTTGTTTGGTTATTGGATTCCACAGGGCCAAATCGAGCAATGGATTGATTTTTCTACTAATGAGATTGATGCACATATAGCTGGTTGGTTATATCCCCGACTTGGCTTCCGTGCATATCTTCCTCCGGTACTACTAGAACTTTCATTTCGAATCTTATTAATAGTATCATCCTTTTTCAGTAGCTCTTCATAATTCTTGTTATTATACGACTAAAATTTTGATTTTTCTTGATTTGTGTACAGGCCGAGGAGGCTTCAATTGCTGCTCTGAAGAGAGGCCTTGGAGCTTTGAACACCCATCTTGCATCTCACACCTACTTGGTTGGACACTCTGTTACACTTGCTGATATTATCGCAGTATGTAACCTGGCTATGGGATTCAAGGGAATCATGATTAAGAGCTTCACCTCAGAGTTCCCGCATGTGGAGAGGTATTTCTGGACACTGATTAATCAGCCAAACTTCAAGAAAGTATGGGGTGATGTTGAACAAGCAAAATCTGTTCCACCTGTTGCATCCAAGAAACCTGCACAACCAAAGGAAGCTGCGAAACCAAAGCCAAAGGAGGAGCCCAAGAAGGAGGCCAAGAAAGAAGAAGTCAAGGCAGCTGAGGAAGAGGAAGCACCCAAGCCCAAGGCGAAGAATCCTTTGGATCTCTTGCCTCCTAGCAAGATGGTTCTCGATGATTGGAAGAGGCTCTACTCCAACACCAAGACCAACTTCCGTGAGGTTGCTGTGAAAGGTATTACTTACTTTTCAACTGATTGGTCTTTGGCGTCGTCTTTTTTTGCATCTTATGCTGGAAGACTTTGCATAGGCTCTCTCTATGAGTCATGATCCACTTATCTTTACTCCTGCATGCATGCTTTCGATGCTTTTGAACTCTTAAGGGGTGTTTATTATCAATCTAATGTATCAGTCAAAAGTAAATGGGATTGGGACACGTGCAACCACATTTACGTTCAATTTTTTGTAAAATTTTGTAGGTTTCTGGGACATGTACGACCCCGAAGGATACTCTCTTTGGTTCTGTGACTACAAGTACAACGATGAAAACATGGTATCATTCGTCACCATGAACAAGGTGGGAGGTTTTCTGCAGCGCATGGACCTGTGCCGCAAGTATGCTTTTGGAAAGATGCTGATCGTCGGTGCAGAGCCTCCGTTTAAGGTGAAGGGGTTGTGGCTCTTCCGAGGGACTGAGATTCCTCAGTTCGTTCTGGACGAGTGCTATGACATGGAGCTCTACGAGTGGACGAAGGTAGACATCAACGACGAAGCACAGAAGGAGCGTGTGAGTCAGATGATCGAAGATGCTGAGCCGTTCGAGGGCGAGCCTTTGTTGGATGCCAAGTGCTTCAAGTGAGGAAGTATACTTTGCCTCCCAGTAGTTTTATCCACAACTTAAGTTCTAAAATTTCTATATTTGATCCAGGAAAAGAGATTTCTATATTTTGTGAACTGCTTCTCAGTTTTGTAGCTTGTGTTTTGAGACTTGATTTTGCTACATTTTAGTTGATATCCATGTTTTGATATATCCTTAACTAATTTCTAGCATTGTTGGATTTAAGATTTGAAAATTTACTCTTTTTGAATGTTATGCTAAATACCTTTCTTGTTTAGTTGTGAAACTTTATTAACACAAGCTTATGAAGTCATGTTCAATCTATGCCTCGAAAATGAGTAGATATTCGTCTCAATTAAAATTACGACACACAAAATTGAGTGTTAATATCATATTATATCTATGCTTTAAGCATTTTTATAAAATTTATTTAGTATAATTTTAAGATGTAGTTGGATTATACCGAATTTTGAATGAAGAGTTGATCTGTTGAAATAATAAAGGTTAATTTGGTCTAACCTTCATTTCTACTTACTATATCGTTTTCGTTGCTGTCAATACCAACAAAATACGATTTCAAATTAGCATCGATTTTACTAAAGGGTGCGTTTATTTTGATGGAAAAGAGTGGAGAAAGAATTTGCACCTTTTTCTTTCATCATTTTCACACGTTTACTACGTTCATTAATTTTCCTTTGGCAAGAAGAATACCTTTTTCGGGCAGCTTTTTTCCATCCTTTTCTCTCCAATTGTGAAAAATATTAACATGAAAGAGCGAATAAAAAACATAAAAATGGGGAAAAATATTAATTCATAATTTTCTTTTCTATCCTAGTAAATATGTGATAAAAAATGATGAAAATATTAATATTTTCTCATCTTTTTCTTGTTCATCATTTCCCAACGGAAACATTTCCATCAAAGTAAACACACCCAAAAAGTTTATAGTTTGTGGGAAAAACGAGAAAATGAGGTTCAATTTGTGTATTTAGACCAAATTAATCCTAATAATAATCCTGAAATTTAGTGGATTTTATTTATAGAAGTACGTAAGAATTAGGAGTATGATCTTACACATATTAGATAAAATAATACGGAATTTTTTTAAAGTAAAATATTAGTTAGAATTTCAGATTAATTTAGAGTGGGGACATTCTTACGTTGATGTAATCTAGTGGTAAAAGTGGGTGTCTAATATTGAAATGTCCAGGTTCGTACCTCACGATACGCTTCTATAGGTCGAGTCCTGTTATACCTGTACTTGAAAAATGTGGTTTACCTGTCATGTATGATTTGCAGGGTACTGCACAAGGAACAAAAATTTATCCAGGACGCACCAAAAATAAACTCTACGCATTTCCACGACTTCCAAAAATAAAAATAAAAATTGAAGATATTGGACTTGTGAAAGGATTGCTACCTAATTAATTACATAAATTTGTAAACGGTGGGACGCAATTGCAATTATCAACCAACTTGTATATTGTCACATATTTTGTCATGCGTTACGTAAGCATTATCAAATGTTTTCACACTAGTTCCCAAGATTAAGATAAATGTCCAGATTCGATGTCTCATTCTTTTTGTATCAAAGTATTCCACTCTTCTTCACTAATATCAAGGCTTTGGAGTTTGGACGATAATTTTCATGCTACTGTAGATTTTATTTAGTTTTCATTACTACTATTTTATTTTTTTTAATTTACATACGCACACATGACTCGAACCCCCGACCTCTTAATTGAAGGGAAACGTCTTACCACTTGAACTGTGCTTCGTTGTCATTTATTTTTTATTATTTTAAGAAGGGTAAATTTTTAGTGATATGCAAACTCCTTTTGGTATAGATTAAAATTTCATGATTAATGAGATAAAACTATAAACTAATACAGAATTGCCCACTTTGCAAAAGATATTGATTATATAATATTTCTTCCTTCTTTATTTATAATAAAGTATTTCAATCAAACAAGTAAATATTCTAACTCGAAAAACATTAGTACATATTCTACCAATCAATTCTTGTTATTCTTATAAAATTATTAAATTATCAATATTTTTTTTGTTTGAAGGAATTAAATTATAAATATTCAAGTGGCATGAAAATTATTTTCTTCAAATATTCAAGTGGCATAAATATTCAATGGCACGGTATCCTATCTTACCGTACGTGACGGTTTACCGTAAATTCGATATTTCCAGTATTTTTCTGATACGGTATGGACGGTATATCGTTTTTCCGGTATACCTACCCAGAATTATGGCTGTGGACATAAATGATTTGATTTAGTTGACTTCCATAATTACAAGGCTGCCACTGTGATATTTACTCAAAAACCTTTTAATTTTTCAACCTTTATAAATAGAGAGTTATTGCATATAAGCCACTTCATCACACACCATTGCATTTTCAGTTCTTTTCAAATTTGAGAGAGAGAGAGAGAGAGAGAGAGAAGTGAGAGAGGCTACAATTCTTGATCCGCAAAAACATGGGAAGCACTGGTGAAGTGAAGCCGCAAATCCCACTTCTTACACCTTACAAAATGGGAAAATTTCAGCTTTCTCAAAGGTATTGAATCCATCGTCTGTTTTTAAATAAATGTATTTGTTTAATTTTCTTACTGAACTAGTATGTTACATGAGGGTTAGGAATTTCTAGCTGTTTTTGAGACATCCCATGTGGATTTCTTGTCGAAAAGGCATCTTTGGATGTGACATTTATGGATCGTTTCCTTAATTTTGTGGATTGTTCGTGTGTTCTTGCATAAAGATTTTAGCTTTTTCATGTTGAGTTTTGTGGTTCTGCAGTGGAAATGAATTTTGGAAAATAAATTAATAACATCCTAGAAATTAATGTATGATGAAAATTTGAAGTTGAAATTGGTCTTGATTGCTCATGATAGGCTAGTTACTGGAGTCGATCAGCTTGTATGTGAAAGATCATCGGGTTCAAATCTCACTAATGCCGTCTAGATAGTGCAGTCCGTCGTCTCTTGTGTGTAGTTTTTTGAACTATTGCATTGAGCATTTATTTACATGGAAAAATGGTATTGAGTTTGCCCATGGTTCTAGTCATTCTTCTAGGTAGTGCGGTTAATCTCTCGTGTGTAGTTTTTCAGCTATTGCATTCGAGCATCTTTGAGTTACTCCGTTGAGGTTTTACAAAGAAATGGTACATTTGCTTCTAAAATCGTTTCTGTATTGTGTTTGTGGATTTGTATCCTAACCAAATGTATGTTTCTCGTCGTCTTGTTCTTGTTAGTGAGCTTTAGCGAACCCTTATGAATCGAGCTCTTGGGAGATCATCATATGATTGAGTTTTGGATATCATGAAATGAAGGACTACTTTAGATTTTACTGAGATTCATGGCTAATGCAGCTTTGAGGTTGTTAACATAAGTGTTTATCTGAATCTCATATTGGGCTATATCGATTTTGTGACTACTGTAGAATTTAGTTCGTTAACATGAGATGTCGCTGAAGATATTCTTGATCTAACAAAGAGTTGCAGTTCATTTTCCCTTATTTCTGCAGTTATATTCATGTGAAGTGTAACTCACCTTTCCTTCTGTTGAAAAGCAGGCATTATTCAAGATCATCACATTGATCTTTCTCTGTGTTGTAACTTGTTTCTTCGTTTCAAAATGTATCCACTACTATTATGTGGATTAAAACTGTCTTGATTGATGCTATTTTATCTTCAAATCAACTTCAAGAAGTTAATAATCCTAGTAGTTTTGCTTAAATTTGTTTGTATAATTCTTGTGGATGATAAGTTGTTAATCCTCGAAGTTTCTTGGGCGTTTACTAGTTTTCTCCTGGATCCCGACTCAGTTTTTCAGTTGAAGGGGCGATTATATACGAGTAACTTCCAAGTAACACGAAGATGATTGTAGCGTCTGCATAGCTCTTTGAAACACAACATTTTGTTTTGGAATTGTTTATTTCAAAGTTGGTGTTTTTTTCTGCTTTGCTTTCATGAAATGTGTATCATTCTGTTTTCGACAGAATTGTTCTGGCGCCTCTGACAAGGCAGCGATCTTATAAAAACGTACCCCAGCCGCATGCTATATTGTATTACTCCCAGAGAGCAGGCGAAGGGCGTCTTCTCGTGAGCGAAGCCACTGGAGTTTCCGACACTGCACAAGGGTATGTTGATGAAGTTATGCATTGTGGAGCATTATAAGTACAAACGATGATATCTCGTCTCATTGTAATTCTTCGTTAACATAAACATTTGCTCTTGAAGATACCCCGATACTCCAGGAATATGGACAAAGGAACAAGTTGAGGCGTGGAAGCCTATTGTAGACGCGGTTCATGCCAAAGGCGCAGTCTTCTTTTGCCAGATTTGGCATGTTGGCCGGGTTTCAAACACAGGTATCGATTTTGTTATGATGTGTTGCTTCTTGCTTAGGTTGCTATCAAAAAGTTGTATTCTTCACCATTTTTTGTAGTTTTATGGCTTGGAGAACAAAAAGAAACTAAAGATTAGAATAGTCGAAAACAAGATATGGAGTCGATTATTCATTTCTGAGGCTATAAATGAGTCGAGTCAAACTACTTGTGAATTACTCGGATTTGACTTGACAAAAGCTCGTCCGAGCTCGATTAATAAAGCTCAACAACAGTGAGTCTAGCTTGAGCTCAGCACAGCTTAGCTTTTTAGCTTGTGGGCAAGCTCGTTAAGTGAAATATATGATTTATGATCATGGTATAACTTATATTTTTATACTTTAATTAGTAATATGTATATTAAGTCTCTAACTCACTTCATTTTGTATAAATAAATATGAATTGGAATAATTTTTTTATATGATTAATATTTTAACTTAAATTTAGAAAGCTCGTTTAGTCTCAAATAAGCTCGTGAGACTCGAAGTAGTTGGCAAATAAAGCTCGACCTCGACCTGATAACAAACAAGCTAGTCAAGCTTGAGTTGTGTATTACTCGACTCTGCTCGATTCAATTACACCCCTTTATCCTTTCTATTCTATGTCACTGATTGATTGCATTATTCAGGGTTTCAACCAAACGGGCAAGCTCCGATATCCTCCACAGACAAAGAACTAACCCCACAATTCCGCGCTAACGGAGTGGATGTTGCACGATTTTCTCCTCCTCGTCGTCTTAGAACAGAAGAAATTCCTCAAATCGTCGATGATTTCAGAATTGCTGCACGAAACGCTATGGAAGCTGGTAAGCTACTAGTGAGCATGCACACTGAACATTAAGACGCTCTTTTACCACATGTTCACCACACATGCTCTTTACCCATCATTAGGTTTCGATGGAGTCGAGCTGCACGGTGCTCACGGCTACCTCATAGACCAGTTCTTGAAAGACCAAGTCAACGACCGGACGGATCAATACGGAGGGTCCATGGAGAACCGGTGCCGTTTTGCTCGTGAGATAATCGAAGCTGTGACAGCTGAGATAGGAGCAGACAGAGTTGGAATGAGGCTCTCCCCTTTCGCAAACTATATGGAATCCGGAGACTCGAACCCTAACGCCCTCGGCCTTTACCTGGCCGAGATGTTGAGCAGGTACCAGCTTCTCTACTGCCACATGGTCGAGCCGAGGATGAAAACTGTAGGCGAGAAAACCGAGTGTCCACACAGTCTCGTCCCCATGAGACGGGCGTTTAAAGGCACGTTCATTGTCGCGGGTGGTTATGATAGGGAAGACGGGAACAAGGCCGTGGCTGAAGATCGCGCTGATCTCGTTGCGTATGGCCGTCTCTACTTGGCGAATCCCGACCTCCCGAGGAGGTTCGAGCTGAATGCTCCTCTTAATGATTATGATAGGAGTACTTTCTATATATCTGATCCTGTTGTTGGTTATACTGATTATCCATTTCTTGATGAAACTGCATGAAATCTGGGAATTTTTTATGATTTTATCAAATAATGTAGCTTAGAAATGGGATTTTATGATTTAATGCTGAGATTGTTGTAAATTGAATTATACCATTGTTGTTATCAGCTTTATCAAGAAGACATATTAATTCAGTGTTTGTTAGGCTATCCACAACCCTTAGAGCACGTTTAGGGTGCTCTAGCACTAGAGCACCCTTAGAGCACTCTACCCCTGTATTCCAAGGGTGCTCTAAGGGTGCTTTATCTTTAATATTAAACAATTCCCTATTTTAATTAAATTAATTCATAAAATTTCATTAATAAAAATTACATTACATTAATTTAAATAAAAAAAAATTACATTGATTCAAATAAAAAAAATTACATTGATTGAGGTAAAAATAGTGGTATTTATTATAATAAATAAGATATCTCGGAGATGCCTCATGTACCCGCACAAGAAAGGAAGAATGAGATAAAAATAGTAGTATTTATTATAATAATTAAGATTAAAATATATATAAATATAAAGAAAAAAAAAAAAAAAAAACACTCGAGACATGCTCGAATCAACGAGCTGTGCTCGAGCCCCCTCAAGCCACCACGCACCTGCCTCGAGCAGCGAGGGTCTCGAGCACCATTTGAGCACCCTCGCTCGAAGAGCGTTGTGGATAGCCTTAGCTTCATTTAGACTTTTCATGATTTTTAAAACGTTGCAATTAAAATATCGGTTTTTGTTTTTGTTTTTGTTTTTGTTTTATTGTTTTTTTTTTTTGTTGCAATTACAATGTGTTGCGTACAATGGCAACACGTCGGGTTTTTACGGGTACCCGGTTCTCCCAAATCCTAAAATACATTTTGCTGATAAGAGTTACTTCATTAAATTGTACTGTAGCAGTATTTATTAATTAAATACGAAAAAGCTACTCCTCAAATTTAAAGCATAATTTAACTAATCAACCTCTGAAAATAAACGATATCAGGTAGTAGTAAATACGACTTTAAAAGATGAAAGCATGTGTCGTAAAGCAAATCTAGAGCATATTATTTCATTTTTAAGAACAAAACATTTCGAATTAGATCCAAATAACTTTTTGACTCTTTGCCTTAAAATATGGATATAGTAACCAGTCAAATTAATCGAGAAGATTAATTAATTTTAATTAGTTTAAATTAACACATTGTAGCTCGAGATTGTTTACTACATGCAGTTTGTCCCTTGTACGGACGACTAAATCATAAAAATTATATGGACTAAAAATTTATCGTTTTTTGTATATGTTTGCAACAAAGTATTAGATAAATGGGAAATTCGCAATCATTATTCTAAAAAGTGTTAATTTCTTGATGAAATGCTTCAATGGGATGATTTTGAGTTATATAAGAAAATCTACCAAAAAATAGACATGGAAATTATTTTTTTACGTAAAAATATAACAAGTCGGACTCTGGTGCAAGCGTATGCACCGTGGAAAAAGCCCAATACCCGACCCGATCCATCCCACGTGCCCCGCCCGATCCGCGTGTGAGATCCACGCGCCGCGCGTGGATCTCATGGGCCTCATTTATTTATTTATTTATTTTTTTCAGTTTTTTTTTCCAATTTTTTTTCCCGACGGCTCCGATTTTACGGCTCCGCCTTCGCTCCAATTACTAAAATAAGGATAATCGGCATGCAACAATTTGAATTTTTTCGGCTCGCTCTAGGCCTTCAGCTCTCCTCGCTCGAATCCTGACCAAAAAAGAAGTGTAAAAAAAAGAAGGGTAAAAAACTGAAATAAAAAAAAAACTGGAAAATTAAAAAAAAAGATTGGTCAAAGGGCGCTGACCCTGGTTTGACTGAGTCAAATGGGTCAGGTCGGGCGGACTGACGGACGGGTGTTGCACGGTGCAATATTTGCTCCCAAGTTTTTGTCAAATATAAAACGGTAAAATCTACATGGACGTCCCGCTACAGTTCCGATCACCATAAAAATTAAGCATGATCTCGATTGCAAAAAGTTGAAATGCTTAAAAGGCATGCTTTTTGTGTTTGATTTATTGCAATTGTTAACCCAATAAATATAATTATTTAATTTTTCAGTAACTTACTTTTTTAAAACACTTTTCACAGAAATTTGTAAAAGGTGGACGCAATTGCAATTATCAACCAACTTATATATATATATATTGTCATGCGTTACGTAAGCATTATCAAATTTTTCACACTAGTTCCCAAGATTAAGATAAATGTCCAGATTCATTCTCTATTTCTGTGTATCAAAGTGATAATTTTCATGCTACTGTAGATTTTATTATTTTTTTCATTATTTTAAGAAGGGTAAATTTTTAGTAGTGATATGATCGTAACTTCTTTTGGTATAGATTAAAATTTATTTAACATAATGTAATGTAACCGTAGAAGTTGTATGATTAATGAGTTAAAACTATAAACTAATACAGTATTGCTTTAATTTTTTTTTTAATAAAGTATTCCCAATCTAATAGTGCATATTTTAGCATTCTCAAAGATACTAATTATATTTGAAATTATCTATAAGTCGAGTCTAGCCCTGAACTGCCGATTAGACAGCCTGGACCGCCGGTTAGTATTGCTTCTCCTTTTCGTCCGATTTCTTCACTTCTTCGTCCCGATTTTTCGATTCTGCTTTTCCTTGAACCTCCACTCTAGCGTAGGAATCCTTATTTTACCTACACGCAAGCAAAAACTTCACCAAACGTGATACAATTCCAAAATAGATAAATTCGTATCAAACAAATCACAAATTTGACAAAAGTTAAGCAAAATGCGATGATAAACACATTTAGTTGCTACGAAAATGAGCGTTTATCACATATACATGGAAAATTTACCTGCCCTGTGTGCTTTGGAGGCTACTGCTTAGGGATGAGGATTTACCTAGTGCACATCGAATGTGGTCGGCTGCGTCTTCCCACGACATAAAAAAAAAAGAAATATACATATTGCAGGGATAAAAGAAGATTTGGAAGTTTAAGTTCCTACCAACCAATTTTCTTTATTCATATAAAATTTTTAAATTATCAATCTTTTTTAGGGAAATTAAATTATCATATTCAAATTGCATGAAAATTATTTCTTCAAAGTCGACGTATATGGGCTGATGGCTGCGGACATAATTGACTTCCATAATTACAAGGCTGCCACTGTGATATTGCCTCCAAAACCTTCTCAAATTTTCAACCTTTATAAATAAGAGAAACAATTTCATTTTATGGCAACTTCATCACACTGCATTATCAGTTCTTTCCGAATTTCACAGAGCTAGAGAGAGAAAGAAGAGAGAGAGGCCACAATTCTTGATCGGCAAAAACATGGGAAGCACTGGTGAAGTGAAGCCGCAAATCCCACTTCTTACACCTTACAAAATGGGAAAATTTCAGCTTTCTCATAGGTATTGAATTCATCGTCTGTTTTTTAACTAAATGTTTTTATTTAATTTTTAGGAATTTCTAGCTGTTTTTGAGATAGCCCATGTGGATTTCTTGTCGAAAAAGGCATCTTTTTATGTGACATTATGGATTGTTTCCTTAAATTTGTGGATAGTTCTTGCATAAAGATTTTAGCTTTTCATGTTGAGTTTTGTGGCTCTGTAGTTGGAAATGAATTTTGGAAAATAATATGCCAGAAATTAATATATGATGGAAATTTGAAATAAAATTGGTCTTGAGTTGTTCAAGGGTGTCTAGTTAGTCAGTTGATCTTGATCAGCTTGTAAGTGAAAGATCGTCGGGTTCAAATCTCACTAACGCCTTCTAGATAGTGCAGTGCGTCTCTCGTGTGTGGTTTTCGAACTATTACAATCGAGCATTTATTTACATAGAAAAATGGTGTTGAGTTTGCCCATGGATTTAGTCATTCTTCTAGGTAGTGATCCATCTCTCGTGTGTAGGTTGTGAGCTATTGCATTCTAGCGTATTTGTGAATAAAAATTGTATTGAGTTACTCCACTAAGGTTTTACAAAGAAATGGTATCTTTGCTCCTTAAAACAACTTATAAGCTCCTAAATCCTTAATAATGAACAACTTATAAGCTGTTTTAAGGAGCTTAAAAGCTCAGCCAAACACCCTCTTAATCATTTGTATTTGTAGATTTGTATCCTAACCGAATGTATGTTTCTCGTCGTCTTGTCTTTGTTAGTAAGCTTAATAGAGCCCCTTATGAATCGAGCTCTTTGGAGATCATAGTATCATTTAGTTTTGAATATAATGAAATGAAGGACTAATCTAGATTTTATTGAGTCATGGCTAATCAGCTTGAGGTTGTTATCACAAGATTTCATCTGAATCTCGTATTGGGCTATCTTGATTTTGTAATAAGATCATGATGTTCACGACTAATGTAGAATTTAGTTCGTTCACATAAGATGTCGCTGTTGATCCAACAAAGAGTTGCAGTTCATTTTCCCTTATTTTCTGCAGTTATATTGTGTGAAAGCTGTGTAAATCGCCTTTCCTTCTGTTGAAACACAGGCATTTCTCGATATGATCAAGATCATCGCTTTGGTCTTTTTCTGTTTCTTTGTTTCAAGATGTATCCACTATTATAATGTTGATTAAATAGTCTTGACTGATGCTATTTTCTCTTAAAACCAACTGCAAGAAATTAATAATGTGGTTTTACTTAAATTTATTTGTATACTTGTGACAGCTGATAAGTTGTTATCCTCAAGAGTTTGTTGGACATTTACTCATTTTCTCCTAGTTCCCTTCAAATAGGGCAGACACTATGATCATCTTCGTGTTACTTCGAAAATATAGCTAACACGAAGATGATCATAGTGTCTGCCCTATTTGAAGCACACAATTTTATTTTGAAATTCTGTATTTCAATGTTTACTCTTTTCTTCTGCTTTGCTTTCATGAAATTTGTGTTGTTCTGTTTTCGACAGAATTGTTCTGGCGCCACTTACAAGGCAGCGATCATATAACAACGTACCTCAGCCGCATGCTATATTGCATTACTCCCAGAGAGCAGGCGAAGGGCGTTTTCTCATCAGCGAAGCAACTGGAGTTTCCGACACTGCACAAGGGTACGTGTTTCAAGCATTAATTCTAAGTACTAATGATGATCGTGGTGCATCTCGTCTAACTGTGATTCTTATCTAACATGAATACATGATCTTGAAGATTCTCTGATACTCCGGGAATCTGGACAAAGGAACAAGTTGAGGCATGGAAGCCTATTGTAGACGCGGTTCATGCCAAAGGTGCAGTCTTCTTTTGCCAGATTGTGCACGCAGGCCGGGTTTCAAACACAGGTAATCCCTCGATTTTGTTATGATTCGTTGCTTCTTGCTTGGTGACGGAGCGCCATTAGTCTATTATACGTTGCAATCAAGAGAGTTGCTACCTTCACCATTGTTTGTAGTAGTAGTTACCAGAGAAAGAAAATGAGCTAAATAGAATTGTCGAAAACAAGACATGGAGTCGATTGTACCTTTCAAAGGCTGTAAATGAGTTGGCAATCCATGAGTTACTCGGCTCGCCAACTATATGAGTCTAGTCTGAGTGGATCCATTTTCGCCTACGAACTCTTATCGAACTTTACTTTCATCTATCATGCTCAATTTGCATAAGATTAACTCCTATTTTCTGCAAAATCAAACAAACAACGAACAAGCATCATATTTCACAAAATAACAATACTTAGCACAAAACTGATACGCCCAGCCCAATTGATGATCACTCGAGCCCAATTGATGGTAACAACAAGGCAGGCCCAAACAAGAGGCTTAGGCAACAAGAAATAGCATAGTGGTCCCCTCCCTTTCTCTTCCCCTTTCTGTTAAATAGCAGAGAATATTGTATCACAAATTATTATCGAATGAATTATCTGAATTGTCTATCTTCTTTATCGTGTTCTTTCTTTTGGAGTCTGAATTCACTCGAAGAATTCCGCCATTGATATAAGCTCGTATCAAAACTCATTCCAAACATGATTTCCCAATACAAATTAACATAAAATAAATTTATAAAGATGAGAAAATTCATGTTTATCACTGAGCTTGACACTACTTAGCTCGTTAAGCAAATTAGCTTGGAAAAATATGATTTATCATCTTGGTATTTTTATAGAATAAATCTCTAGCTAACTTTATATTGTTATAAATAAATGATGAATTGATGTATAAAGGTTATTTTGAACTCCTATTCCTTTCCATCAGCTGTCACTGATTGATTGCATTATTCAGGTTTTCAACCAAACGGGCAAGCTCCGATATCCTCAACAGACAAAGAACTGACCCCAGAATTCTCTGCTAACGGAGTGGATGTTGCTCGATTTTCTGCTCCTCGTCGTCTTAGAACAGAAGAAATCCCGCAGATCGTCGATGATTTCAGAATCGCTGCACGAAACGCTATTGAAGCCGGTAAGCTACTCGCGAGCATGCACATGAATACTCCCTCTGCCAACGAAATGGTTGCCACTTTTGTTACTTAAGTGGTTGCCACTTTTGTTACTCCATTCACATTTATTGTGGGACCTTTACTCCACTCACAACAATACTCATTATAATTCACTACTACCTACCATTTTCTTAAAATCCGTGTCGTCCACAATGTGGCAACCATTTCATGAACGGAGGGAGTATTAAACACGCTTTACCACTTGTTCACGACACGTGCTCTGTACCATCATCAGGTTTCGATGGAGTCGAGCTGCACGGCGCTCACGGCTTCCTCATAGAGCAGTTCTTGAAAGATCAAGTCAATGACCGGACGGATCAATACGGAGGGTCCATGGAGAACCGGTGTCGTTTTGCTCGTGAGATAATCGAGGCCGTGACAGCCGAGATAGGAGCAGACAGAGTTGGAATGAGGCTCTCCCCTTTCGCAAACTATATGGAATCCGGAGACTCGAACCCTAACGCCCTCGGCCTTTACCTGGCCGAGATGTTGAGCAGGTACGAGCTTCTCTACTGCCACATGGTCGAGCCGAGGATGAAAACTGTAGGCGAGAAAACCGAGTGTCTAGACAGTCTCGTTCCTATGAGACGGGCGTTTAAAGGCACTTTCATTGTTGCTGGTGGTTATGATAGGGAAGACGGGAACAAGGCCGTGGCTGAAGATCGTGCTGATCTCGTTGCGTATGGCCGTCTCTACTTGGCGAATCCCGACCTCCCGAGGAGGTTCGAGCTGAATGCTCCTCTTAATGATTATGATAGGAGTACTTTCTATACATCTGATCCTGTTGTTGGTTATAATGATTATCCATTTCTTGATGAAACTGCATGAAATCTGGGGATTTTTCATATCTAGATTTATAGATCTCTATTTTTACCTCATGATTTTATCAAATAATGTAGCTTAGAAATGGGATTTTATGTTGAGATTGTTGTAGATTGAATTACACCATTGTTATCAGCTTTATCAAGAAGACTGTAATTCTCTGTTTGTTAGCTTTATTTATACTTTTCAACTAAGATGTTCCTCAACTCGAAAATCATACAAGATTATTCGGGGACACGAGAAACGAATGGGTTGGCCCGAACGCTATACACCGAGCAATACACCCTACAGAATGGGTGGTGTGTTTCATCTCGTATTTCACTACCATCAATAGACGCTTACGTCGCTTGCTACATGTATTCGCTCCGACCCTCTTCGCCATTGTTAGGAACTAAAACGTCGAAATCGCTTACACTCCATTCTGCAGTAACCCCAGCTGGGCTAACATATATCTCTGTACCAACATTGATTGACATCCACACCCTCTTTGCTGGTTTTGTTCCTGGATCCTGTACAAGAATGAAGAACATAATCGAACTTAACTCCTCTCGATTTTCAAGATCAATCGTGTTCAAACTCAACGGCAGAGTCTATATCAAGAAAATGGAGATCATAGTCCATTTAATATATCTAGTGAAGGCTAATGCATGAATAATATGACCATATTTACATCATTGCTACAAGAACAAGATTTATTCGAGCAATGTTCGTACCTGATAGAAATATAGGCGGCTAGACAAGGCTCCGGTGTCGAGCTCCCAAGTTCTTCGGTCCCCAACCCATCCGTCTCCTTGCTGTTTAGGGTAGCCATGCACGGCCCACTCGGGGTGAGGGAGAATCTGCACGAGCTCCTGTGCCTGTGGGTTGCTATAGGGGTCACAAATGTCGTAGGGTTTTTCCAGAAACCGAGCATTCCCGGGAGAGCAGTAGAGATGATACGCAGAGTAAGGGAATCGGGATGTGTCGTTCCTGTGTATCGTTTCTCCGGTGGAAGTCGTGTGGTACGGTGGGCACGAGACTAGATTATCCGGACGACACCAGCTCGTTGTCGAGGGGTTGATGATCATCTCACTGTATCTTGTTACGTCTGTTAGAACATCCCCGTCGCAAGGATCTCCGTTGTTTTTCCAACAGCTTCCGATATCGAGCAGATAGAATTGGCTGTTGGGACCTCCACCTTGTTTGATATCTAGAGTCAATCTCACCTTGAAATTCGGAGACTCCGGTAGCTGCAAAAATCGCGTAACTTTTACCTTAATGAGATAAATATATGAACCAAACGAAATGAAAAAGGACAAGAAAATTTTGAGCCTGAATAAAATCTCCACAATAAAACCCCATTGGAAAAAGAATACTCGTCTAAAACAACACAGAGGAAAAAACAGAGTCGAAAGCGCAACAAAATGCAAACTTCGCAGACAGAAACCTACAAGAAATGAGAAGAAACGAGAACACGACCTTTTTCATGATTCCACGCCCGTCGTAGTGATAGCCTCCGTTGAATCCTTTTGCCGCGTCTGCCCTCAGATACAGCATAAGCCAAGGGTACTTAGACGACGTTGTCAACTTGTGCGCCACTATCCAACTACTCGTGCTTGAATTCTTCTGCCATGAAGCCGAGAAGAAAGAGTAGTTCTTTCCTACACCACCACTCAGGTCACGACCGAGATCAGCATCAAGATCGTACGTTCCATAAAACCCTCCAACCATAGAGACATTGCTGTCGGCATATGAAACCACTTTGGTCTTGTTATGAAACACGAGAGGTTGGTTCATACACCCTTCACCGAAGCAGGGGAAACTCCGGTCTGTTACAATTTTAGCAACTTTCTTCCCATTCTCGGGACAAAATGTCGTGTTCTTGTCAAAATTGCCGTTTTTCAGCATTATCATCCAAAAATACCAGGAATCAGCAGAAGCAGGAACCTCACAGAGTGATCCGAGGTAAAGTTCCTTCTCGACTGCGTACATATCAGGATCGGCATATGATTTGAATTCTCTAATAGGGAATCTATCACCGGCTCTCAATCTGTTGTCCGAGTCCTTCACTTTATGGTGTACTTCACACTTATTTGCCTTCTCGACAAATGAACTGCTCGATTTATCTATGCACAACATCATGAAACACGGCTTCTGGTAAAGATATTGCATGATTATTCACATTTCCAAAAAGGCAGAGGCAGAGCAGAGGAAATTTGATTTCTTTATGTAAATATTTGTAGTAAACTGTAACTAATATAATCAACTACGCGTCTAACCTAATGGCGAACCAGAAGTTTCAATAGCGAAAAATTGGACTTTCTTCAAATATTCGGTCGATAATGACAAAAACTATTACCAAAATCTTTATAATCTCAACTCATAGACTCGTCTCAACAACAACAGCAGCATACTTCTCCGAGAAACAAATGAAGCTACATTTTTCAGCATGCATTACTCAAAGGTATAAATAAGTATCATTTATAATAATCTGCATAAGCCAGCTACACTTAGCTTACTCAGCTACATTGGGGGTAAACATATCAGTATATCATACACAATGTGCTCCAATCTCGAATTTGATTTCAAACGTGCACACCATGTGTATAATAATAAATATCATTATATCATATACTCTCGGTGTTAACATCTCCTATCCAATATTTTCCATCTCAAATTCCATTTCAAGCATGCATACATGTATGTAATATTATTATATGCACCTAGTTTAATCAGCCACAATGGCGTAAAATCTCCTATCACAAATTTCATTTCAAATTCGCACACCACGTTTTAATAATACCATATGCACTTAGCTTAATCGGCCACAATGGCGTGACATCACCTATCCAATGTGCTCCAATCTCGAATTTCATTTCAAACATGCACACCATGTGTATCATAATAATAACATGCACTTAGCTTAATCAACCACTATGGTGTAACATCTCCTATCCAAAATGTTCCAATCTCGAATTTTCATTTCAAACATGCACACGAAACCAATCACTAGATGTGAACATTTAACATGAAGGAACTCATAATATGATCTTCCGTGTGATACCAACACACCACATTATCTACAACTACAACAATATTTGCATAACCGTAACGCGAATTAATAAGCAAATAGAAAACATGGTATAGATAAATATAATTTAGAACAAAACTTCAACAAGATAATGTCTTTTACCTAAGTATGCATACGCCATTGTTCATTTCCACATTGCAAGTACCACAAACTCCAAAAAAGCCCAAAAAAACTGCATAATATTATAAGGGAGACAAAATTTTCACAAAAATGAAATATAAATAGAATCTTTTATAATAAACCTGCAATTTTAGGGCAGTAGAGATCAGCACAATCAGCCATTCTTGGGCTGCCCATTTTTGGCGCCTCAACTCCAACTTCATTGCAGAAATTCCAAGCTTCCAATCCAAATCTTGAATTAGGGTTCTTCATACCAGGATCTCCCAGCACTGATCCATAAGAATTTTCTTCTGATAATTGTGTTGTGGAGACTAAATGGCTCTGCCCAAATTCAAGAATTTGAAGAAATATCAGCACAATCAAGAACAGCCAGAGATGAGAAAAACCCATCATTATTTGGCTGTATTGAATTCAAGAACTGGAAATCTTGTTCTTGTTTTGCTATACTTGTAATCATTTGGTGGAGTATCTTTCTTATTATTAAGGTTATATTTTTCTGAAAATCCGAGGAGTGTAGTTTGAACTCTTTGTTATGTTGCCAAGTGGAGTGGGAGAAGTAAAGTGAAACTATCTAAGGAATTTTGCCTTCAAAGCAACGCAAGCATTTTGATTTAATTTTAAATTTTAATAAATTGAGATATTTTGGGGTACCTTATTAGTGTAACATAGACTTTTACAATTTGTATAAAAAAACTAATACTTCGTACAAACAAAAAATCATGCTTTTGAATATATATATTCATATTTTTTAATACAATAAATTCTATTTGGACATACTATGTCTGGACATACGTGCTTGAAATAGAAAAAAAAACTGTCCGATTGTCTTCAAAATTTCTTTCCTACTCAGTCCTATTTCCGAAATATTGATCTCATGCACACCTGCTCCCAAATTTTACTCTCATCCACATCCAACTCCTAAACTTGTGAATTTAAACTGGATGAAACATTATAATTAAAATTTAAAAAGAGTATGTTTATCAATAACTAAACCGTCGAAATTATGAAATTAAATTATTAGTTAAAAAATTCCGCCGAATCCCTATTTTTACCATCGTATGTTTGGACATAGTATATCCAAATAGCACTACCCTTTTTAATATATGTAATGATGCTTAATAATGTCTTTTTCGATTCATACTTTTTTGTGTAAATATGATGCTTATTTAAAATCATGCTTTTTATATACTACATTCATGTTCAGATTAATCTTATCATAGATCATACAAAGATTAATAGCTAAGATTATTTTGTAGTTTTTTCATGGGGTTGGTTTTTACATGAACCAAATATCTCCAAAGGATAGAGGGATCTTGTGAGAATGTATATTTTATGAGAACGCAAGAACAATGTATTTTTATCACATTCGTAATGTATAAACATTTTAGTGCATAAATTGCAATAAGTAAATGTATAAACTACAGTAACATAATGCATCATATAAATTTGGACCATGAATCAACAAAAATCGAGAGTTCGGATTTTTTTTCATTTTTCATTCGAAAAAGTATTTTCATCTGATTCTCTTCCTATTTTGATAAATAATCAAAGTTTTTAGGATAGTCTGCTGATGGAGTCTCGACTTTCAAATTCCATCACTATTTTATATTTCGATCATGTTTCATCAAATTATCTTGCCAAGATTTACCTTTGAGTCAACCGTCACGCGATATTTAAATTTTCTTTGTAATGTTGTTCCAAAAAAAAATAGCTCTAGGAACATAATTTTGCACGTCTTGAATAAACAGTAAGTTAAACATATGTTAAAAAAATATTAAATGAAGACAAAAATTTGGGTGCAACACCCGCCCGCCCACCCGACCCGACCCGTATTATTTTTTTTAAAAATTTACCAGTTTTCTTTTTTTTTCGTCACTTCTTCTTTGGTCAAGATTCGAGTGAGGAAAGTCGAAGGCCTCGGAGTGAGCCGAAAAAGTTCAAATTGTTATACGCCGATTATCCTTATTTTAGTAATCGGAGCGAAAGCAGAGCCGAAGGCTCTGTCTGGGAAAAAATCTGGAAAAAAAAATGGGCGCGTGAGACCCGCGCACCGGTTGGGGCAGGCGCGTGGACGCGCGGATCGGGGCGGGTCGGGTTGAATTATGCACCATACATACTTATGTACCCAAGTGCAACTCTTAAATGAAAGCTATAAATAAAGGATCGCCTATCAACCTTTTGTGGTGAACCAAACATTTATATAAAACCACACAAAAAAAGTTTCTCGTATTTTGACTAGTATTATCATTGTTTCGAAAAAAAAGGTTATGAATTAATATATGAAGTGATTTTATTTTCACTATTTTAAGTGTGAGTGATAGCATACTATATCAAAATTCTAAAATGGCTACTTTTTTTTTTGTTAAGTTATTGTTGGATAATAAAAGATAATTTTGTTTAAGTAAACCACTCAATGGTGATTGATTTGTCTTATAATACTTATTAAATAAAGGCTAGCTAGCAAACCTCTCTTCTTCGATCACTTAATTATTTAATTAAGTTTCCTAATGCACAGTATAATAAAAATCTAACGTTCTTAATTTATGATTAGACTGCAATTGCATCCCATTCCAATATTCTTACTGTCACATTATTCTCGAAGATATTTACAAATTTATTTAATTGGTTGATTTTGGTTTGGACCACTTACATGACTCCTTGTTTACTAGGTGTAAAAGGTTGAAGTATTTTTTTAAATTATACATATTTTATTACTTAATTAATTGGGAAATAATATGTCACATATATTTTTTTTAATTTTATGAAAACTACACTTTAATACCTATATTATTAACATTTTCACAATTTTGGTGGATTATGTATTATATTTACCGATTGTTTTCTATATATCAAGATATGATTGTGAAAATATTATGCATCACATTGTATCCCTAAAATTTGTCACAGATCAATAAACCGCGACTGATACTATATTTAATATGTCGATGAGGCCTAGCTTAATTGGCTAATTACTGAGGCACCACCTTATTGAGAGGTCTTAGGTTCAATCCAGTCTAAGTAGATTTCCCACCTTATTTGATGGTGTAGTGATCTCACTTTTTGTGTGACGTAAATGTCCTAACTCCTATATATATATATATTAATGTAGTGATTTATTCAATTAAATATATATACACACCTCATTCTAATAGCCTAAAAATACTATATTTAATATATTTTTCAATTAATACAAGAGATACCAATTAGACTCAACAACAATGTTAATTAGCTGATCATCAAATGATGGAAGAGTAGAAATGACAAATAAAATATAAATATTAAAATATTTACAGTGCTCTTAGAAATAATTATAGAAGATTCAAAAAGGATGAGCAGTTTTAAATTCCTAACCCACGTGAAATGCACTAATAAATGCCTTAAAAAGTTATACTATAAAACAATTGTGAAATAAGTACGTTTATTAATAAAAGGACATTATTTCAAATAACAAAACATTATATCTTAAGTGGGGAACTATATAATATTGGTAAATCATACCCATAAGTACAATATATATTATGATATTTTTCTCATTTTATATTTCCACTATATATATGGATATATATAAATATATATATAGTGGATTATCCATATATATAGTGCAAATATGCACTAATAAATGTAATCAATATGCTATTTTAACTATAGTTACAACATTTTTTTTGTAACAAATTCTGTGTTACAATTCTTGGAAATTAATCAGGCTCATTTTTTCTTCATTTTATTCCTGACGAGTTTAATCTGCCGTTGCTATTTAAGATGTGCATTGAATAAGTCTTCTGAATGTGAAATAGCTATTAAATTAGGATTTGAATTGTTACCAACTACGATAATTAACATTTTCATTAGTGATGGTTAATTGACCACGAATTAAGCTCATATGTAGTAGTAATATCTTTTTTTAATAATATTTTTATTCAACTATCTTAAAAATTGTTAAGAAGATCATCAAATTTACTTCAATAAATTAATGCCGTATTTGTTGATGTTCGAAAAATGTTCAAATGCTTGAAAGAGATTATTTTAAGCGGTATAAAAAGATCTTTTTTTTAGGTAAAATAGGGGATTTATTAATTAAGAACAAGAACAAGAAAAGTTGGGAAGATCAACCACTGAAGTTGGGGGCTCGACCCAAACATGAAGGATAGGAAAATCCCTAGAAAATTTAACAAGGTTATGAGCAACATAATTGGCTTCACGATGAAAATGATTAATTTTAAACGAACCAATAGCATTTAGGATACGACAATAACTACTAATGATAACTCCAAATTCGGATTGATTAATTTTCTAAGAAGATATACATCACACACGATTTTGCTATCAGTTATGAATTCCACTTGAGTATCCCAGGAAAACAATATATACATTTTGCTGATGAGAGTTACTTCATTAAATTCTAGGATTTATTAAATACGAAAAAACTATCCTCATAAATTCAAAGTATATTTTAACTAATCAACCTCTGAAATTTAACGATATCAGATAGTAGTAAATACGACTTTAAATTAAAAGATGAAAGCATGTGTCCTAAAGCAAATCTAGAGCATATTATTTCATTTTTAAGAACAAAACATTTGGAATTAGATCCAAATAACTTTTTGACTCTTTACCTTAAAATATGGATATAGTAAACAGTCAAATTAATCGAGAAGATTAATTAACTTTAATTAGCTTGAGATTGTTTACTACATGCAGTTTGTCCCTTGTACGGATGAGTAAATAATAAAAACTACTCAATCTGTCTCGTTCATCTTGTAACATATTCCTTTTGGATTGTCCATTTATCTTGTAACATTTTCTTTTATGAAAATAATTAGAAAATTACTTTATCACTTTATTCACTTTAAAATCATTTTAAAAGAAAGTTGAATGTAAAAATAGAAATAATCATATTTTTTCTCTTAGAATTTATGCTTCCTAATTAGGGTATATTTCTATTTTCAAAACCTATATTACCATTTTTAACCTGTGTGGTCGGTTACAGTGTGACCAAATATCACTGCCCTTTATTAAAATGTTTCAAAGATGATTTTGAGTAATATAAGAAAACCTACCAAAAAAAAAGACATGGAAATTATTTTTTACGTAAAAATATAAAACGTTAAAATCTACGTGGACGTCCCGTTACAATTCCGATCACCATAAAAATTAAGCATGGTCTCGATTGCAAAAAGTTGAAATGCTTAAAAGGCATGAATTTGTGTTTGGTTTATTGCAAATGTTAACCGAATAATAAAATGAATAAAGACATTTGGACAACAGTTGTTAGGATAACGGTGTAATATTTATAATTAAATAGTTTTTTAATTTTTTAATAATTAATATAATTAGTATTTTGTCTATAATACCCTTTCCCACCTAATTATATGTTAAATCTTTATATTTAATTAATATTTCACAATTTTAAAAATTTGTGCATGATATTAATTTATTTTAATTAATATTAGAAATTAGCATACAATTAAGTGGAAAAGAGTATTATAGACAAAACACTAATTATATTAATTATTGAAAAAAATGAAAGAGTATTTTGTGAATATGCCACCGTTGTCTGGACAACTGTTGTCCAAATATCAATACTCTAAAAAAATTATTTAATTTTTCAATAACTTTAATTTTTAATTGAGATACTCTTAAGCCTAGAAATAATGTACATTGTGATTGAGAAAGGGGGGAAAGCATACTAATATTCAAATGAGAAAGTAATTAGTGTATAGTTGTCGCTATTATAGCTAGTAATAGGATCTATAAAAATTTGATTGTTGACTCTTTTGACCTGTTTTAAAGTTGTGTATGTCTCATATTTATACATACTCTACGATATCAAAAACGAAAAAGAAAATTTCAATAGCAAATTTCAATAGCACACCCTTCACTTTCACAACGATCACAATAATTTGATGAATTTTTTTTAGAAAAAAAAAATTTGATTTTTTTAATTGTAATTTATCTCTTCTATATAATTTACGATAAAAGTAACGACCATTAATTTCTACATTATCATGAACAGAAGAATGATGATCTATAAAGTTCCAAAAGAAAGAGATCTCAATATCCCCTACATCAATTAATTAATTTTTTTTTTTTCATATAACTACAAATTTAAATTCATCCTATAAAATTTAGTGCCTTGACCTATAAAAAAAGTGCCAAGAAAAGAGGACTCAATCCACACGCACATACGAATTAATACGAGTAGGAAATTAAATGGAACAATCTTTTTAGATTCGAAAGGATTTTTGTTATTTTCTTTTATTTCATATGCCAAGAATATTTTAGCACCAATATATTATATTTTTCTTTTCCCAATACAAAATAAGTGCAACTTGGTTTTAACTTCGTGCTTTATGAGAGGGAAAGAAGAACTTTTCGCTTAAAAACTGCTATTGAAAGAGCCTTTTGCTTTTGGGAATTTGGGATTATTTAATTCCAATATTGTGTGGCTTTTGGCATTTTGGCTAAAGTTTTTTTTTAAAAAAAAAAATTGGCTAAAGATATATTGGAATCAAAGGGTTTGCCGCCACGTGGCGTGTAAATCGACGTGCCAAATTCCGACCATGCATGCAACCAATGATCAAGATGCAATAGATGTGAAAGGGAGAGGGAATGTGCTAGTAATTAAATAGGGTATTTATTTGTTTATTGAATGTGAGTTTGATTTGACAAGATTCTTAGCTTCAAAGTTAAATTGTAATGGGATCATTAGAGGGAGCTGAGTTGGCCATTGTGATATTTATTTATTTAGCTGTTAAAGTTAAAGAAAGTTCAAATTGTGGCATGATAGATTGCATGCCCCGTTAGTATTCATATACCAATATATCAGATACTAGTTATATATAGGTATGAGCATCTGATATATATCAGGTATGAGTATCAGATTTTTTTTTGATATTCGTGTTTGATATGTTGAAGATATCTATTGATATCAAGTGGGAATGAAAGTAGAAGTATGAGTCATATACTAACAAAAATTGGTATATGAAAATATTGAAAAATAGCATATAAGGTATATCAATTTGATACTCATATACTGATATACCAAACACAAGGTATGAATATGAGTCATATTGATACCCATACCTGATATACGTATATGGATACCAAACGACCCCTAAAATAGTTTAGATATGCAAATATAATAATAAACAAAAATTACCATTAATTTTATCTTCTTTTGTAAATCTAACAAAACATTTGTAAGAGCATTACCAGCAGATCATTCAAAATCAATTTTAACTCTAAAGTTAGACTAAAATGATAAAAGGTATGTTAAAAATATTCATTTAATAGATCTCTCAAATTTTGTAGGTCCCACGAAAATATTTACGCTTCCTTATAATTCTCATCAAATTTAAACATCCTAAATCTTTTTTAGCTCACAAATTTAATTAGGTCCACAATTTTATAAGATTATTAGTACAAAATAGGAGATCTGCCGTATCCAATCATAAAATTGGGACTACAAATAATATAGGGGAAGCTTTAGGAGCTAATTTAAAAGCAAATATTTAAGCTTTCTATTGTGAGTGCTCTAATATTTTTTTTTATTCCTTGATTTTTTAATTTTGGAGTAATCAAGACAATATTTTTGTTTTTCAGGCTAGAAAGATGTGGTGTCATCAATACATATTAATAAGTTTCGCCAAAAAAAAAAAAAAGTATTGGGATGTTTGAATTTGTTAAAGTGCTGGTAAACTTCAATGTTTTAGAAGTCATGTTGAATTTCTTAGATTGGTTAAAATCGTATAACTTTTATGGCAAATATTAGGGGTTTAAATGTATGTTAGATTAAAAATATTTTATATCACATCAAGAATCGAGGAGACTTTGCGTCAAACAAAAATTAACATCACTGTCAATTTATTAAACTTAAACGATTTACATTGATTTCTACTTTTTTTTTGAGAAGAAAGTGATTTCATTAATCACAAAACAATCTCCAAGAGCCATGAAGGGCGCCAACAATCATGTCATATGGTAGTAGACTCTTAGTTCTTCACTACTCGATTTATTCCAAGCGTCACTCATCATCTACACACACGACCATTAGTAACTAGAATAATAACTAAAAAAGACATTACATATACAAGTATGGTCTGATTCATCCGAAAATCCGAATATACAAATTCGAAAAATAACTTCTCGTAACGCAATTTTTTCTGCGTCCGCCGCTGGAAAGCAACCAACCAAATAACATGGGCAGCTCATTGGTTGAATCAAGAGTTTGGAGGGACATGAAAAGGCAGTTGCATGCTGACTAGGCAACAAACTATTCATACATTCTCCATTGTGGATGGTCACTTGAGATACTCAACACTCACAATTAATACTACTATAATCCCACTTCAAATTTTAAGGATCATGCCACAAGCTGTGTTGGGGAGCTCCATGTGCATCCTTGCCACGTCAGCAATCGTACGTGTCGCGCCACGGCTGCCCTACCCGAAGGGCATAATCGTCTTTTTACGTGTCGAAAGCTGTGTGTTGTCTTTAGGTAGCAAAACCTGTGGCAGACAAGTGTCGAGTGATGATGATTAAGTGGTTAAACTAAGGCTTATAAAGTTGGTGGCGAGGGCATTATATTTGAAATTAAATATTTATTAACTTTGGATGAAATGTTGATTTATTATGTGTGTAAAAGTGGCTTCCAACCATGAAAATGATGGACTTATTAATTTAGGGTTTTTTTAATAATTTTGTTACATGTTGGAAGAGAATCATATATGAAGTAGGGTGTGTGTTTTTGGGTGTATATAAGGTTGTCTTAATTAGTACTAAGAGGAGTAAGTGTGTGTGTTTTTGGTGAAGTACTAGGAGAGAGAGAGAGAGAGAGAGAAGGGCAACAGTCTCGAAGCTAGTTCAAACTAGTGGGAGCTGCTTGTCTGCAGGCTTGAAGCACTCAATCATCATCAAAATAATTTCTTGATAAATATTGTTGAAATTAATTTTTTTGTTGGGAGGAATTTTTTTTTTCGTCGTCCGATCGGATAAGTTTTGAACGATCGTGTCGTGTGGTGTTCGTGTCGAGATGGCCCGTGGAAAGACTCAGATGAAGAGGATCGAGAACCCGGTGCACCGGCAAGTGACCTTCTGCAAGAGGCGTGCTGGGCTTTTGAAGAAGGCTAAGGAACTCTCTGTGCTTTGTGATGCTGAGATTGGACTTTTCATTTTCTCTCCTCATGGCAAACTCTATGAACTTGCCACCAAAGGGTATACTCTCCTCTCTCTCTCTCTCTCACACACACACTCTCTCTCTCTCTCTCATGCATGCATGATCATATATATTTTGTGCATGCAAAAATATATCAAGCCTGATCCTCTATTGCATAATTCTGCAATATCTGCAAAATACTGCCACATTTCAAGGAAAGTGAGAAATTTATCGATACCCGTGAACAAAATTTGATAGAATTTCTCGCTGTTCATTACACGCGTGACAATTATCTGTCAATGTTGTACAATTATGCAATATATGATCTGACTTGATAAATAAAAATGCATATATCACTTCATACGGGTCTCTTTTTTACTTCCTCTGTCCCGCTCATTTTGTCTCACTTTCCTTAAATGGTTGTCTCACTCAATTTGTCACATACCAAATAAGGAAAGAATTTACTTTTCAAAAGTGGTGGGACCTAACCACTTCCTAATTTTTTACCTTTATTCTTAATCTTCGTGTCCAATAGTAATAGGACAAAATGAGCGGGTTGGAAGGAGTATTATTTATTTTCTGAATCTACTTGAATAAATGTTGTAATTTATTTGTTATTAATTGTAGATGCATGAAGAGTATGATTGAGAAGTATACAAAGTATACAAAGGAAATCCCAGTTGAAGAGCCCAAAGACAAGCAAGTCAACAATTATGTGGTATGTGTGAACTCAAAAACCCTAATCATAACCTAGCTAGCTTCTTCAAGATCTTTGATTTTGATACCATTTTATTTATTTTAATTAGTATATAAATATCTGTCTGAATTTTATAGTATTATCATATGTGTCGATCGACAATCAGAAAATTGTTTAACATAAGTGAGAGAGAATCTGGTGCCTTTTCTGTTGATAATATTTTGGTGCAGTAATTAATTTATTAAATATTGCAAAGCTGTCAAGAACTGGACTCTTATTCCTACTTTTTGGAGACAAAACTCCATGGGCAACTATTTGTGTACATATGTAAAAGAATATTTAATATTTAGACATATATATTAGATCAATCAAATCGAACTAATAGATACTGTTCCAGCTTTGAATTATGATACAACTTTTATGATTTTTATAATATTATTAACATTCCCTAAAAAAAAAAAATATTAACATACTTTAATTTGGAGTTAAGTATGATGAGTTCAAGTAGGTAGCATAGTGCGCTCACATCTTAAAATTCCAAATATTTGCTCTTAAATTAGCTTCTTAAGCTTCTCCTATTTTGTAGCTCCTATTTAAGAATGGATACAACAAATATTTTATTTTGTATTAATTATCTTATAAAACTGCGGGCCCAATTGAATTTGTGAGCTAAGGTGTAAATTTGAGGAGGATTGTTAGGAGATGTAAATATTATTGTGGCCTACACAATTTGAAAGATTTGGTGGATAAATATTTTAGCATACTTTTTAACATTATAGCCTAAATTTAGAGTTAAAATTGATTTTGAGTGATCTGCTTGGAATGTTCTTAGTTCTTACTCTTCTTTTTTTTTTTTTTTTTTTTGTCGTATGGAGCTTCAACCAAACTTAAGAAGTCATCAACTTAAAAATTCATTCTTACTTGTTAGCTATTAAAAGTTTTTAGAGGGACATTTTACTGTACAAGGAATAAATAATTTTTTCAATTTCAAAAAATATTCTAAATATAATGTATTTTTCCTTTAGGAACTCAAAGGAGAGATTAACCTGCTGAAGAATGAGATAGAGATTCTCCAGAAAGGAATAAGGTAAATTATATTATTTCCCCCCAAATAATTATAATGCTTACATTTGTTTTCAATTTTTTAGAAAAAAAAAATGTGATATTTTTTTAATTTTTAGGTATATTTCTGGAGGGGGATCTCCAGGTGCAATGAATTTGAATGAGCTGGGTGTTCTTGAGAAACATCTTGAAACATGGATTTATCAAGTCCGATCTGCAAAGGTATACTCTTTTCTCGTATTTTATTTCATCAATACATATATGAATATCGAACATGATGAAATAAAATACGAGTATGAAATACTAAAATACGAGTATGAAATACTAACACGTTCTCGCTTTAAAATTCTAGCACTTTTTATGATTCCATGCATGTAATAATACGACTTTGGAAATAACATTTTCTTATAGATGGACATCATGGTTCAAGAAATCCAGCTTCTCAAGAATAAGGTTAGCTTAATTTCATAATAATAAATTTTAATAATATATTTTTGTGATCTATTTCCGGGTAATTGCTTTAAACATATATTAATTCTAGCTTGTCCATTTATTTTATATGTCAGCACATACATTTATTATTGGATAATTACTTGTTTTATGATATTATTATAATATTATATTCGTTAAAAATTATGAAATAATATATATTTTCATGTTTAATAGGAAGGAATTCTCGAGGCAGCAAACAAGCATCTGCTAGAGAAGGTATAATCTCTCTACACAACTTGTTACAAATTTTATGTCACTTAGGTGACACCCACTATTTTTTTTTTGAAATTCGTGAAAACCTGCAGCCGTTATCTTTGATGCGGATTGGATAAACTTTGTCCTTAACACCCACTATTTATATTTATATGTGTGTATGAGTGTGGGTTACAAGAACTGATAATTTATTAATCAATTTTTCTTTTGAGTTTACACACGCACACACAACTCGAACCCTGACCTTTTGGTTGGAGGGAAAACGTCTTACCAGTTGAGCTGGACTTCGTTGTCATAATTTATTAATTAATATTTTGTATGATTAATTTTGTGCAGATAGATGAGCAGTATGGGATGATTGAATTGACACCAATGCTGACTAACAACATTCAATACCCACTAACCACTACTAACATTAATCAGTGCCCACTAACTATACCAAATCAAGAGATATACCAATTTTAGCATAAATATTAATATATGTGCCCATTTTATTACTATTTGGGCATATAATGTTATTATGTGGTATGGTGTAAGAAAATAAAAATGGTTTCTAGTCATGTTATAGTTTGTATTTGATGAACCATTATGTAAAAGTTGTGATTGTGGTATTATTATTATGCATGTTTCCAATATCAAGGGGTTTTTGTTTTTATTTATTTTTCCACAATGTGCTCATCTATTTGACGATTTTCACTTTATGTTTCAATACGTTCATAATATTATGGCTTAAATTGTCTAATTTCTTAGAAGATATTAATAAAAATAGACAAAAACTTTGGTGCATGTTCTCCACCATGCAACACCCGACCTGGACCTGCTCGACCCCCCCGACCCGGCGTGTGAGACGCATGCGCGCGCCTCCACGCGTAGCGCTACAGTATTATTTATTTTTATTTTTTTTCAGATTTTTTTTCTTCAGAACTTTTCCCCCCTCTTTTTTGTTGTTTGCCTCTTCAATTTTTGTTTGTCGCTTCTTCTTTGGTCAAGATTCGAGCGAGGGGAGCCGAAGGCCTCGAAGCGAGTCGAAAAAATTTAAATTGTTGCCCGACGATTATTCTTATATTAGTAATCGGAGCGAAGGCGGAGCCGTAAAATCGGAGTCTTCGACTCCGTCGGAAAAAAAACTGAAATTTAAAAAGAAAAAACTGATTAAAAAAAAAGTGGTCAAAGGGAGTTGATCCGGATTAAATCCGGGTCAACCGAGTGGGGTCAGGTCGGACAAATGGGTGTTGCACGGTGCAAATCTGCACCCAAGTGCTACTCATAAAAATATATTCCAGCTTAAGTCGTCTTGAGCAATATGAGATTTGTAATTTATCACTTTCTTTTTCTTTCAAAGAATTTAATTGTGTAACATTTGGAAAATGGGCTGGAGGAGGCCCAAATGTAAATACAGTAGACGGTCCATTTTGAAGGAAAATTATTTGTATTGACAAAAAACATTCTTACTCCTTTTAGTGTATTTGTTATTATTATACGTATCGCCAATAACATTTTAACACTATTAAAAAGAGAATAGTAAATAAAGGATAAAAAAGAGAGAAAGTGGTGGATCATAATTTTTGTGAGAGAAATATGTTTTTTTATTTGGATGAAATCATTATCAACAACGCCATTTATCAAACTAAATAAAAAATAAATATATTCGGCAACCAAAGACTTATCATCACACCATAAAACAAATACTTCACTTGGAAACTTTCCACAACGAGCAAGCTCATGTGCCGACCTAATTGTTGCTCCGATCCCTACATATGATTGTACATCAAGACACAAACCTTCTTTGTTTCCAACAAGAGCACAATTAAATCACCAAAAAAGCGAGTTAGATTGGGTAGTTTGAAAATCAATCACTGCACCAACATGAATGCACAACTATACTTGTCAACTAGGCTGGGTCGGCCCAAGTTCGGTCAGGCCTCAGCTCGGCCCAAGCCCATGAATGGAGCGGGCCAAGCCTAGGCCGACCTTTTACATAAAAATAGGATTAATGCAAAACCCGTAACAGGCCCGAGCTAGGCACAAGATGGAACTGCAAAATTGGCCCGATGAAGCTCACTTCAGTATGAAGGCCCAACCTAGCCCGCATCATTTCAAAAACAGATCGGGCCTAGGCCGGGGCACAACCAACCAAAAATAATAAATTTAGTGTAATAATAGTTGATGGGTCGACCGAGCCAATCCATATCCATCGCCCATCGGGCTTAAAAGGCATTTTAGGTCTAATTAGATCAATTCAAAATTCAATCAAACATTTTCGACTTAAAGAGATATTTCAGGTCCGATTAGATCAATTCAAAATTCAATCAAACATTTCCTTCGATCCGTATCCACCCAAATTCGCACTAGTTCGTCTCGATCACACACCGAGCTAAATTTTTTTAAATTTTCATGTTCTATAGTGACAATGATTTGATTGGGGAAATAACCAAAGCCAAATAAATAGGGCTCCATAATTTTTTTTTGAATGCCAAAAAAGAGAAAAAGAAAACGCTATATAATATTTATTATTTACACAAATTGGCTCACACGTGCGCGGACACAGTCTCACTCTCTCACACACACAAACACGCAGTGACGAACAATTTGGGGTAAAATCCTCGAGAAATCTGAATACTAGGGTTTAAGCAATTGCCTCATTCTCCAACGCTACGCCATGTCTTCGACGCTAGAAATCGAAGCTCGAGAGTAAGTTTTGCACATTTTCATCCAGTAATTGAATTTCTGCACCCCTGTTTTGTTGTATCTTCAGTTCATGCAACCTCACGTTTGTTTTCTCTGTTTCGATTAAAATTGGAAGAGCACGAACAAGCTCCACTTTTTTGTAAGAATTAGGGTTTATAATCAGTTGTTAATTTATTCCGAGCTGGCGTGATACTTGGGAGTTGAGCTAGAATTTTTGAAATTGGCTGTGTTTCTGGAGTTATAGTATTCGTGTTTGTGAAGCTCCGAGAAAAAATGTCATGTTAATTGATGTTTGATCAAAGATCGAGAGCATTAGCTCTTTCCTGCAATGCCGACTTCGGCTCGTTCGAGCTATCCTCTGCCAAACTTTAATTGTGTTCAAGTGGTTTCTCCATGGAATGATGTATTATTTCAATTTTGTATTTCATTGGTTATGATGTTATGTTTTAATCGGATGGAGATGAGACTGCTGTATGGCTGTGTCTACTTTTTTGTTAGAGGATATCCTTTTATAATTGAGCCATTTTACTTGAACATCTTTATTCCCCTAATCGAAGATTAGCCATTTATTTTACTATCCAATCTTTGTTTTATCCTCTTTTTTGCTCATCTGCTATGTAATGGTTTTAACTTTTAACAGGTGTTAGCTTTCACCAAATTATTTGAGGGCTATCATATTATGTAGATTCATGAAAGTCACCTTTTTTCCGGTTATTTGTTTGTAGTGTTATCAAGATTGTGCTCCAGTTCTGCAAAGAAAACTCTCTGCATCAGACTTTTCAAACACTGCAGAATGAGTGTCAGGTTTCTCTAAATACAGTGGACAGTAACGAGACATTTGTTGCTGATATTAATAGTGGGAGGTGGGATGCAGTCCTGCCTCAAGTTGCCCAGCTTAAACTTCCAAGGAAAAAATTAGAAGATCTATATGAGCAGGTAGTCATATACATGTGAAAGCATCTTCTGACCTCTATCATTCGTTTCCTTTGCAATGCACTCTTGTATGTCATGAGCTTTGAATTATGTATAAACTATAAGGTCTTGTATTCATAATCTGAAACTACTGAATAATTAAGAAGAACTGGAAACCAAATTATTCGATGTAATTTTGCCACAGTTTCACCTTCAAATTTAGCTTCTTTTTATGTTCTATCTTGTATCTTCTCTTCTTTTGGTTGTTGTGTCCGTGTTCTATCAGTAGTCCAACTACCTTTGTCATTATTAGTGCATGTCACTAAGACATACATTGGTCAGTTGATATCTTGTGGCTGAGCCTACACAGATTAGTTAATTTGCATTAGTGATTGAATTGCGATGAGGATCTCATGCAACAGTTTCAGATATTTTAGTAAGCGTGTGTAATTTCCTTGAAGCTATTCTACAGTGACTAAACATATGGGGTTTTGAGGATTCTGTTCTTCATTATTTCAGAATTTGTAATCCTTTCTCTCTCTCTTTTCCCCCTTCTTTATAGATTGTTCTAGAAATGATTGAACTTCGGGAGATTGATACCGCCCGTGCTATATTAAGACAAACCCAGGTGATGGGTGTCATGAAACAGGAGCAACCAGAGCGATACTTACGACTTGAGCATCTACTGGTTCGGACTTACTTTGACCCAAATGAGGTATGTGCAATTGCTTCTTGTTATCAAGGCTTTCTTGCCTCTATCTTTGCCTTGGTGTTTCACCTAAGCATATATAGCTATCAGAATTCGAAGTAAACATATGAACGTATTTTTCCCCAAGAATTGTGTATAGTTACTTCGATAACTATCAGGATAACTCTTAAGGATACATGTCTTCTTGCAATTTGGACCATTTTGCATTGTGTTACCAATTATTTCAGTTAGTTTTTAGCTCTTTATGAAATATTATAATTTTAACTATTAGATTTTGAATGATCCGCATTACCATTTCTAGTGAAAAGCGATGTGTTTGCCTTATCACATAAATTGAGAAACGTTGTATTTTTTTATAAAATTTGAAATTGATAACTATTATGTCATACTCACAGGTGTATCAAGACTCTTCAAAGGAGAAAAGACGTTCTCAAATTTCCCAAGGTTTTGTTCTGATTTTTACTTTGCTTGGTTTGTTAAATCATATTTGTTTTATTTGATGTGCCACCTATGATGAAGTTTGTTTGTGTATTATTTGCTGCTCCATTTTAACCTAAAGTTATCTTACGGAGTTTCTGATCTGGAATAGTCAAACTTGTTCCAGAGTGATTGGTTGGGAAATTTGAGTGATATGTTTAACAGCTTCACTTATGTTTAAGTATCTACATTTTTTAGCTGCTGCCTTTGAATATACATTGAAGTTGAATTGCAAACAAGTAGGGCTTAGTCCTTATAAGGTCTCTGCAGCTGAATACGATTTCCAAAATACACTTTTCTATTTGGCATGCTACTTAGCAACTTCTCGTGACACTCAATTGATTTGCAACATAGTGCAATGGAAGACTAACAAATGTGATGTCACTGCATTGATTGAAAGCCATTAGACAGCTAGGCCTTAATCAGTTTGAATTTTTGACATGTCTTATTTTCTGGCTTTGTGAATACTTGAATCTGACATACATCGTCCAACTATATTTTCAGCTATTGCAGCTGAAGTTTCAGTAGTTCCACCTTCACGATTGATGGCTTTAATTGGTCAGGCTTTAAAATGGCAGCAGCATCAAGGTTCGTATGAAAGGACCATGTCCTGTTCAATCTGTTGTCTTATTTCTGTGATGTGCTTATGTTAAAAATACAATTGCTAAGCAAGTTACTGTTATAGAATGAAGGGATGAGGATTGATTTGGCTTTCTTTATTAATTTGCGGTTCCAACAAGGCAACACTTATTATGGACTGTAGGAGGACAATAAATAAGTTTCTGACATAATAAGAGTACATTAATGTTGTTACTTCATGGCTGTTGTTGTTTTGATATTTTCATTAGGGCTCATTTTAAGCATTATCTGTACTGCATACAAGGACTCTTATAACATAATTAGCATAACATAGACCACTCTTGGATGACCGATTGTCAATGTTAATCTCATAGCGCTCTTTCATTAAAGGAGATGTGAGTTGTTATCGAATGATTCACTATAAATCGCTTGAATGTCTATGTTCATACTAGCCAAATTTGTGTTTTATGTTCATGGATTTTGCGTCCTGTAACACCATTCTTTGACTTTTCAGGTCTACTGCCACCTGGTACACAATTTGACCTGTTCCGAGGAACGGCTGCTATGAAACAAGATGTAGAAGATATGTATCCAACGACCCTTGGGCACACTATAAAGGTAAGTGGTATATTTAACTGAATTTGGAGGCTATTTCCATCAATTACATTTTTCTTACTTAACTTTTTCTTTTCCTCCTATGTTTGATCATTGTTAATTGGCTGCAGTTCGGGAAGAACAGTCATCCAGAGTGTGCTCGGTTTTCTCCTGATGGTCAATTCCTTGTTTCTTGTTCAGTCGATGGATTTATTGAGGTCATTAGTTATGGAATTTTCTCATTTTGTGAATCTGTTGGAGTTAAGATTTCGATTGCTCATTTTAGTGCCTTTCCAGGTTTGGGATCATATAAGTGGGAAACTGAAGAAGGATCTCCAGTACCAGGCTGATGTGAGTTGTGCCCTAATACCCATATACCCCCCCCCCCCCCCCCCCCCCCCCCAAGAAAATAAAAGAACACTAAAAAAAGCACCTACACATACACACACGCAAGTGGCAATAACATGATTGCTGATGCATTTTCAAGTTTTTGTATTGTCGTAATTGTAGGTTTTTGAAAGGGTGCTGCTAAATAATGACAATAGATGTTCTCACATGCTCTGTTTTTCTACTCCTATTATCTTTTATATGGTTTATTACTATATATTTTGTTATGGTGCTAACATGGCAGGATGCTGACTACTATTGCTAGCACTAACTGCTGATAACTTGGCAGGAAACATTTATGATGCATGATGATGCAGTCTTATGCGTTGATTTTAGTAGAGACTCTGAGATGATTGCATCTGGATCACAAGATGGAAAAATAAAGGTAAACACTAATGAACTTCTAGTGTTATCAAAAATACCTTTTTCTTTATGCAACTTATTTCCTGGAACTTAAAGACCGGGTGGGTGGTACAACTTGATTTTAACCACAAAATGAAAGAGACTTGGGTGAAAATAGTCACAGTTGATGTTATGATCATATATCATGTCGTGTTACTTTAAAATTTTATTTAAATTTGGTTATAGGTCTGGCGTATCCGTACTGGTCAGTGCTTGCGCCGGCTTGAGCGTGCACATGGTGAAGGTGTCACCAGTGTCAGCTTTTCTCGAGATGGAACTCAATTGTTAAGTACATCATTTGACACCACTGCTAGGTTTGCATCTTACTCTCTTGTCTTGAGCTTTTCTGTCCGCTCATGGTCACTTTTTAAAGAATATAAAATTTGAACTTGGAATATTAACAGTTCTTTTGTTATGAAGTCATTGCTTGAGCCACATTGTTTGTTTTCATATTTTATACAGAATTCATGGCATGAAGTCAGGGAAGATATTGAAAGAGTTCCGTGGTCATTCTTCTTATGTTAATGATGCCATCTTTACATCTGATGGTTCTCGTATCATAACTGCATCCAGTGATTGCACGGTGAAAGTATGTATCTCATATTATTACTTTTTTGTGGGCTATGTCTTGTGTGCTTTTCGGCCTTCCTGTTTGTAATGCATGTCTAAATGGCATTTAGGTTTGGGATGTGAAGACTACAGATTGTCTGCAGACATTCAAGCCACCACCTCCACTACGGGTACTTAATTTGTTAGTAGTTTAAGCTTGAGATTTTTGCTAATCATGAGCATTTTTCTTGTTCAGTTATTTTGAATACTTTTTTATTTGCTGCCTTTTCTTATATGCTACAGGGAGGTGATGCGTCTGTGAATTCTGTTCATCTTTTCCCTAAAAATACAGATCACATTGTTGTGTGCAATAAGACATCATCAATATACATCATGACACTCCAAGGACAGGTAACAAATAATGCTTCTTTTATTATTCAATAACTATCCAACAATTGGGAAATCAGAAAAGCCGAGTAAATTAAAAAATAAAGAGAAACTTCAAACACGATTGCTGTTTTAGATATGGGAAAGAGTATAATTTTGGGTGTTTGTCATGTCGTGCTTTACCATTTCAGCATACTGCATTTCTCCTGTGTTTCTTATATTGGTAATGTATAGCTTTGTCCTTGAAATCATATAGATATGCACACACAATTAATCCTTCAGGTATAGGTTAAGATTCCATGAGGTCTTTGGTTGTGGGCATCTGTGTGTTGAGACCATTTAAATGTACTCTAGTTTATTAAGTACCCGAGTTTCTTTTGAATGGTGTCGAAGGAGAGATCAAAACTAATGCTGCTATGTTATATCTGCACTTGAATCTCCTTGAAGGTTGTGAAAAGTTTTTCATCCGGTAAAAGAGAAGGAGGAGATTTTATGGCGGCTTGTGTATCAACCAAAGGGGAGTGGATCTATTGTGTCGGCGAAGACAGGTAGGCTGAAATGAAGTGCATCCTTTTTCTATTAAGCTCATGTATTCTTTGTCATGTAACTGCTTATGCACATCAGCACCTTAAATTTGACTGCTCTAGTAGAAGGTATTCTCGTACATTGGAAATCTTATCTTGTAGGACCTTCTCTGTTGGGATAACTACTGAGAGTTGAATTGTTTTACCTGAGTATTTCAATAGATGAAGAGAATTAGTGATAGCATAAGTTTGCCCAAAATGCTCCCCTCTCCTGCTCCCTTTTATTCTCTATCCCGATTTAAGAGGTTGTTTTTGTCATAAACAATTTCGGTAACATGTCTGTCTGAATTACATCAGCTCTTTTGAAAATTCTATTATGAGTATTTTCTACTCTGCTGCTCTAGTCATTGCTTTCTTTCAGTATTTATCATCTTTTCTAGAATTGTTTCACTAATTTATCCAAATTGTGTGCAGAAATTTATACTGCTTCAGTTATCAATCTGGCAAGTTAGAGCATCTAATGAAGGTAAGTTGCTTTCAAGTTACAAAACATTAACGCCTAGCATATTTTCCTAAGTTCCCATATCATGCTTTTATAAGCATGCGTTTCGTTTCCTACATAGTTTTTCCTGTATTGTACAAGTTCCAAATACAGTACTTCATATTACCCTCCGTCCCAATTATATAATAATGAGTGCTTTTGGTCTCTCATGTAGATTAAGATTTATTTAAGAAAACGAGCTGTTCAACTGAACTTCCAATGTTTACCCTTATTGAATGAATCTTCAGAATTGCAATGGCTTAATGTATCATTTAAATTTCCAAAACCTCAGAGAGTCATATTAGGCTGATGTTGAGTTTAGATAGTCTACATTCAGAACTATTTAAATGAGCATTCAGCTATTCAACTAGACTTCCTATTCTAACCTCATAAGCTTTAGGCTAAGGGAAGTCCCATCTAGGTCGACCTCATCTAGGTTGCACCACAGAATAATTTGAAAAGTTCAGGAAAAAATATTTCAGACAATTCAAAACTAATATTAGAATTATTTGAAAAGTCAACCCGTGAAAAAACTAAGAAAATGAGATACAGCCATATATTGAGTCCGCTTATTTTTTGTTTTTTGTTTTTATTTTTTCATATTGCCAAAATTATAGATTTACTCTTTTGTGTTGGAATAATCTGAAATATCGCCCTATGAACTTTTCGATTTATTCAATATCACATTAGTACCACATTAGTTGAACTATCAGAAAGATAGATGGTCTGACGCTTCAATATCTGTTAGACGAGTTAAATATCTGGATTTAAGACCATATTTCAATGGCATATTTGTAGTTCTATTGGTGGCTTTTTAGGGTTTGGTTCCGTGTTATGACTACTCTGATGAATCTCACCCATCAGGCGGTCCTACACAGAACTCCCCCTTGGATTATATATTTGGGACGTAGGGATATAATTTTTCTTCGATCTTGTTTTCTCCATTGTGTCTTCGACAAATAAATGAATTGCGGTTGAATTCGCAGGTACATGAGAAGGATGTGATCGGCATCACTCACCATCCTCATATAAACCTCGTCGCCACTTACGGCGAAGACTGCACCATGAAGTTATGGAAGCCGTAACACACTTTGTAGAAGCTTCATATATCTGCAATTCTTTCTGCTGTATTACATCTTAATCATTTTGCTTCCATTTTTCGAGATTATCTTAGGTTGTTTGTAATGATATGTATATTCCATCCTTCAATTTAAAAAAAATCAAATTATAACGTTGAAGAATCAGGTTTACATCTAATGGTTTCCAAGCCACATTTATCGTCTCAAATAGAATAACTATACATTAGTTTGTATTATTATGGACATTACGTTTTGTATTTATGTTAAAATTGGACAGATGGTATTTTTATTTCTAGAATAATAGGGTTCAACAACATTTTATTTTGTGACAATATACGTTGGAAATTTGTCTTGTTATGTTAGAGGTCAATGAGAATTTCTCAACTTGCCACCTCACTTTAATTCACATAGATCTATGGGGCGATGTGTCAAGTTTTTAACGCGGGAAATGATTTGGGACGTTTTAGTTAGAGCACTCGTAACAGATATCTTAAAAGCAATTTTAATTCAAAATTTAGGTTAAAATAATTAAAAGTAAATAAAAAGTGAATTTAGCAGAATTCTCAAATTGAGTGGACCATAGAAAAATATTTAACTAACCTAAATGTATCCCAAAATTTACGTTTTTTCTAAATTATTCTTATCTTACTAAATGAGTTGGGCCCACAAATTTTATAAACAAAATAGTAGAAAATAGGAGATTTGTTGTATGCATTTGTAAAATAAGAGCAAAATATAGTATAAGGAAAGCCTTAAGAGTAAATTTTTGAGTAAAATTTTGAGAGTTCTGTTGGGAATGTTCTTACATTGACTAAACGTTCGATACTAAAATGATACTCTCTCTAACCCACTCATATTGTCATTATTTTCTTATTTAGGTGTTCTACTCATATTGTCATCTTTCAAATAAGAATAAATTTAGCCCCCTCAGAAGTGATGAGAAAGAACCACTTTCTATTTTTATACCCTTATTCTTAATCTTAGTACCGAACAGTAACATGACAAATTTAATGGGTCGATAGGAGTACTATTTTTTAAAAGTTGGGACATTTTTGCTAGTTGTTCATGCACATTTTGTAATTCGCTCTCTACGCAGAGGTTTGAAGATGAAATAAACTGGTATATTAGAGACTTCATGATAAATATTCGTGATTTCATTTGCAATTAATCCTAAAAATTCTTCGATATATTAGAAGTGGGTCCGAATTTTTTTTAAAGGTTAAGATAAACATAAATATAAAATATTGAGTACAAGAGGTACTCAATCCGTACAAAGTACGAAGAAAAAAAACATTACAACTTAGAAAGAAAACAATGTCTCAGATGACAACACCAATCCGTTAAGGAGTAATAAAAGGAACAATGAGAAGTGGGTCCGAATTTATATCAAATGAAAGTTGGCAACTAAACTCAACTGTACCAACACACCCATGCCAGTATTAAATGAAGTGAATGTGAGAAGAAAAGAAAAAAAATTCAAATCATCAGTAGTTGGTCAAAATCAACACACATTTACTGCGTGTTCTTGTTTTCTTGAATTTGTTAATATTATTAATTTTCATTTGGAAACAAATTGGGATTAAACCGCCCATAGCGCCCAATCACTTTGTTTTCTTCTACTTATTGAAACAGTTGATGGTTAGGACAATAATTATTCTTCTATTCTTTCAAAAATTGCTATGCGTTGACATTAGAAAAAGTAAATTCTACTACGTAGTTTCCCAACAAGAAAAAAAGTCAATTCTACTATGTAACATTAATGTCTTTGAACCAAGATGTTTTTGTTCATTTAAGAATGATGACTATGATCATATGTGCTTGATTTGATTTGGCGTTAAATCTGACGTGGAAATACATACTCACTTTGTCCCGTTCAATAAGTCTCATTTTGCTATTTCGGGTGTCCCACTCACTAAGTCTCATTTTTTTTTTTGGCAAAGATTAATACACTAAAACCCGCTTTATGTCACACTCAAACGTGAACAATATTTTTTCATTCAATCCACTTTAACATCAACAATAAAATAATCACACTCTAACCCTCTTTTTCTTAATCTCTGTGCCCTTCTCAAATGGGACTTATTGAACGGGATGAAGGGAGTATGAAATATAAAAAGTTATAAAAGTTTTTTACATCACATCTGGCGTGCAACATGACTTTGGTGTGCACTAGATAAATCCCTGTCCCTTGTGAATGTGTGGTAGGATTGACCTATAGAAGCGCTTTATGAGGTTCGAACTTGAGACCTCTCAAAAACTCACTTTTACCACTGGACTATCCTCAAGGGGACATCGGGATTTAACACTGTGAGTCTGTTGCGTTAGTGAAAAATGTTCGAAATATAAAAGTGATGTAATTGAACGGCCAAACGTTGTGATAAAATATGCTATTGTATATGATTTATAACGATAAAAAGAAAAGAAAAAGAAAGGCACTACGTCTTTAAATGTTAAAACCAAAATATGCTATATTTAGTCTTTATTAATTAGAGGTTTATTTGCATATAAATTCCATATTTTGTGTCTCTCTTGTATCAACAATGTCACTTTATGTCATAAAAAATAAATAATAGTTCCTTAATTAAACCAATCACAAGCCACTTTACATGCTTAATTCGTTCTATAAATAATATTAGTAGTTTCCTTTTCCCCAGCATATATTAATAAAAGTATTAATCTAATGTACTTTTTTAGGGAATTAATTTAATGTACATGAAAATGTAAAACAGACAACATTTTCCTACTCATGCACCGTGCAACACCCGCCCCGCCGCGACTCGACCCGACCAGTTTGACCCGGGTCAATCCCCCTTTGACCAGCTTTTTCTTTTCCAGTTTTTTTTTTGTTTGCCGTTTCTTCTTTGGTCAAGATTTGAGCGAGGGGAGCCGAAGGCCTCGGAGCGAGCCGAAAAAGTCCAAATCATGCCCGCTGATTATCCTTATTTTTGTAATCGAAGCGAAGGTGACTCCATCGGAAAAAAAAATCTGGAAAAAAAGTTTTCTAAAAAAAAAAATAGGGGCGCGTAAGACCCACGCGCGACGCGTGGATCTCCCGCGCGGGTCGGGGCGGGGCGGGGCGGGGCGGGTTGCGTGCAAATGGTGCATACATATGCACGACAGCGTTACTCAAAATATAAAATAGGATTAACAGTAAAATCATACTTCATTATATACTCGTACGTGTGCATGCCTATAATTCTTTTCATGGTTGAAGTTCTTGGCAGCTTCAACGTTGTCGGAGTTGGAGTAAGCAAAAAGAGTGGACAGTATAAGATTGTTAGGGTTTTACAAGGGTTTAATAAATATTGTTCTCAAGTTGCTCAATTGTGTCAGCTACACACTGTTGGAAGTGGATCGTGGAGAAGCTTCTCAGCCGGCATCCAATTCAAGTGTAAGACATCTTGTGTAGGCGCATTTGTTAATGGAAATCTTCACTGGTTGGCAGATGGTTCAACGCGGATTTCTTGGAATACGCTCTCTATGCTTCATTGACCCTATCCGTCACTGGATAGGAAACCCTATGCGTTGTATACTTGTATATATATAAAGGCGTCTTCGTTTATTTCTTTTGTGTCCTATGAATTTTTAGCGAATAATTGGAAAACCAAAGTCCAAGAAGATCCGTACAGAGGTATGTTACTGTTACTGCTCCTTCTTCATAAGAATTATAGCAATCCATCATCTCAGATCCTCGTTTTTTCAGAATTTTTCAATCCAAACTTTCGGATAATTAGACAAGTTTTTGTGTTGATAAAACAGATCGATGTGTAGAAATTTGCAGGGAAGGCATATGTTTCATATATCACTGCATTCAGTTTGGTTTTATGTTCGGATCTATTTAATTCTAATTTAATTTTTTGTAGATTCATGCTAGCTATCTTAATTTGAGTAGGATTTTTTCACGATTAGATCCTTGTATAAAGGAGTTGATAGAGATGAAATTCACCACTTTAAAACAAGTATTAAAACATGGGATACAAAGGGTGGAGTATTGTATTACAGTGTATTTTCTAGGAAGGGAAAGTGTTGCCTAGGGGTGTTAATCAAATCAAATATTTTGATTCAATTCGGGATTCGTATTCGAATTGTGATATTCATAATTTTACGATTCGAATTCGAATTCAAATATTTTTATTGGCTTATTTTTTTTAAATATATTATTAAACGTGTCGATGTTAATTTGGCCCATCTTCAAGTCTATTCCAAGATAAGGTGTCAACATTTCCTCAATATCATAGGAAGAATATGAGGTGAGAATATTTTTTCATGTGAGAAATGAGAATAAATCTCGGCGATTGATCTTTTTTTGATCAATGGTCCATATTTAACTATATGCGTTACCGATGTGATAAAAATGCATTAAAATATATAATTCTCACATTCTCATATAAAATCTATTCTCACCGGATCCCTACACTATATAATATATATATACTATATATATATATTGCATTAAGTCTAATCTTCTCTCATTTTTTCTCCTCTATCTTTCGCGATTTTACATTGTGTCTGTATTTCATCGTTCTTACTATTGTTCTTCATCACCTTACTTCACAAATTTCCAACTAGCAATTCTTTATCTCATTCTTCAATAGATTCGAGGCAAATTTTGGACCAAATGACCGTTTCTTCTCTTATTCTTCTTGTTTTCAAGCAAATTTTGGACAACAATCGGAAGAAGAAGGAGATTTGACCAGGTATCTTTACTGTTCCATTTTTCTAGAATTAGATTAATACTCCCTCCGTCCCTGATATATCTTCATATCTTTCCTTTTTTGGATTTTGGACATCATATGATTACTTCATACCCTTACTTTATCAACTTATTTACCTAAAATACCACATATGACTCACCACTATCTCAATTAATTAATATATCACTCACCACTATCTCAATTAATTAATATATCACTCCTTCAATGTGGGACCCTTTCTCCACTCAATACATACTCAACCACCTTTTATCCACCCACAACCAACTCTTCAATATTTTTTCTTAATCCCCGTGCCACTCCCTCCTAGGAAGATATATCAGGGACGGAGGGAGTATAATTTTGAGTTATATTAATCGAGAAATAAACGACGACACTAGATTATCAAATTTTCTATGACAGAGCTTTAATAAAAACATGTGTTAATTCGTTTATTTTCCTTTTCCTTATTATTGATCAGTCGCAACTACTCAGTCAAACAATCATGGACACATCATCAGTTGATCTACCAGACGAAATAATTGAATTGATCCTATCAAGATGTCCGCTTAAGTCGCTCGTTAGGTTTAAATCCGTCTCAAAATCATGGCAATCTATCATCTCCAATCCTCGTTTTTCTAGGATTCGTCGAATCCAACTATCGAAACTAGCGAAGAATCACAACAAGTTCTTCATCTCGGCGTGGCCGATATTCCATATTTGTGATCTGAGTAGATTGGCTGAAGATGGAAAGTTTCGAACAGAATCGGAATTGGATTATCCATGTGAGTTAATCCCATTGTCCTCTTGTGATGGCCTAATCCTCTTCGGGTTATTCGGCGTGACACCAAGGACGCACCCCGAAGCCTTTAGAAGTTGGCCGGACGTCACCTTTTCTCCGTTGTCGTGCCATATATATTTTGATTCAATAGTTGGCGATTACAACATTCTATTTGCTTATATAAATTGCTACACCGTCTATTCATGCAAGAGTGGAATTTGGGGAGAGATAAAAAATATTCCTGACGAGGTAGTGCAAGTCTCTAGAGCCTGTTATGATAGATGTATCTACTCTAAGAACAACGACGAAGTTGTGTTTTTTGATGTTGAAGATGGGAAGGTGCACAAATTCCCACTACCAAATGATGTGAAGGGTTTGATTAAAGTTGGAATGGGAGAGGTGTCGGAGCGTTTGTGTTTGGTTGGATCGAGTGAAGATCACCGGAGGATTCAAATGTGGGTGATGGAGGTGAGGGAGAAGAATGGAAGATTTGAGAACTCTTGGAAAAAGTTAATTAGCATGGACAAAGAGGAGCCAAAGTTATCACACTTTAGCCCGATGTGTTTGACCGATGAAGATCTTGTTGTTTTAATTGCGAGTGTTTCAAAGGATGAAGACGAGGATAATGATGATTCGAAGTACTTCATACATAACCCTAGAAAAAAACAGCTTCCAAGAGATTGAGTGTGATTGGGGGTTGGAACCCCTTAATCAATATTTTCCATATTTGGAGAATCTCTACATGCCTTCTTCAAATATATGTTAGCGAGGGTGTTTACTTTTAGCAGGGTTAGTGAGGGTGTTTTCTTCTAGCAGGATTTATACATCGTTTGTTTACTTTTAGCAGGTTTTACATCCGCTTTGTATACTTTTTTCTTTTCATTAATAATTACTCCCTTCGTCCCCCATTAGTATGGTGCGGGGGTCGTGCACAAATTTTAAGAAAAAATAGATAAATATGTGGTAGGGATAGTTTAAGTGGAGGAAGGGGTCCACTTATGATGTGTTGTTAATTTTTTAGTGGATGAAAAAAACTTTATTGGAGTAAATATATTGAACTTTTAAGGGTAAAAAGGTAAAAGACATGTCTTAAATTGGAAACACCATACTAACCAGGGACGGCTAAAAAATGAAAGTAACCATACTAACCTGGGACGGAGGGAATATTACTTTTGTGAAGGTGTTTGTTAACCTTAGCATGATTTATATCGTTTGTTTAGTTATTATTAGAAATTAAAGTTTAATGTTCCTAAAGGAACATCTAAAAGCAGCGAGGGCTAGATGAATTTTTCTGCCTATGCCCTTTATCTCACACACTGATAATTTTTCTCCCTATGCTCGTTATCTCAAACATTTTTCGTGAAATATAATGGTTAAAGTGTTAGGAAATCAACACGCACAATCACGAAAACAAAGAACACAAGAATTGTTTACCCAGTTCGATACGATATGTATCTACGTCTGGGGGCGATGCCAAGCCAGAGTTTTCACTATTTTTCGGATACAATTTACAATGAGAGAACAACTATATATATAGCAAACAATTGAGCCTTAATCCTAGCCCAACTGGGAAACCGCGTCTGGGCCCAAAAATACACTTGTACGGCAGCCCAAACAGTTGGATCGCCGGAATCGTAGCATGATTCACTTCCTTTCAGGCTCCATACTCCAACATAAAGAACACCCAAACATACAATTATAACTTATAAGTGTGTGTGTGTGTGTGTGTGGTGTGTTTTACATTATGGATAAATGTTTGAATTCATGATTGAACGAAAAGCTCAAATTACATAACGAAGACCTTTGATATTACCTTGCACTCATTCCATTATTCCATAATAAAATAATGTTCGTCATCTTTGGTTAATTTCCTTTAGTAGTGTCATGCCAGGAGTAGTAGTAACATGACAAGCAAAGTTTGTAACTTAATTAGATCTTTAATTCGAGTAATTTAGTTTGAATATACAAACGGGGCCTTCAAGTATATTGAATTTTTGCTTTCATATAAAATTGGAAGACTTTGTTGGCCCGGAGACCAAATTATTGCAAACTAATCACATATAGGGGTGTTTACTAAATTGGATAAACCAAATAAACAAGCGTTCACTTTTAAGTATTAGATCAAAATGATACCCCATGGTCTGTGATCATTACTTATATTTGGAACTACACGTGTAGGATAGAAGGAATCATGACAAAGCTGCCAAAGTCCAAAACCTACAACCTACCCTCCCCAGCCGCCACCCATCCTCTCTCTGTGAGACTTGTGATATATATTTGCGGATTTTTGCACCAATTTTAGTGTTTGTATTGGTGTTTAATAGACTACCCAATTATTTTTTATTTATGTCCGGGTTGGACCCGAACCGAACTGAACCCGATGTTCGGTTTGGGGTGGGTCCTTGTCCGGGTTTGGACATTTATGCGGTTCGGGTCGCTCCCATTTGCTAAAAATTTCCGAATCTTCGGTGTGAGTGGGTCGGTCCGGGTTGGACCCGATGCACACCCCTAGTTACTCAACATTCAACTTATTTTTCAATTGAATTCAACCCATTCAAACTTCAATTGAAAATATATATATATAAATCAAATCAAATAAACTTACCCAAACCTTATTTTCAAGAAAAAAGAAAAAAATTTCGTGATTGCTGACTGCTGAGAGCAGAGGAACCAAAACTCTAAGGTGATGATTGGTACGCTGGAATGGAATGAGAATTGAATGATCATTATTTTCTCTTTTCATAATCCCACGGTTGTTATATTTTTTCGTAAAGAATGACCATTCCTTAAGGAATTATTAATCTCATGAGTATGGATTAAGTCATTTCTTCCCTATCCCCTGATATTAGCTATTTTATATCTTCATAAATGAACTTTATTATCATTACAAAATAATTCTAACAATTCTAATTAAATAATATTAAATAATAATATTATCTAATTATAATTTAAGTATTACTATACTAATTAACTATTAAGGGTATTGTAATAATATTAAATCAATAATAAATAATATTTGTTATTGTTATCATTGTAGTTAGTATAAAATTATTATTATTACTATTACTATATTATTATACATATCAATTATCAAATAATAATAATATTATTATTTATTTAATATTACAATTATTATTAAACTAATTATATTAATTATGAAAAAAAAATTAAAAAAATTCATTTAATTTCTTGTGCATACCAGCCATATGAATATCATTCTTTCAGTTCATTTCATTCTCATTTTCATTCTATTCTCGCTTTATTGCATTCATACATACCAACCTTCACCTAAATTCGACGGAGTGCTAACAGGCGACGTCAACGACGGAGGCAAACAACTTGAGGTGGCGTGAGTTTAGTACTGTATGAGAAAATTTTGAGATTTTATAGAAACCAAGATCTATACTGGTGAGATATGAATTTTGGCTTTAAGTAAGACGTATTTTGACTGTCTTTTTCGTATTTAATTAAAAAAAATTAAAAGATACATTTTAAATAGGGTGAAAAGTTAAAATAACCATTTTTTAAAAAGAAAGATAAATAGTACTCCCTCCGTCCATGAATCATATCCCTATTTGGGTTCCGACACGGAAAATAAGAAAATTGATAAAGTTGTTTTAAGTGTCGTAAAAGTTAGAATGTAAGGGTAGTAGAATAATGACAAAAAAATAGTGGTAATGACAAAAAGGTAGTGGTATTGACCAAAAAGTGAGAATAAAGTTGTTGTGATGACCAAAAAGTAGGAATAAAGTTGTTGTGAGGTGGGACCATCAATGACAAATGATAGTAAATAAAGAGAAAGTAGGACTCACATGTCGTTATCTACTAAGATCGTATAACTAGGATGTTACGAGCGCAAGCATTTTTACCCCAACCTTTCTTCCTCTCAGAACCTTGCTCATGGTGACGGACAATGTTATGTCGTTTTAGTGTTGAGTTTTAGAATTTTAATTTAATTTAAATTTGAAAATTGCAATTAATTGAAACGAAATGAAATTATATTAACATAAAAAAAGAAACTTAAAATTCAATTAATTAAAACAAACTACATACCACAAAGGCCAAGTTTGTCAAATACAGTTTTATCCTATGGTTTGTAGACTGTTATATACTGGCTCCGTTCTGTTCATCTTGACATGAAAATAATTACGGTTTACTTAGAAAATCATTTTATTCACTTTAAAAAGCACTTTATATTACTTCATTAATTTCAAAAGCACTTTATATACACTATAGCCTGTTTCCAATACTCAACATCTTGATCAAACCAAGCCTCCACAATTTCCGAATAGCCTTGGTGAATGGCCTGTTCTCCTCGGTCGGAATAGGTGGATTGATTCCTTCTCTTAGAACCGTACTTGGGAGTTTCCTGCATCATACGGCTTATCAATTCTTTGCAGTGTCCCGTTATCATATCTATCAAAGGAGATTTCTCGTGGATCTATCCCATTTTTCGGGTTAACCAAAGAGGTTCATTACATGAGTTTTAAACTGAAATTTGGAATAATATAATAATCCGTTTTATTTCATTTTATCTTTTTTCCCATCTTCACAAGAAAAAAATCCCCCTATCAAATATTCAACTTTACACTCAATACCCTTCTTCATAATACTCGTACTGAAAATAACTAAGTTAAAATAAACGTGACGGACGAAATATACAAGTTTTATTGAGTCTCATCGAAAATAGAGTAGTTGCACGTTCCCACGACATAAAAAAAAAAAAAAACACCAACGATAATTTGATGTACACAAACAAAGATAAAATAATTAATGTACAAGTTCCACAAACATAAATAAAATTCAGAAATTATTGAATAAAACAAGAGATGAGTAAGAGAAATAAATATGACTATAGTATAATATAATTTCACATATTTACTACGACATACGTTATACAGGTGGGCGTATTTACTCCTCCTCCAACCACCGCCTTCCTCCGCCTATTATTAACCTTCTGCCACCCTCCATAATCATAAACCCCTCCTCTCACACACACTACACACACTCATCTAGAGAGAGAGAGAGAGAGAGAGAGAGATGGCTGATACTTTCTTGAGGTTTTGCAGGCTGCTTGTAGTGTTCTTGTTTCTGACTACCAATGCAGGTTAGTCACATTCTCTACTCCACCTCACTGTTTTTACACACACAACACACACTCATCTAGAGAGAGAAGGAGCTGACTGTGTGAAAAATGCAGGTTTCTGCTGGGGACAAGGAGATGAAGCTGCAGATGGATCAAGAAGGAGAGCTTTAGTTCCAGCCATGTTCATTTTTGGTGATTCTTTGATTGATAATGGCAACAACAACAACTTAGCTTCTTTAGCAAAGGCTAACTATTTACCTTATGGTATTGATTTCAATGGTGGGCCCACTGGAAGGTTCTCGAATGGCTACACCATGGTTGACACTGTTGGTCAGTAGTCTTAATCTGGAAAACTGTTTATTTTTTTATTTTTTTATTTTTTTTAAAAATTTATAATTTTAGTACATGCATTTTAGTTAATTAAATGATGGTGCATCACTGGATTGTACGTGCAGCTGAGATGCTTGGACTTCCATTGATCCCTCCTTACTCCGAGGCTTCTTCTGCTGATCAAATGAGATATGGAGTTAATTATGCTTCTGCTGCTGCTGGAATTCTTGATATCACTGGCAGAAATTTTGTGAGTTTTTTTTTTTTTTTTTTTTTGGAGATATAATTTTATTGGCGACTTTTAGGATCAAAGATCGGGCTAGATTAAATAATAATAAAATAAATAAAATAGGGCTAGATTAACATAATATTAAAAATATAAAAGAAATAAAATAGGTAGATGTGCCTTGTGGAGTTTATTTATTTTCATGCAAATTAACTTGTTTTACTTAGGTTAGGTGTGTTTATTTGATTTTGATGAATGTTTATTTTCCCCACTATTCAATAGATAGGGCCAGATTTGAGTTATTCAAGACAGAAAAAAGCATAGAAACTAAATTTAGATACTTGGACAAATCTATTTACTAAATTACTATTATTTTGAAAATTTTAATTTTGTTTAGATTACATAAACTTTTCAATAATATATAATCTTAATTAATAGTGTTAAAATTCATTATTATACAAGATAAGATTTAGTATTTACTAGAATCATACTTTTTACGTGCGATTCGACATAGCTCGTTATTAACATAAAAAATGTAACATGTTTAAATGTGAGGCGAACTTCAATTGCATCGACTTACTATTGAATTAATAACATGTGACAATGTAACGGGGATAGGTGGGTCGAATTCCGTTCAACCAGCAGATCAAAAACTTCGAGAACACTCTAGACCAAATCACGGGCCGCCTCGGAGCTCCGGCTATGGCACAAGACCTAGCTAAGTGCATTTTCTTCATCGGAATGGGCAGCAACGACTACCTCAACAACTACCTCATGCCTAACTACGACACCAAAAGTCAGTACAACGGCCAGCAGTATGCCGATTTCTTAGTCCAACAATACACCTTACAGCTCACTGTAAGTAAAAAAAAAAGTCGGAGTTTAATTATTTTATTATTATTAGAGCTGTCAAAAATGGCCCGACCCCACCTGCTTGAAATAATTTTTGGGCAGATAGGGCCATGTATTTGTATATTAGCCCCAAAACATTTTGGGCCTAGTATAGGCTCACGGGCTTTCTTATGCCTCCGAAAATCGGGCTTGTCAATTATTAACCTGGCCCGGCCCGGTTCCTCCCCATTTGGGTTCGGGCCGGGCTAGGCGTTTGATTTTGGCGCGTCTGATTGTAATGGCTAATGTGATTGCAGAGGTTGTACAATCTTGGAGCTAGGAAGTTTGTGATAGCCGGTCTCGGGCTAATGGGGTGCATTCCGAGCATTCTAGCACAGAGCCGGAACGGTCTTTGCTCGGATGATGTGAACAAGCTTATCGTCCCGTTCAACACCAACACGAAGGCCATGATCAACAACCTCATCACCAATCTCCCCGGTGTTCAATTCTCCTACATCGACATCCACAACATGTTCCAAGATCTTCTGGCTAATGCCAGATCATATGGTAAGTATACTTATAGAGTGTTATGTGTCTTTTCATCCGAATTTTGAATCATGTTTGGCGCGTTTTTCTTGCGCGACTATGTGTGTTATGTGTGCCATTTTTGTAGGTTTCAGCGTGGTGAATCGCGGTTGCTGTGGTATTGGGAGGAACAGAGGCCAGATCACGTGCCTCCCGTTCCAGACTCCGTGCCCTAATAGAAAACGGTACATATTTTGGGACGCGTTTCACCCCACGGAGGCCGTGAATGTCTTGTTTGGGAGGAATGCTTTCAATGGGGGTACCGATGTAGTTTATCCTGTCAACATAGAGCAACTTGCTCGTGCTTGATTGTTCGTGTTCGTGTTTGTGTTTGTGTGTAGTCCTAATTTATGTCTTTCCGAGAAAACATTTTTCTTAACAGTTGAATTTCAGCTTAGCAAAACATTTTTCTTAACAGTTGAATTTCAGCTTAGCAAACAGTTTGCATTACAATTGATAATGATGAATTGCAAAAAATGAAAAAAGAAACAAACTACAAATCATTACAAAAAACAGAACACATAGTTAATTTCATTCTTAACTATGCAGAAACATTGAAAATCTTGAAGGGAAAGGATAGAATTTTTTGCTAAAGCAGGGCTAATTGCTGTATATTAATGGGATAAGCATGTGATCTTGTCTTGGAACTGTATGCTTTCTTCGCGAGAATAATGTTCGCGGCTTCAGTTGGATGGAACGCGTCCCAGAATAAGTATTTCCCTCGCTCGTCACATGGTGTTTGAAGCGGGAGGCAAGTGATTTGCCCGTTGTTTCTCCCCACGCCGCAGCATCCTTCATCAATCACTTCAAATCCTGTTCCAATATTACACAAAAAAAGAAAAAAGAAAGAAAAACAACATTAATTTCTAATATTTTGTACTCCCTCCGTCAAGATTAGTATGACTACTTTTCTTTTTCAACCGTCCCAACTGGTATATGATGTTTTCTTTTTAGGATATGTTATTTTAACTTTTTACCCTTAAAAGTTCACTATTTTCACTCCTCTAAAGTTTCTTTATCCACTTAAAATATTTTACCAAACATTTATCTACTTTTTCTTAAAACTTGTGCACGGCCCCGCACCATACTCAGCGAGGACGAAGGGAGTATTAATTAGTACAATGTAGTAACCTACCATATGATCTTGCATTCTGTGCTAAATCTTGGCTGCTTTCAAATGAGTCGAGGTAAACGAATCTTGAACCGGGGAGGTAGCCTCTGTTGAATTTTGCAACGAGTCTTTGTAAACCGTTGTTGAAGAGGGAGATCGCGTTGTTGATCTCTTCGTTGCATCTGCTCCCGTTGCCATCATATCGCGCTAGTTGGTAAGGTATGCAGCCTATTGGTCCGACTCCGGACACTACTATTTTCCTCGCGCCTAAGGAGTAAAGCGCCTGCATATGCACAAGTTCGCGGTTGAGTACAACTAAGCACGACAGTATTAAAGTCGAAAAATAAGGGATCCAACCGTTAGTTGTTTCGTGTAATCTCGAATGAGGGAAGCTGCATAAGAGGCGGGGGTGTATTCGACACCGGTGGTGTAGTAATCGCGCATGAAGTAGTTGTTGAGATAGTCGTTGCTGCCCAAACCGGAGTAGAAAATGCATTTGCTTAGGTAGTTGCAAATGGTGGTGTTGTATTTTCTTAGTAGCTGCACAGTCTTGGCAAAGCTCTCAACTTGTTGATTCATGGACATGTGGTCTCCCTGCAGTAAAAGTTATGAATTTTTTAGACACTAAAGGGTTAAATTATCGTGTTTGTCACAATGTTTGATCTTTTTTTCTATTTCAATAATGTCACGTTCTTCAATTTTTGGTAAATTGCTATTAGTGTTTCAATATTTTTTTCAATAATGTCACGAGGCCCAAATTGCGCCATCAGAAAATCACATGGTACGCCGGATGTGACGCATGAGAAAATTAATTCATGTACTTTTTTTAATATTGCACGTGTATTTCCACATCAGATTCGACATGCCACGTTGATTTTATAACTTCGAAATTTGGGTCTCATTGAAACAAAGTTGTAATATTGTGTACTAATTTGCCAAATATTAAAAAGCACAACATAATTGAAAAAAATATTTCTTTTTTGAGGAATAATTGATGAAAAAATATTAGTCATTTAATTTTGACAAAAATGGGATTTTCCTAATATAGATAATTACTAAACTAACCTTGGGAAGTAAAAAAGATAAGGATAGCTAGAACATGCATATAAAATTTACAAAATTCCATACTTTTGTACTAGTAATTAATAGACAAACATACCAAATTATTTCCTGTTTCATCTCGTATTCCAGAAGCCCCCGAGGCGTAATTCGCTCCCTGCAGCAGGGCTCGGCCACGAGCCTCGCCGTAGGGAGGAATGTAGTTAGGGAACCCTAACAATTGAGCTGCAAAAGACTCGAATATTATCAAACTGCAAATAATATTACAAAAATAAAAAAACATATCTTGACAAAACTTATTTTCACGATCATGCAAGAACAAACGTGTGCAAGTGAGTACCTAGCACGTCGACAAAGGTACGACCATTGGTGAATCGACCCGTGGCGCCCTCCGGAAAGTCAACGCCGTAAGGACTGTAGTCAGCCCTAGCAAGAGTCAACATATCATTATTATTGCCATTATCAACTAATGAATCTCCAAATATGAAGAAGCATGGAACTTGTGGCCCTTTGTTATTATTGTTAGGCTGTGAACAGCCAATGCAAGCCTCTGCAGCTGATAAATAGAAGAAAATAAGCAAAGCCCAGAAAGTAAAATGCTTGAAAATAGCCATTTTTTTTGTAGTGTAAGAATTTAGGGTTTGGTGTGTGTGTTGTGTGTAGATTTTGTGTGTATTTATATTGAGATTCTTGACATGTTGGGTTGGAGAAGTTGGAATCCGTGAGGGAAAAAGTGTTTGAAGAATTGTCTTTTGAGCTGTAACATTCATGGATGGGATTTGGTTGTGTGTGTGTGTGTGTTTTTGTGCTAAAATGAGCGGTGATGAGAGTGAAAATCTCGTGAAGGTGTTTGTGTTGGTAAAAAAAGTGAGTGATGGAAGTTAATTTGACCAATCAGTAAACTATCATTTATCCGTGAGTAATGAAAGTCTAGACGTTGGATCATGTCTAAAATGACATTTCATCTTGTTGTTGAATTGATGACTTCGTCGGGGGCGTATGCAGGAAAAATTATTTGGACGAGAGTTGTGTTTTCTAAATATCGAGTTTGAAATTTTGATTAGATAATTTCTCATGTTATTTCGACGCACCCACTAGGATGAATTATAATCATGAAAACAACTCGAATATCAAATTACTCCCTCGGTCCCGACATTCATGACCTAGTTTGGTGAGTATGGGAACTAAAGAAAAGGTGATTTAAAGGATAAAAGTGATAAAAGTAGCACAACCCATTGCTTGTTGTGAGAGAGGGTAATTTCCAAAAATGAAAACAGACCATTAATATCGGAACACCCAAAAAAAGAAACAGGTCATCAATACCGATGAAATATTACAAATCAATTTTAACCCCGCGTTCTAGATGCAAATTAATGGAAAAAAATTCGTGATAATTTTCAGTTTCCCCTAAGCATAATTTTTCAATAATTTGATTATAAATGCAAAGTATTGGGTAATTTATTGTAACTTTATTAAGATTTCCTTTTTTTTTTGTGTGTGTGTGTTTGTGTGTGAAAATATGAGTTAATAGTTTGTGGCTTTAATATTGGTACAGTGATGGAAGAATGAAAATCTTGCTTTCATGCATTCAATTTTTTATTTTATTTTCTTTGAACGGATGCATTCAATTAATTAGTTGTATAAACAAAATCTGATAATAATAATAACATTGAGACAATTTCAAACTGCATGCAAGGATCTAGTTTAAAGATTTATTCAATTAGTGTGGTAATATATTCATGAATTGCAATATTAAGATTTTGTACCAATTGCCATTTCTTGGTTTGTTTTTACACCTATAAAAACCACTCTTGTATTCCCAAGTTTTCATATCTCTCAAACAAATATTTCGAATATTAATATATTCTGAAGGAAGAGAAAGAAAAAAAATATATATATTGATATTAAAGATGATGAAAAACTATGCTACGATCTCCATGCTTTGCCTTGCAGTTCTACTGCCTCTGTTTATCCCATCCATGGGTAATTATTTTATTCAATTAATTATTACAAATATCTATATTCAGAAAATATCAAAAATTACCATGCATTTTACATTTTCTTAAAACTATTTTACACTAGATTTATTTATTTTTGAAATGGATTGAGCTACCATTTTAATCGGCTCAATCGATTTTTGGGCTGGCCCCACCCAATCCGAAAATTACCTCTGGCCTGATGGCCTAGCTTGAGGCGACCTAATCAGTTTGACAACACAATACTCCATCTGTCCACGATATATTTGTCGTTTAAGTCCGTCCACAAAATAGTTGTCACTTCTATTTTTAGTAGTAGGATTCACATAATACATTATATTTAGGGGCAAAATGTCAAATGGTCAAAATGGAGAGTAAAAATTAAATTCTGTCAAGCCACTCAGTTTTTATAAATTTTGTCATTGTAGTACGAAATGTAAGTATTCGTAGCAATCGTACCACAATATCAACAAATAAACTAAATTAACACTGGTGAAATTGATACAATTTGTACCAATAAGATATATACTCTTAGTGGTACCATTGGTACGAATATGCATACTCGTACCATTATATCAAATTAACTGTGGTACTCATGGTACGACTTCGTCGCTTGTGGGTCGCGCCTCACCGCAGGCACTGAATGAAATGAGTGGAGATCTTCCTATACATTTTGTACTAAGAGTATGTATCCTATTGGTACAAATCGTACCAATCTTACCGGTGTTAATTTAGTTTAACTGTGATACTCATGGTACAAATACGTACATTTCGTACCACAAATGAATTTTTTTTATAAAAAACTAAGTGACTTGACATAATTTAACTTTTACTCCCCATATTGACTATTTGACCTCAACTTCTCTTATATTTAACCTTATATTTATCACTACTCCACTCACATTTACTGTGGGACCCACTTATAATAATATTATTTATTATTTTGGATTCTATATATATCTTTAATTTTTTTTCTATGCTAACCCTTTTGAATTGGGTAATGACATTCGACCATACTGTGACCAGCCACACGCGTAAAAAAAGGAAAGTTGACTGTAAAAATGGAAATAATCATATTTCTCTCTTAGGATTTATGCTTCCCAATTGGGGTATATTTCCATTTTCAAAACTTATATTACCATTTTTAATTTGTGTGGTCGGCCAGAGTGTGGCCGAATATCATTACCCGAATTGAATTATATATATTATTATTACAAATGAGATCCTCTATTGCATTTCGGTGTTTCATCTCCTATTGCATTAATGAGAGAATGACATGTGGCATAATTAAGGGTTCAAGATTTATGGTATATATTAAGAAAATATATTCCCTAAATTTGAACCATTAATTATGATACGTGTCACTCTCGTATTAATGCAATAGGAAATGAAACACGAAAATGGAATAGAGGATCTCATCTGTTATTATTATTGTAGGGCAACCAGGAAGCTTATGTCCAGGTGAGCTGCCAAGAGAAGGTTCATGCAGTAATGGAAAAGCAGGCTGCCATGCTATCGTGCTGACTCACGTTCCTACAGCCCGGGATATTCATTGTGTTAATGTAGGAAAACATGAAAGCAAATGCAGTTATATCTTTGAGTGTGGACCTGGAGCTTAGAAAATCAATTAATGGGAATAAAATATTAAAACATAGATTTATGATATTTTTGAATAATTGTACTGGGATTTTTGGCATCATGCATGATCATGATCCATCCTAATTGCGAGTATATATGATCATGAATAATATATGTTATGGCTAGTATTTGAATGTTGGATTTCTTGATTTTATTAGTCCCATCTACTATTTTTCTACTAAATATATTTGACATGAAGATTTGAGTACGGTTGATTGTGTGAGACGATAGGATAAAAAGTACTAGCAACTATAGTAATGAAGATAAAAGGCAAAAATGTAAAAAAAAAAAATACCCGATCTTTATCCAAATTCTGGTTTAATAACAAACCTTTTAATTTTAGCAAAAATAATAGTCACCTTTCAATTTTTCTTATCTTCGTCCGGATTCGATTTGGGACAAAAATTGACGATGACATGTCCAATTGATAATAATGTGGTATTCAAAACAACATCGTTTTGATTTAAAAATTTATAAGGTAAAAAAAAAATTCATATTACCACTTATTAATGCCACGTAATCATCTTCTTCATCTTGCCCTTTCATCTTCATCAATCTCTCAGATTCATAATGATGTGACATTCAAAACGACGCTGATGTTGTCGTTTTGAATGTTACATCATTATGAATTGAACATGTTATCGTCAATTTTTTCCCAAATTGAATCCGGACGAAGATTAAGAAAAATTAAAAGGTAAAATTATTATTTTTGCTAAAATTAAAAGGTTTTTTATTAAATCAGAATTTGGATGAAGGTTGGGTATTTTTTGCATTTTTTCCAAGATAAAATTGATAACTTATACTTTTCTTAAAGGCTAGAAATTGTGAGACAGATTTTTTTTCTAGGATCGCAAAACGCGACAACTCGAAGAATTTTAAAAATTTACAGGCCATTAACCCTTTATTAAAACTACTAAGAGATACTAATTATCATAAAAAATGTTCATGATTTTAAAAAAATGACAATTTGGATCTAACCTCACCCAAGTCCATTCTTATTAAGGTATTTTACTCATATTGTCCTTTCAAAAAAATTTTAACTCTTCAAAAATGATCGGACCTATTTAATTTTTATTTTTATTCAATTTTCGTATCAAACAATAACATAAAATTTCAATAAATCAGACAAAATAATATGATAGTTAATGGACCGTAATGAGAACCCTCATGCAAATAAGAGAATTTCAAATGGGACGGCTAGGCCGGCCCGTGATTACTTCATTATGGGCTGGATTGCTATTCTGTCGGCCCAATCAAATTTTGGGCAGGCTCACCTGATGCAAATGTTTTGAACTTTCATGGGCCGAATTGCTATTTTTCGGCCCAATCAAATTTTGGGCAGGCCCACTAGATCTCACAATCATATTTGGCCCGATGAGCTTGAATAGACCCCATGTGGTCCTATTTTTTTTTTTTTCCACGATAAGTTGGTCCATCCATAAATAGAAATGACATCCGTTCAATATTTTTTAATTTACCAACAAACTTCTAAAGTTAATACTTTTATATTTTCACTCTCACCCACTCTCGTTCATTCTATTAGAGGTAACACATTTACCTTGTCCATTGTCCTTTATTCTCAAAACATGTACCATTTTCAGTGGACCACACATATCGTGGAGTTGAATCAAAGAAGCGTTGTTAAAGAATACGAAATATATATATATATATATATATATATACATATATATATATTGCAGTAATAATGCATGGAAGGATATTTAAGTGTGCGTTCCCAGACATGTGAGCACGATAATAGAGATATACGGTATTACTCCTTCGGTCCCGTTCATTTTCTTTCACTTTCTTTAAATGAATGTCTCACTCAATTTGTCACATACCAAATAAGGAAATAATTTACCTATCAAAATCCTTCAAAAGTAGTGGTACCTACCCACTTCCTATTGTAACGCCCCAATTCTCATAAATAAAAGGAAATATTATCTTTCTACATCATGAAAATAATAAAGACTTTCACAGCAGAAGACTACATAAATGACATTTAAATAAAATTCATTTTGACTCTTTGACCATCACCACTCTCTCCGCCGCACATCGCACGAGCACTCTCTTGAAAAGATGAAAAGTTTTGGGGTGAGTACTTTAGACTCAGTGGGGGCATTCATCCACATTATATAATTCGCAACAATAATAAACATGGAAACACTTGCATATAAAATAACATTGTAGCTTGAAGGCCATAACCTCGTAACCTCGAATAGCCTGTAGGCTTAATCTCGTATAACCTCGAATATCCCATAGGCTTAACATCAAATAGCGCGTAGGCTTAACCTCGAATAACATCGATTAGCCCGTAGGCTATGCTGTATATCACATGAATATATATTGCGCAAAACACATAATAAGGATAAATGATAACTGCAACATTAAAAACCTCACCTTAACTTTCTTGACTCGACTTGAATAATCAAAACTTAGAAAAATTAGTTACTTCCTATATACATATATAGCGATACACAAACACACACGCTTAAAATAAATGACTTATGCTTATAAAGTAAAATAATCATTCTGATAACTTTTAATTATTCTTCCTATTTATCTTAATATGATCTCAATCCTTATATCTAGCTAATTCATGCAGATGCACAAAATAAATCTGTACAGACAAGATTCACACACTACGTAATAATTAATACTGATAGAAGATAGAAAACAACACAATTCACCATTAAGACTTGACCTTATTTACTAATCCTCATACTATTTTATATTTACTTTCGCATAAGCTTAATTAATCAAGTAAGAGAACACAAACTTACCACTTTAAATTACTTTCAGAAAAAAGATTCAACTTAGTGATGAAAAAGAGATCCGAGAACTAGAAAGAATCAGAAATATCTCTCTATAGGCCTTAGGAATGAGATATATTTACGTACACGAAAAAGAAAGAGAAACTGACCTCTTTTTATAAAAACTAATTGAGCGAGAAAAGAGATAATTATGGATTATTTGAAGATTATCTCCAACTAGAAGATTTAATCGAACGAAAATTTTGAAAGTATATTAAAAATGATGAACATAATATATTTTCTTATTGCACAGGAAATTTAATTTTAAGAACACTCCATGCGATTAAAGAAATAAATACTTAAATTTCTAAAGCTTTACAACTAAGGTTTTGCGATAAAAAGAATACTTATAAAAATATTAATTTAAAGATTAGTCTTCCTTAAGAAGATAAAAGTCTCGTGCCAACAAAATCCTAGTCATGCTAGAAATAATTGATCACTTCCTCAACCAACACTAATATTAATAATAATAATATTGATGATGGTATTGCTAATTTTTTTTTTTAATAATAATAATACTCAAACACTCAACATGCATTAATTTTTTTCGGTCTCAAAACATATACATCTAAAGCCATGCAAAAATCATACTCATGGTTATGCAACGTGAATTACTTCTAGACGCGACTTCTAAGATTTAAATAATTAATTGCATAAAGAAAAATATAATATATTTTCTTTTAAAAGTAAAATAGCATATAAAATTTCAGGTTGTTACACCTATTTTTTTACATTTATTCTTAATATCCGTGCCCTACAGTAAGTGGACAAAATGAGCAGGACGGAGGGAGTATTAATTTATACTGCTAAATCACATGGAAGGATATTTAAGTGTGCATGCCCGTACATGTAAGCACGATTTCACATTTATAGAGAAACTCCCTCCGTCCCATCAGGTTTGTCTTGTTTCTTTTGGGCACGAGGTTTAAGGAGAAAATAATTAAGAATAGAAAGTATGTTTAGTGAAATTTTTAAAGTAAAATAAAGTGGGTAGAGAGAGTAAATAGTGAAATAAAGCGATAAAGTAAAATAAAGTGGATAGAGAGATTGAATAGTGGAATAAAGTGAGTATAAAGAAAAGGAGAATAGTGAATGACACAGAAAATGAGATAGAAAAATATGATGTAAGGTGTAAAGTGGATTGTTTAACAAATTAATTATCTTCTACTTATTTCTATAAAAGGAAAATAGAACAAAAATAACGGGACAACTCAAAAAAGAATACAAGACAAGAATAACAGGACGGAGGGAGTATACAGTATTATTAATTTATACTGCTGAATCACATGTCTCACCTCCTTCTCCACAAATAAATACCCAAACCATTATGGATCTCTCCTCCACACATGCAGACTACCAAGCCTACCATATTTCTATTTTAAATCCATAAAAACTTTAGTCTCTAAATTGTTCTCTCTCTCTCTCACACACACACACACCCATACTCACATCTATCTAATTATGACTCTAAATCAAGCAATGCTTAGAGAGATGGAGCTAACTAAAAATATAACCTTTAAAGTGGTGAGAAAAGACCCAGAGCTGATCGCTCCGGCAAAGCCAACGCCTCATGATTTGAAGCTCCTCTCCGATATCGACGATCAAGAGGGCCTCCGTGTTCAGATTCGAATAATTCAATTCTACCGGAGAAACCCCTCCGCCGAAGGGAAGGACCCTGTGAAGGTGATCCGAGACGCCATTGCCAAGGCCTTGGTTTTCTACTACCCTTTTGCCGGGAGGCTGAGGGAACTCGCCGCAAAAAAGCTGGCGGTGGATTGCACCGGTGAGGGCATCATGTTTATTGAGGCTGACGCCGACGTAACGCTGCAGCAGTTCGGAGATGCTCTTTTGCCAACCTTTCCGTCGCTCCAAGACCTGCTCTATGATGTTCCTGGCTCCAATGGGATCCTCCATTGTCCCCTCTTGTTGATTCAGGTACATACTAGAGTTAATTCATAAAATAAGGCCGTAACTTTGAGTATTTTCAGAAAGAACGCTATATGTTACAAAATTTGAATATGAGTATAAATTCCATTTTTTGCATTTATACTCCTATTTAAGCACAAAACCAATTATTTGAATTTTTTGGTGACACTTATAGCCCGTTGCTAACATGGTCGTGTCATGTCGTATTTTTGGCACTTTTTTCCCCTTTATTTGTTGCTCCCTCTATCCCATGAAAGATGAGCGAATTTCCTTTTTGGGCTGTCCCACGAAAGATGAGCCATTTCTGTTTTGGAATATAATTAATTGCATTCACAGTGCTTTTACATTTGCATTCACACTGATTTTACATTTTTTATTATTTATTTATACTATTTTTACATTGTTTATCAATAATATATTTTACTAAATACACCCACTACTATTTCTTCTTAATCTCCATGCCCAAACTAAAGGGCTCATCTTTGGTGGGACGGAGGGAGTATTATCGATTTTCTTTTAGCGTATTTGCTATCCATGAAAATGTGCTCTACTTACCCCTTTTTCTTTGTCTATGGAAATATGCCCCTACTTATGTATCATCATACGTTTCATTCTTCTATTAATTACCAAGTTTTACCTTTATTCAACTGCCCTCAACTCTAGTTTGATTTTGAAGGTTACGCGCCTCAAATGCGGCGGTTTCATCTTTGCTTTCCGGCACAATCACACCATGAGCGACGCCCCCGGACTAGTCCAATTTCTAGAGGCGGTCGGCGAACTCGCCCGCGGCGCTGAAGCACCTACCGTCCAACCCATTTGGGACAGACACCTACTCAGCGCGCGCAACCCCCCACGCGTGACGTGCACGCACCCCACGTACGACGACGTTCAGGACCCTAAAGGGTGGACTCCATTCCCACTGGATGACCTAATGCACCGCTGCTTCTTCTTCGGCGCCGCCGAGTTCTCCGCCCTCCGAAGCCACCTGCCTCCATACTTGCAACTCTGTTCGCGTTTCGAGCTCCTCTCGGCCTGCATCTGGCGCTGTCGTACCATCGCCATCTCGCCGGAACCTAATGATGTGGTCAGATTCATATTCTCCGTGAATTGTCGGAGGCGATTCAATCCGCCGCTCTCCGAGGGCTATTACGGCAACGCAATAACTTGCCCTATCGCGATAGCCACCACTAGTGACCTGACGAAGAATCCGCCGTATTACGCGCTGGAGCTGGTGAGAAGGGCGAAGGCCGAGGTGACGGAGGAGTATGTGAAATCAACGGCGGATATGATGGTGATTAGGGGCCGACCGACTTATACGATTGTGCGTACCTACGTGGTGAATGACTTGACGCACGTCGGGTTCGAACAGGTGGATTACGGCTGGGGAACGCCGGTGTACGGCGGTCCGGCTGATAGTGACGGTGGGCTTCCCGGCATCTCGAGCTTTTACCTTCCTTGTACGAATAGCAATGGCGAGAAGGGTATAATGGTTCAGATATGCTTGCCGTCGAATGCAATGGAAGTGTTCGTGAAGGAGCTTGAGTCGATGTTGAAAGGCGGCGGCAATGCTGGGGTTCACCGGAAAGCCATTTCGTCGGCGCTCTGAATTAATCATAAGGTTGTGAATGCTTTGCTGTTTACGTGGGCTTACCATTTCTATGTATTCTTTACATACCATATTTGTTACTCCCTCCGTCCACTTGACACATTTGGGGTTGAACACGGAGATTAAGAAATTTGGTAAAGTTGTTGTGAGTGGAATTGAGGTTCCATTTGTTGAGAGTGGTAAAAGTGGATTGAAATTAAAATTATTGTGAGTAGAATATGAGCCCCATTTATTGTAAGTAAAAAAAAAAAAGTTAAACTTATAGTGAGTGAAAAAAGTAAAATGAGAGTGATTGTATAAATTATTGATTTGATTGTAAAAATTAAAATAGGTATATTCATTGTTGACAATTTTTTTGTGGTAAGTGGGTCAATATATCGTAGACAGAGGAAGTATTTCTTGTGCTAATCTTTGTATTAAGTAATGATACAATTTATATGCATAAATTGTTCGTTTAAATATTTCAATTCCAATCTAAACTAATTTTTCAATAATCTAGCTATTTTGGCATCTCTAGCTCCTCGTACTGCAATGTGGACTAGACACTCTCTTACCACAGCCTCTAAACTACAATATTTGCCTTGGAATTTCCTTTGATTCCTCTCTTTCCACACATTATAACCAGGAGCTAATTGTCAAAAAAGGACCGTAACTTTGAGTGTTTTAAAAAGAAGACCATATCTTACGGAATTTGAAAAAGAGGACTATATGTTTCTTTTTTTGTATTTATACTCCTATTTCGGGCCAAAATATTAATAATTTGGGCTTTTGGTGTACCTCAAACCTGTTGATGACATGGTGGTGCCATGTCACTTTTTCTTAATTATCAATTTTTTTTCTTTTTTTCTTTTTACAGCCTTAATATAAAAATAAATGTTGAACATCAATGCCTAAACTAATTTATTTCAGCATAAATGTTGTGATATAAAACAAATTACTAACATATAGATATTCTATACTATGTGATAGATGTATCTTACGACTTACACAAAAACTTGTGTACACAAGTACTGTACGGGTGAGACAGGTTGACCACACCCGACAAGAGACCCATGCGCATGATATGATATAAGTAATACTCCATCCGTCCACGATATCATTGTCATATTGTAGATATCAGGGGTTTTAAGAAAATGGTGATTAGTAGTGAATAATAGTTGGTATTGTTGTGAGTGTAGTAAGGTCTCACTTTCACTGTGTGTGGAATAGTGGAGAATATAAGGATATATAGAAAAAATGTGTCAACCATATTATGAACGTATCTAAATGACAAAAGTGGCAACCATATCGCGAACATAAGAAGTAGATTACTTTAATAAGTAAAAGATAAACCCCAGTCCAATTGTACCGTCCTTTGCCTACCACCTCTAACGTCAAAGGTTCGAGTCCTAGTTGCATGTATAGCTAGCTGTATGATATGACATTTTGTTAGTCTTATTATCTGTTTGTATACTTTTTATGTTTATAAATTATTTATTATAATAATATTTGTTAATAAATAATTAGTATTTCATTTTACATTTTCTTAGTCTGATTATCTGTTTTGTAGTATAATTTTTATGTTTATAAATTATTTATTATAATAATATTTGTTAATCAATAATTAGTACTCTCTTTGTCCACGAAAATGTGCCCTACTTACCTCCTTTTCCTTGTCTATGAAAATATGTCTTACTCCACTTTATGTACCATTATACCCTTCATTTTTTCTATAATCCATCAAGTTTTACCTTTATCCCATCCACAATAACTTTATACCACTACCCCTCAACTCTACTTTTATCTCATTCACAACAATTTTATCAATTTTTCTTAAAATCCATGTCATGCACACAATGGAGCATATTATCATGGACGAAGGGAGTATGTCATTTTACTTTTAAAAAATTTTAAAAAATTCATTTTTTTCAAATTTTTAATATATTTTTTAATTTTATTAATCTCAAATTAGGTTTCAATAATCCAATGATTTTATTAATTTTCAAATACTCCCCCATCCCATATTTAAAGCCCCATTTGGGTGGTGATACAGAAACTAAAAAAGCTGATAAAGTGTAGTGGGTGGACAAAAAAGGGTAGTGCTAATGACATGTGATTACTTTTGCTAATTAGGGAGTTAGAAAAAGGGTGTTACAATGAAATAAATAGAGTGTGATGCATGTCTTCTTATGCAATTTCGGAAGAACGATTTCTCGATTAATAAAATTAATTTTTGTTGTTCGATTAAATGGAAGTCGATTAAATTTCACAAGAATTAAATTAATGTCATTTTCTAAAATAAGCTTGCTCGAGTTTGTTGTTTTACTTTGTTAAATTGTTGAATTAAATTTAATGTTGTTGAATCATCATACTCGCTTTCCGGCACCATCGGCTCCGTCTCATCGAGTGGCAGCCAATCTGCCAATCTGCCAAATCCTCAGATGTAGACAGAGCACCAGACTCGGAAAGCCCCAATTCCGATTGTGGAATATCGAAATTGGCCTCACCCATGGAGTTTGTCGGCACCAAGGAAGCAGCAGCGGCAGATCCATCGCACCCCATCTTCAGAGCTCGGGCCTTCCTCCTTTCGAGGAAACCTGATAACCAGTTTTTATACCGTTCAGACTCGAAGATCGCAAATCCTGATGGCGTTGGGAACGTCGCTGCAAACTGCTCCGGCGTCATCGGCCATGTGGCAATTTTAGAATCGAAGATGGATTTCGTTCCATTTCAGAAACAATCTCCTTAGATTTCGAATCCATTTCAGAGGGATTGAGAAAGGAAATCGAAAATGCACAATTTCTGGAAGAGCAGCGGAGAGGAGAAACTAGAGTTTAGATCGAGTGAGAGAGAGAGAGAGCAATTGAACTAGATAGAGAGAGTGAGAGAGAGAGAGAGAGCAATTGATGGGCCACACATATAGAGAGAGTGGTGTTTAGGATTAGTAATTTAATTAGGAAAATTAATTAAGTTGGGGTGGGGTAAGTGGTGGCAATGAGTAGTAGTTTTAAATACGGGACAGTTCTTGGAGGACAAAGAGGGATTTAAATACGGGACAGTTCTTGGAGGAAACAGAGCTTTAAATGCGGGACGGAGGGAGTAGCATTTATTTTATTAATTTATGTTTAAAATCTATTGCAGGGTGGGGCGGGTGTGAGGTCAAACCCAACCCGTCTCACCTGTGCACCACTGCATTGAAGACTAGCTCTACGACTTATTGTGAAGTTTAGACTAGAAAATATGATTACCTTTTAAGTAATCGCTTAGCATAAGATATTGAAATACAAAAATACGGAAGGAAGAAAGAAAAAATTTAATAATGCTACACAAGTGGGAGACCTGAAAATAATAAACTGCAGAATGTCAATTAGTGTTTCATGCGTTTAATTTGCGATGGCAAGACCGGTTAAAAGGTCAGCAACTTGCTGTGTTACATGGAGAGTTAAAGGCTATTATGTTTGGTATTTGACAATGTGTGGAGGATAATCTCTCTCCAATTGAAGTCTTTACTGATTCTATTTTAGCGGTGCACGTTATAGCGGAAGTGGATGAATCAAAAAGTGTACTTTGTGAAGACATGTTTGATTTCTTTGTGGCAGTTAAATAACTTAACGTTCTCTCTGTCACTCATGTTCACCGTGAAGCAAATATGGTGGCACATGATTTAGCTAGTCTAGCAAAATCTCTAGATACCACATCTCTGTGGCATGATAATTGGCCTTCGTGGCTAATTGATATTGTTATTTCTGATTCGTTGTGATTAATGAAAGTATTTCTATTCAAAAAAATAATTCACCAATGCAATGTGTGGGGATCATTTTATATGTTATGTTATGTTATAAAAATAATTTAATACTGCTACACAAGTGGGACACCTGAAATCCAAGCGTGTACTTTATTTACTTATAATTTCAACCACGCAAATGCGCGGAGATATTTGATATGTTATGTTATGTTATAAAAATAATTTAAAATGTATTATTGCAAAATTTTGTACAAAAGTGGGAGACCTGAAAATAATAAACTGCAGAATGTCAACTCGTGTTTCATGCGTTTAATAATTCACCCACGCAATGTGTGGGGATCATTTTATATGTTATGTTATTAAAATAATTTAAAACATGTTATAGTTAAATTTATTATATATATCTTATGCACCAACCATATATGATATACTCATCATTGTTCAATTTTTGCATTTGATATTGTAACATCCCGAAAATTTATTTATTATTAAAAGGTTTAAGTTATGATTTCTATTTTATTTTATGCAATTAATTATTTGAATCTTATAAGTCACGCCTAGAAGTAGTTCACGAGCATGAGTATAACATGTCATTTATTTATTTTTCATGGCTATCTATGATTAAGTTAAATGGGTTCTCTTGACTTATTAAATTAATGGTTAAGTAATTTTATTATTTAATTTCCTTGTAGTTGTACGTATAGAACTAATAGGCTAGCTACTTGTCTATATTTCTAGTTTATCTATAATTGTTTGTTATTATTTTAATAGGTATAAATTAAGTTAATTGTTATAGATAATCAAATTTCTTTCAATTTATTTACTTCTTTTTCTCTTAGATTTTATAATTTGCTTGGGGATAAGATTACGGAAAATTCATAATTATCTCTTTGATATTTTGTTCAGTAGTATAAACAAAGGTTATTTACTCTTTTCTAGTCTCACAACCCTCGAACCGTCTTTTCCCTCAAATTGTTCTTGTTGAAAAGAAAAACTCAGTTTCGAATTCAAAGGTACCACTTTTCTTTTATTTGAGTCTGCTCTTGTGTTTACATGTTAATTATGTTTTTCATGTTGTTATAAAGGATAGAAAAAAATTGGTTGTAGAAGTTGGTGTGTGCTTATGTATATATTTAAATATGCTTGTTTATGTGGAATGGTATTGTAGATGAGTATATAATATTGTATGAGGTAAAGTGTGTGTTGACGTGTGACGCATGTTGCTTCTCAAAGTGGTTTCTTGAATAGACTTTTAATATGATCACGAAGTTGTCAAAATTGTTTTATTCTAATAGTTTTATGTTTATGTAAATATAAAGATATGGTTATGATTATGTGCCAAAGGTTTTCGTAATCATGTGTGACATCTTGTTTCCTTCCTTATATATATAATAATAATAATAATATATGCACGTTATAATAGTTGTGGATTTAAGATTTATAGGTGCATCTTGATAGCATGTTCTGCCTTGTGTGTGAATGCATCCGTAAATTGTGTTACATTATTAGTTATGTAATACTTCCTCCGTTCACGAAATGGTTGTCACATTGTGGCCGACACTGATTTTAAAAAAATGGTAGGTAGTAGTGAATTATAGTGAATATTGTTGTGAGTGGAGTAAGGGTCCCACAATAAATGTGAGTGGAGTAGCAAAAGTGACAACCATTTCGTAAACAAACTTAAGTAGCAAAAGTGGTAACCATTTCGTGGACGGAGGGAGTACAAATTTTGTTTGTTTTAGTCATGTACAGTAATTAGAGTAGTACAGACTATTAGTAATGTATTTATAGATGATTTAAATTTGTTGTTAGAATGTTTTCTTTCGTAAAATAAGGTTGTGTGTTCCTATATACATACCGTAGGTATGTTCTAAAATTATTAACTAAAGAAGCAGAAATTGTTAATTTAGATAAGTCTTGTCTTTTATTTGTAAGTTTTGATCATTTATCAAAGCATGCATTTTGACATTTCATAATTGTTATTTAGGATTGGCACGCAAGACTTGATTAATTAATTTGTAGATTTTTCAGTAAAGAAGAAGGTTAAGGTGGAGTTTTTAATGTTACATTATCATTTATCCTTATTATATGTTTTGCACAATATATATTCATGTGAGATACAGCATAGCCTACGTGCTAATCGAGGTACACGAGGTTAAGCCTACGGGCTATTCGATGTTACGTCTACAAGCTATTCGAAGTACACGAGGTTAAGCCTACGGGCTATACGAGGTTAAGCCTACGGGCTATTCGAGGTTAAAAGGTTATGGCCTTTGGGCTACGATGTTATTTTTTTTTATGTGAGTGTTTCCATATTTATTTTTATTGCGAATTATATAATTTGGAGAAATGCACCCCACTGAGTCTAAAGTACTCACCCCAAAACTTTTAATCTTTTCAGGAGAGGGCTCGGGCGATGTGAGGCGGAGCAAGTGGTGATGGTCAAAGAGTAAAAATGAACTTTATTTAAATGTCATTTATATAGTCTTTCGCTATAAAATTTTTTATTATTTCATAATGTAGAAAGATAACGTTTCCTTTTATTTATAAAAATTGGGGCGTTACACATATGACGCCCATTATTTTTGTATCTGCACCTGAGGAGTTTTTTAAAGCATATATATATAACACCATCGTATCTCTTTGTGGAACCAGTCTTTACACATTAAAAAACTAATCCATCACTACTAGAAAAATGCACATACATAACTGTAACACCCCGAAAATTTTGTTTGCTATTTAAAAGGTTTAAGTTATGATTTTTTTTATTGTAGTTAATTAATTATTTGAGTCTTATTAGTCGCGCCTAGAAGCAATTCACGAGCATGAACATGACATGGCATTTATTTATTTGTATGACATTTTTGTTTATTTATTTTATTTTGCATGGCCTAGATATTTGTCTTGAGAATATAAAGACTTATGCATGTTGAGGGTTTCATTATTATTATTTTCATCTGTTATACAAAATGTTATTGATTTTAATTTATTTATTTTATGGTCGAGAGTTATAGGAGATGCAACATTATTTAGGTGTTAATCATCCAATTATTAGGATATAGATTAACTCGAAAGTTTAATTTTCTTAATTTCCGTCCAAACCATATCAAAAGTATTTAGGTCTTTTTGTGTAGATTAAAAATAAATAAATAGGTATAATAATCAATTTCTTCAAAGCATCCTTATCATCTCGTTCCAGATTTATTTTGGAGAATAAATTAAGGAAATTTGTGTTTATCACTTCATTATCTCTGTATGCTCGTATGTGGCTGAAATTCTTTCTATATTTTATTGTTATTTATTTATAAAGAGTGGTTCTATTAATAAGTACATGCCATAGATTTGTTTTAGGGGTGTGGTAAGTGTGTGTAAGTACGTATGTGTGCATGTGGGCAGCATATGTAGATTTAAGATTAATCAAGTGTATTTTGATCAATATGTGAGTTTTTATTAATTGTAATGCAATACAAAGATAATACGTAAGTAAAATTTCTAATCATGTATGAAACAGAAAATTTGAATCAATAAAATTGCTAGGTGTTTTATTATGAAATATATATTTTGTAGAGTTATGGATTAGGGAAAGCATACGTAATTTATTACTATTTGCTTATTTTGCTTCGTCTATGTTAAGTGGGTTTGCAGGCTTGTGTGGCGTGTTCTTTAATTAATAAGTAATAATAACTAAATTAATGAAGTGCATGTTTAGACAAATAAGATAGGCAAATTTGTATTTTATTCTCTTAATTGTTGGTTCATTTCAATTACACGTGTTATGTACATGTATGATTAGAAAGGTGTGTTTTCTTTTAATATTTAGTCATAAGTATTGAAAGCATATTTAGATATATTAGAAGAATAATTAAAAGTAGTCAGAATGTTTTCATTTGTAAATTAGAACTGTTAATTTGTATCTATATATATAGTATGATCTAAGATTAATAACTTAAGAAGCAGAAATTGTCCATTTAGATAAGTCTTGTCTTTTATTTGTAAGTTTTGATCATTTATCAAAGCATGCATTTTGACATTTTTGATCGCTAAATTTCTACCATGCAATTATACCGCACTTTAACGGGTAATTGTAGTATATAATAATGAGTATCGCATCCATGGGGACTAATATGCCGAATTTCTAGTGAAAACCAAATGTATGCATCTTCCTAGTATTCAAGCTTTGCAAACAACATGATTTGAGATTCATTCAAACACTTAAACATAAGATCAAAGCTAATTAAGCAAGTAAATAACAAGATCATGCAAATTCAATGGAATAAACGATTAAGAAACGATTAAGGAACAAATTAGAATAAAGGTTGGTTCTAGGGATTCAATCCGATTCTAGATAGCTTGATCACAACTTCCTAATTCATGCAAACCATTTTAATCCTCTAATTAAGAAGCAATCACCGAATTATTCACTAATCTCTCTTGACAATTAGCAAACAGAGATCATTCTATCGACTCTCTCGGCTAAGACTCGAGACGACAAAATAACTCCAAAAAGCACAAGGATCATAAGCTTCCATGCATTAGATCATCGCCTATTAAGTCTCAAATCAATACAAGTTGTGCAATTTGAATTCCATGCAAGTAAAAACCAATCAAGAATTTCTACAAGCATTTGGCATGCAAGAAAGGTGATCAACAATTTCCACATGAAAATAAGCACCAAATCCACAATTAATTAGAAGAAGGCAAGAGAAATCAACAAGCTATGATCAATCCATCATCAAATCATCATAAATCCCCAAAACTAACAAAAAAATTTAGCTAGACATGAATGAAATCAACACAAAACAAAGAGGAAATAATTGCATAAGTGAAAAACTAGGAACTCAATGTTGAAATCTTCACAAAGTCTTCAAATCCAACCTTAATTCACTAATACAATAATAAAAATGTGTTTAGAACCCTAATTGGAAACTTTTTTAATAAGAATCTAAGCTAAGGGATTGTGAATACTCGTTTTGGGGCTGACCCATAGTATATATAGGAAGGAAAAGTGCTAAATGAAGTTAAAATAGCGAAAAGGGTAAAATCAACCATTTTTGGACGATACAGTGAAAATCGGCGGTCGGAACGCATAAATCGGCGGTCCAGGGCCCGAAATCGGCAGTTCGGGCCCCAGGCGCCGAGTGGACCGCCGATTTGGCTTTTCTTCTTGAGGCATGAACCCGAGATTTTCGGCGGTTTGGCCGGCGGTTCACCCTTGAACCGCCGATTTTTGGCTCCAAACCGCCGAAATAGAATTCTGAAGCGCCGGTTCTGAATTTTCTCTCTTCTTCATTCGGTTTTCCACTTTTCCGTCCCATTTCTTCGTCTCCGCTCTTCAACAGCCTTCCATTTCGACTTAGCATCCCATGCTTGACCTACACACATGCACAAACTCCACCAAAATGTGAAAGCAATCCAATATAGTGAAAAGAATCCAAAACAAGTCACGTTTGAAGGTAAAGCAAGACGATTAGTGATATAAAAACACGTTTAGTTGATACAAAATGGATGTTTATCAATTTCATAATTATTATCTAGGATTGGCGTGCAAGACTTGACTAATTAATTTGCAGATTTTTCAGTCAGTCAAGAAAGGTTAAGGTGGGGTTTTAAGTTGCAAATTTTGTTTATCTTTATTATATATTTTGCACAAGTTATATATGTGATATGCAGGCAGAGCCTTCATGCTATATAAGAAAGAAGTTATAATGTCGGGACTATTTACAAAAGCAGTGATAGTCTCGGGTTTCTATAAAAGCAGGGACTATTTACTAAAGCAGTGATAGTCTCGGGTTACTATAAAAGCAGGGACTAATTACAAAAGCAGTGTTAGTCTCGGGCTAAAAACGAAAGGAAAAGAAGTTATGGTCTTGGGACTAATTACAAAAGCAGTGTTAGTCTCAGGTTAAAAACGAAAGGAAGTTGTGATCTTCGGATTACTAGTTTTCGTCTACGGACGATGATATGAAAGTTTCAATTCATGTATATTCTTGTTGTGAGTTATATAATCTGGATAAATGTCTCCACTGAGTCTAAAGTACTCACCCCAAAACTTTTAATCTTTTCAGGAAAAGACTCGGCGATGACCGGCGTGGCACGTGTTGGTGGTCGATGACGAGTTTGAGAAAGAATAAATTGAGAATTTGTTTTAGTTAATAAAAATCATAACATTTTCAGTTTTAAGTTCTTTTTCCGCTGCTTAATTTATGAGACAATGTTTTTTTTATGTTCTACTAAATATTCAATAATATTAGTTCTTTTTATTCAGTTTTTTTGTTTTTTTGTTTTTAGGGTCAGCTCACATGTTCACATATTCGGATGCACCACTCTATATAACGAGATGAACCACTAAGTTCATTGAGATGCACAAGATTTTCAGCTTTGTTTTATTTGTCTTTTATTTTCGTAAAATAATGTGCATCTAGTTACACTATGTGGTGCATATGGTTACACATTGTGGTCATCCGATTTTATTTCAGTTTTTTTTTTTTCATTTTTTTACATCAGTTTTTTTTTTACAAATGTTTTTTTTTCGGCTCTGCCTCTGCTTTCGGCTTCGATTTTACGGCTCCGCCTTCGCTCCAATTACTAATATAAAGATAATCGGCGGACAACAATTTGGATTTTTTTGGCTCGCTTTGAGGCCTTTGGCTCTCCTCGCTCGAATCTTGACCAAAGAAAAAGCGGCAAACAAAAAAAGGAAGAGGCAAACAAAAAAAACGGGGGATAATAAATCAGAAAATTTTAAAAAATATCGGAAAAAAAAACCAAAATTCTGGGTGCATCTAAATGTACTTAGTGGTGCATCTCGTTATATAGTGTGGTGCATCCGAATATGTGAAGGAAAAAAAAAAAAAATTTGGTGCATCTAAATACACTTAGTGGTGCATCTGATTATGTGAAGTGGTGTATCCGAATATGTGAAATGGTGCATATGAGTTGAACGTAAAAAAAAAGTCATCGGGTTGACCCTGCTTTGACTAGACCAAATCTTGACCCTCCATCATCCATAGATCTATGGTGAAGAACTATTCTAATTTCTTAGGATAATATTTATTCTTATATGATCTCTTTCATATATATATAATTTTAATTTCTAGATTTTTTTTCCCGTAGAGCATTAAGCTTCACCTTCGCTTCGATTATTAATATAAAGATAATCGTAATGACAATAATTTGGATTCTTCGGTTCACTCCCCTCGCTCGAATCTTGACCAAAGAAGAAACAATATCTCTCTCTGAATTAAATCTCATATTAATTTCAATATATTTTGAATAAATAACAGTACTTTTATAATTTATTTTAATTAAATTTGACCAATTCACCATAAATTAATTTTTACGTTAGTTATACTTGACTTCCAACTTTTCATAATCTTTAATTGTAATCTTTTATGGTGGAAAGAGAAATCACTTCGAGTCTTCAAACTTACGGAGATAGGTTAGTCTTCAATTAACGGATCCACTAATACTAGTATGAATGAGTCGACACACTGTTTTGAGGACAATTAATTTTGGGGTAGAATCTTGATTGGGCCAAAATTGAGTCCAGGCTCCAGGTCAGTTGGCCAGCCCAATATTATTGGAACAAAGTTCTAGAAAATTCGATATATCATTGTAATATGAAATTATTGTGCCACACCATCAAATTTTGTAATACCTCCGGTTCTCAAGTCTCTTCCTAAGAGTAAATGACACGAGTATTAAAAAAAAGTTGTTAAGTTAGTTGTGAGTAGAGAAAAAGTGATTGAATTTATTGTGAGTGGAGAATGAGTCTCACATTGAGGGTAGTGATATAGTAATTAATTGAGATAGTGGTGGACCATATGTGATATTTTAGATAAATAAGTTGATAAAATAAGGGTAAGAGATAATAATTTGTTATGGGGTAGTGTCCAAAAGTAGCTAGGAATAAACTTGGGGACCGTCCCAAAAAGGAAAGATAGGAAAAAATTTGGGGACCGGAGGTAGTATATTAATAATAGCTAACAATTTTTTTGTAAAATAATCATAGTTTAAATTATTACAAAAGTACAATCCAAACTGAAAATAATTATGCTTAATAATCGTTTATAAACTCAAATTTGAAAATGTTATATTAAATGAAAATTGTGAATTCTAAAATGGGAATGATTAATCAACCGTTGTAACTATATAATAATTACCATATAAAAGTAAAACGTAATTTACATGATATGTTCCATAATCGATCATATACCTATAGTGGTACAAGATATGGATGCGATCAAGAAAATTGTGATGGAGAAGACAACAGTAGTCAAAGCTCAATTGCATACAAATGTGTCAGCATCTGCCGGTGGGGTTTGAGGATGTCTTACTTGAAGTCTTGGATAAGCAAGCTCACTGCGGATGAACTCCGTCGTCAAGTCATCCCGATTGTCGGGATGGGCGGACTTGGTAAGGCCACTCTTGCCAGACATATTTATGCACATCCTCTTATTAAGGGGTATATTTTTGATGTTTGTGTTTGGGCTACAATTTTTCAACAATACGACGCGAAAGAAATTCTTAGTGATTTGCTTTCTCAAGCCAACAAAAAAGCAAGGATCAGTTGAGTAATATGAGTGAACAGGAACTAGAATCCGAGCTGTATAAACATTTATTTCGTAGAAGGTTTCTAATTGTAATGGATGATATGTGGAGCATTGATGCATGGGAGAAGATTGAACGTTTCTTTCCTGACAATGGTAACGGGAGTCGGATATTGGTGATGACTAGGCTATCTAATTTGGGTTTTCAATTGGATAATAGTTACTGTCTTAAAATGAAATTTTTAGATGATGATAGCAAGTTGGAAACTGTTTTTAAAAACTGTGTTTGGGGAGAAAAGTTGCCCTACTGAACTTGAGGAAACTGGGAAGAAGGTCGTGGAAACTTGCAAAGGACTTCCCTTGTCAATTCGGTGATGGGAGGTCTTTTGAAGAATCTAGAACATACGCAAGAATGTTGGAAATCTATAAGGAAAAACTCGAGTTCAGTAGGGAATTCAGAGAACGAAGTTTTTTGTTTGAAAATACTTAAATTGAGCTATGACCATTTACCAGTGTATCTGAAGCCATGTTTTATGTACATGGGAGTGTTTGAGGAAGACCGTGCACTTCGTATCTCAACACTCGTCAAGTTGTGGGTTTCTGAAGGATTTCTAAAACCAATAAGTGGCAAGAGCTTGGAAATGGTAGCAAGAGAATACTTAAATGACCAAGCTGATAGAAATCTCATACTAGTTAATGAGTTGGGATCCACAGGAAACATAAAGTACTGCAAACTTCATGATCTATTGAGAGATCTTTGTTGGAGAGAAACAGAGAATGAGGGGTTTTATAATGTGATAGGGCAACATAAGTTTAAACGCTTAAATAGACGACGTAGTGTTGTTATTCAAGGAAGTGTTGGAAGGATCAGGAGGGTGATGATGCCTTGCGATCCATTCCGCTTGCTCGTTCTTTTTTATGTGATACAAATGAAGTTACTTCATTGCCTGAGTCGCGACTGCTCAGGATATTGAGAGCGTATGATACATGTGGAAGCCGCAATTATCGGTTTGATGATTTGTTCGGGTTTGTTAACTCGCGATACCTTGCCGTTGGAGTTCATTGGGAGTTAAAATTCTTTTCTTCTGTATGTCTTCTTTGGAATCTACAAACACTAATTGTGTTCCATTCAGTAGGGGTCACATTTCAAATATGAATTTTGGAAATTGTCTCAACTTCGGCATGTTGAGTTCACATTGTAAAAGATATGTCGTCATGGTGAATCTACAAACACTCAAGGGATTACATTGTCCGGATCCTTTGATGCCTTTGTCTTCGATGATCCCTAATATAAAGAAATTGGGGGTAACAAGTGGAGAACCTCTCTCTCTTGAGGGTCTCACTAAAATAGAGTCCTATCATGGTTGGGTTACTCGTCTTAACATTGATGCTATCTTCCGGCACTCTCTCAAGAAGTTGAGTTTGGGGTCTATGTTTGATGCAACACATAAACTAAATTCCTATCATGGTTGCATTACTCTTCCTACCAATGTGGCCTTCTTCCCGCACTCTCTCAAGAAGTTGAGTTTGGTGTCCATTTTGGATGTGGACAAAGAGCTGCTGCTAGAAACGATAGGTGCATTACCTCTTCTCCAGAAGCTTAAACTGGGACGAGGCAAATTGCGAGAGTGGAAAACAAGAGAAGAGCAGTTCCCAGCCTCAAATACTTGGAGTTGTATTGCTGTGATTTGCAATCCTGGATGACAGAGAACTCGCACTTCCCATGCCTCGAGCGACTTCATCTTTATTAGTTGAAGCTTTTGGAGGAGATCCCTTCCGAAATCGGTGAAATAGCAACGCTGCAATCAATTGTGTTGGAATATTGCAGCGAATCAGCCGTGGAGTCTGCCAAGAACATAACAGAGGAACAAGAGGATTTACACGTTCGAGTTGTGGTCTTCAACACCAAGAAGAATCAAGCACTGCGGAGCCTCGCTAGTTCCAACTTTGAAGTTGAAACTGTTGATTTGTAGTCTCATCATCCCTACCTAGAAACTCAAACCCTGATTTGATCCATGTCGTGTTTCGTTATAACACTATAATTTTGTATTGTATTCTTGTTCCATTTATATATTATGATTATTTTTATATTCATTTATGATCTTATCAATGAACATCGTTGTCTGATTTTGATGTGAATACCATCGTGTTGGTGTCGTACGTGTGTGTAGTTGAGTAATTCGTGTCATCATCATGTTCATAATAATGAATGAATGATCAATGGACCTTAAGCTTAGCCAATCTTCTCTCCATTCTTATTATTAGTCGGAATAGGTCTACTATGAATTTTATTTCACTTACTATGAGATAAATTTGAGTAGGTATATAATGGTGGATTTTGACATTCATAATAGAAAGTTATATACTAAAACATTAATTATAACCTTGACATAATAAAATTTAAGGTAATTTCATGTGACTAGAGGTATCAAAATAGTTGGGTCATGCCCATTGTTCAAGCCCAATACTTTTGTTGATGGGCCTAGCCTAAAAAATTATGATTGTTCAGGCCCAAAACTTTTGTTGACGGGCCTGGCCTTAAAAATTATGTCTTCTCTTAGGGAGAGGCCCAAGAAAATCCAATTAAAGGTATTTGTGTTAGTGTTTGGGCTGTTCGAAAAAGTTCAAATAATACATAAATGCATGAATAAATAAATAAATAAATAAACCTGTGTTGATTAGTCAAGTATAAAAAAATATTGTGATCTATATACACATTATATCTAGGTTCAAATTTTATTCAATTAATTAAGTAACTATAGTTAATAGTTCTTGTATGATTATATCATGAATTTCATTAATTGTAAATACACTAAGGTTTTGCACCCATTGCCATTTCTTAATAGTTTCTTTTAACATGTATAAAATGAATACAAATACTGAAATAAAGTGGTTAAAGAATGAGTGAATCATGAACAACAAATAAAATGAGGTGAAAAAAGTGAAAAGTGGAGTAGTTAGAAGAAATAAGGTTCACATTAACAATTTAAATAGATTCTTAATAACTTTTAATTTAGCCTAAAAAGAAAAACATGAAAGAATAACAGAAAAAGAATAATATACTAGAATAACGGGAGAGAGAATACTAATTTCATCAAAAAATAAAGAAATTAAAAAACTCTTTCTTCAACCTACGATAAAACTCTCTCGTACCCGTTGATTCCTCTGGATCGTTGCAGTTATTGGAGCCGTCGCCGCCCCGATTGAACTTCTGGTCGAACTATGGTTTTTTTTTCTTAATTTAAATTTTTGGGGGCTATTTCTCTTGCTCGTCGTCTTCTGATTTATTTATTTATTTATTTATTCAATTACAGCTATAAATGTGGTAAACTAAGAAAAATGGTTTAATAATATTTTTATAGTAAATTTAAACACGCACACATAATTCAATCATCCAACCCCATAATTGAAGGGGAATCGTCATTTAATAATATCAAATCATAATTTGTGTAACAAATGAAATTAAATAATAGGATAAAATATGAACATGAATTGCTCAAATACAAACACAACACGAATACGATTGTGTTCGCATCGTGATGCGAAAAATTCAAACACCGATTAGAACATAAATTAATAGGAAAATAATCATAATATATACATGCATCGATAATCATAATAGTTTCTACTATCTTGGTATATGGTATTCGCTTAATGAATTTTTATGTAATTTAAATCTAAAATTTTCTGATAAGAATGTGGCAATCTGAAAATTTATATGTCAATTATCATATTTATAAATTAGTTGAAAATTATGCTAGTTTTTACTCCATATTTAAATATGCTAGACATGTTTATGCGCATCCTCTTGTTAAGGAACATTTTGATGTTTGTGCTTGGGCCAGGATTGCTCAAAAATACTATCTTATATCTATTACGTCCCTATTATTAATTGATAAAATTTAGATTGCCTATTAAGTCTCTATTATTAATTTAATTTAAGATCAATAATATGTAAAATATTATCTTATATATTTAATTTAAGAGTAATAATATGTGAAATATTATCTTATATTTATAAGGCGTACACATTTCTTTTTCCTTAAGAGCAATAATATGTGAAATATTATCTTATATTTATAAGGCGTACACATTTCTTTTTCCTTATATAGAATTTAAATTTTGTGTAGTATCAATGTCATACCATTAAGTCAAGAATAAAAGAAATAAATTATCCAAAAGAAAAATCATATTCTAGAAACAAATTTTTTAGATTATTATATGAATATTTTTATCTATATATATTGATGGAATTTTATGGTTAATTAATTGTTTTTATTGGATCAAATATGTGTTCAAAAGATCTTAATCTTATATTTAAGTTGTCGTTACAATAAATAATAGTTTCAATTTAATGTGTTTGAAACAATTATTAAGAACATAGGTATTAAAGTTCATTTATATCAAATATTTACAAAAAAAACTATTTAACAATTGATTTAAATTTATATGCGGATGATACCTTGTGCTAGTATTATAAAACAAGTCCCCCTTCAATGTTGGGGCTCGAATCATGTGTGTGTGTGTTAACTCATAAAAAAAAATTATCAAACCAGTTTTCTTAATGATTTTTGAAAACCAATAAGTGGCAAGAGCTTGGAAATGGTAGCAAGAGAGTACTTAAACGACCTAGATAATACAAATCTCATTCTAGTTCAAGAGTTGGGGTCCATACGAAACATAAAGTACTCCAAACTTCACGATCTATTGTGAGATCTTTGTTGGAGAAAAGCAGAGAATGAGGGGTTTTATAATGTGATGGGGCAACATAAGTTTAAAGGCTTGAATAGACGACATAGTGTTGTTATTTGTGGAAGTAGTTGGAAGGATAAGGAGGCTAATGATGCCTTGCGATCTACTCCGCTTGCTCGTTCTTTTCTATGTGATACGAATGAAGTTGTTTCATTGCCCGAGTCGCGACTGCTGAGGATATTGGGAGCATATGATACATCTAGAAGCCGTGATTACTGGTTTGATGATTTGTTCGGGTATGCTAACTCGAGGTATCTTGGTGTTGGAGTTCAATGGGAGTCTAAATTCTCTTATTCTGTATGTCTTCTTTGTAATCTACAAACACTTATTGTGTTCCATTCACTAGGGATACAAACACTTATTGTGTTCCATTCAGTAGGGGTTACCGCACCACATGAATTTTGGAATATGTCTCAACTTAGGCATGTTGAGTTCCATAAAGCAGTTCTGATGCTCTCACAATCTAGAAAACATGTGGTCATGGAGAATCTTCAAACACTTAAGGGATTACATTGTATGGATCCTTGGATGTTTTGGTTTTTAGTGATCCCTAATATAAAGAAAATTGGAGTAACAAGAGGAGAACCTCTCTCTCTTATGGGCCTCACTAAACTAGAGTCCTATCATTGTTGGGTTACTCGTCCTACAAAAGTGGCTATTTTCCCGCACTCTCTCAAGAAGTTGAGTTTGAGGTCCATTTTGGATGTGGACGAAGAGGTGCAGCCAGAGACAATAGGTGCATTATCTTTTCTCCAAAAGCTTAAACTGGGACGAGGCAAGTTCAAAGAGTGGAAAACAAGAGAAGAGCAGTTCCCCAGCCTCAAATACTTGGAGCTGTATTGCTGTGATTTACAATCTTGGTAGATAGAGAGCTCCCACTTCCCACGCCTCGAGCGACTTCATCTCTATGATTTGAAGTACTTGGAGGAGATCCCTTGTGAAATTGGCGAAATAGCAACGCTGCAATCAATTGTGTTGGAATATTGCAGCGAATCAATGGTGGAGTCTTTCAAGAAGATAATGGAGGAACAAGATGGCATACGAGTTCGAGTTGTACTCTTCGACACCAAGAACAATCAAGCACTACGGAGCCTCGCAAGTTCCAACTTCATAGTTGAAACTTTTGATTTTTAGTCTCATCATCCCTCCCTACAAAATCAAACCCTGATTTGGTCCACGTTGTGTTTTGTTATAACACTATAATTTTGTATTGTATTCTTGTTCGATGTATATATTATGACTATTTTTATATTCATTTATGTTTTGATCAGTGTATGAATTTTATGTATCATTGTGTGATTTCGATGTGAACACCATCGTGTTGGTGTCGTACGTGTGGAGGAAATATGGCTTCTAAGATTATTCTTACCTTGAAAGAATTGCGTTGAACGAAGATCTGGAAATCAATACTCTTTTTTTTTAAAAAAATTTTTTGAATAATTTTCTTTTCATAGTTATATTTATCCACTATGAGACCGAGAAATCTAACCAAAATATTATCAACACAATCTTTATAAAAATAAATTGTGGGTAATAAGGATATAAAAAATTGAGATCCATAAAATTAATTAACTTGAGCGTCTTAACCTTTAAAATATGTTGAGAAAAAAAATTGAATGGAGTAGCCTTTGCAAAGAAGATCCAGAGATTGTTGTAGTCAATTGCAAATTTTTAATGTTGTCAAAGAGAGAAGAATGAAGGTGATTTACTCTGTATCCTTAATTGTCTATTTACACACCTAACAACATAGTTCTATTAGAATTAAAATTCTAATTTTGACAAAGTTCTTTATGTTTTAACTCACTGCGTGAATTGATCATAATATATCTAATGAACTACTAAACTCTTTATTTAATTCTAATGAATTAACGTATTATTGTTTGGAAAACTGAAAAGAATATGTTTTATATACAATTACAATATATCTATACTTAGAATATATAAAATTATATATAATTATAATATCTATATCTAATGATGATAAAATATAGCGTATTTAACTGGGGTAGTATAGGTAAAATATATTTTTTCAACATGACACTTTTTATATAGATATATTGATTGATTGATTTCAGTTACTATAAGATAAATTTGAGTAGGAATATAATGGTGGATTTTGACATTCATAATAGAAAGTTATATACTAAAGTTATAATTAATGTTTAAGGTAATTTCATGCGATTAGAGGTGCCAAAATAGTTGGGTCATGCACATTGTTCAGGCCCAAAACTTTTGTTGACGGCCTAGCCTTAAAAATTATGTCTTTTATTAGGGAGCGGCCCAAGAAAATCCAATTAATTGTGTTTGTGTTTGTGTTTGTGTTTGGGCTGTACGAAAAAGTTCAAATAATACATAAATGCATGAATAAATAAATAAATAAAACCTGCGTTGATTAGTCAAGCAAAAAATATTGTTATATATATACACACACACTATATCTAGGTTCAAATTTTATTCAATTGGTTACGTACCTATAGTTAATAGTTCTTATATGATTATATCATGATTTTCATTAATTGTAAGTACGTTTTGCACCAATTGCCATTTCTTGATAGTTTTTTAACACGTATAAAATGGGTACAAATAATGAAATAAAATAGTTACAGTGAGAGACAAAAAAGATAAGGTGAAGAATAGTGAAAGGTGGAGTAGTTAGGAGAAATAATGGTCACATTAACAATTTAATTGAGTCTTAATAACTTTTAATTTAGCCCAAAAAATGAAATATGACACGAATAACAGGACAATTTAAAATGGAATAAAATACCAGAATGACTAAAAATAGAGAATATTGATTTTCATAAAAAAATAAAGAAATTAAAAGACTCTTCTTCAACCTACGAGAAAACTGGATCGGTGCCGTTGTTGGAGTCGCCGCCACCCCGGTTGAACTCCTGGATTAAATATAGTAATTTTTTTTCTTTATTTAATTTTAGGGGGCTATGTATGTTGCGTCTTCTTCTCATTTATTTATTGAGATCACAGCTAATCAGCTATAGAGAAATGTTATTGTTTTTTGTTAGAGATACTATAGGGTTAAATTAGTATATTAATTAATAATTTTTACCATTTGAAATTACGTTGATTATTATATTATGCTTCTACTATATATCTTGGTATATGGTATTTGCTTGATGAATTATTTATCTAATTTAAATCTAAAATTTTCTAGTATAAAAATGTGGCAATCTGAAATTTACATGTTGATTATCATATTTATAAATTAGCTCTAAATTTAGATATTGTAGTTTTTACTCCATATTTAAATATGCTAGACATGTTTATGGGCATCCTCTTGTTAAGGATGTTTTTTGATATTTGTGTTTGGGCTAAAATTGCTCAAAAATATAATTCAAAAGATATCATCCTTTGTGATTTGTTTCTCAAACTAAAAGACAAAGATAGAGTGATATCAGTGAAGATGAACTAGGATTAGAGCTGTATTGAAGAATTTAGAACATACACAAGAATGTTGGAAATCTGTAAGCAAGGAAACGAGTTCACTAGTGAATTCGGAGAACGAAGATTTTTGCTTGAAACTACTGAAAACGAGCTACAATCATTTACCCGTATATCTGAAGCCATGTTTTGTTTTCTATACGTGGGAGTGTTTAAGGAGAATAGTGCACTTCCCCAGGCTCAAATACTTGGAACTGAAATAGTGCCTCAAATACAAAGCAAAAAAAACTAAAAACTGAAAAAAAAAATAAAATAGAGAGAACTAAATAGGAGTATTTAATAACGTGAATTATTGTCCACAATATTATTAAAACACAATTTTTTTCCTTTTCCTTTTTCCTCTGGAAGTATTAGACTATTTTTTTAGAAAATAATTATAGATAAAATAACTATACATTCTTATCAAATAAAAATAATTATTAGTAGTATATTTTTTATATTTTATAATATTTTATTATTACTTAATATATATTTACTTAATTAACAACAAAACTTTTGTTGACAACGAAGCCCCACCAAACTATATTTCTAGGTCCGCCCCTGGTTCGAGTGAGAACCTATCTAATATGCGCGGGCCGGTCAACGTGGGTACGCAGGCAGCTTGATATTGTCCACGATATATGACTAGATCACATCTTCAACGGCATAGGCTACATCTGCATAAGCTTAATCATTCCAATATTCTGATTTGATATAATACTGTCATTATAGTTGTTGCAATTTGCTGTTAGAAACGCCTAAACAATTAGCCTGGCAAACTAGTTTCATTACAAAAACCATTCTATGTAGGGATCGATTTAGTAATTTAATCCTTTTTTTTAATGATCCCTTGTTAGACTTGCTTTTCTTTCATCAATTTTTGTTAAAAACAATTAATTAATACGTAAATAACCAATTAAAATAGCAGAAGTAGGCTTTTTGAGGGTTGACTTAAACAAAGCAATAAGATTATGATTGATACAACTTGTTGATATGCAAAATCAATTAGCACAGCAGGGGTGTTTCATTTTGATAAAATATATTGCAAGTGTTGAGTATTTTAGCATTTGTTGTTGAAATGTCAATTGTTGTGAGCTTGGCTCAACTTCAATAAAATATAAATTCAACTATCTATAAACTTTCCATTTTTTTACAGATAAACATATAGTAACAATCATTCTTCATAGATCTACTCATCTCTGCTGAGATGATTACAGATTGGTGATGGCGGCTTATGCAGCTCTAACTTCCCTGAACAATCTCATACATCAGATCCAGCACCATCCTTCTCCTCCCATTTCCATCGACAAACAACAACTTATATCTCTCACTCAAAATGCTTCCTTCTTGCTCGAATTTCTTGAAAGCTACCAGTCCCCTTTTTCTGACGGTGAGGAAGCGGATCCGTTGGAGATGCGCATCGCAGATGCAGCTTATGCAGCTGAAGATGTTATCGAATCTCATATCGTCGACGCGATCAAGCTGGGCCGCAGATTTACCACTACTTGTCATCAAACAACGGAAAGTGATATCTATACTCTGTCTCAGGGTCTGCGAAAAGTGATCAAAGATATGGATGCGATCAAGAAAAAGGTGATGGAGAAGACTACAGTCAGAGCTCAATTGCAGAGAAATGTGTCAGCATCTGCAGCTTCCTCAAGATCATCCATCATGGTGGGGTTTGAAGATGTGTTACTTGAAGTCTTGGATAAGCTCACCTCCGAACGACTCGATCGCCAAGTCATCCCTGTTGTAGGGATGAGTGGAATCGGTAAGACCACTCTTACTAGACATGTTTATGCGCATCCTCATGTCAAGTTACATTTTGATATTTGCGCTTGGGCTACGCTTTCTCAAAATTATAATTCAAAAGAAATCCTTTGTAATTTGCTTTCTCAAACTAAAAGACAACACGGGAGAACACATTTTGGTAAGAGTGATTTAGAAAGATGGAGTGAGATGAGAGAAGATGAACTAGGATTAGAGTTGCATAAATGTTTATTCAAGAGAAGGTTTCTAATTGTAATGGATGATATGTGGAGTATTGAGGCGTGGGATGAGATACAACTTTTTTTTCCAGACAATGGTAATAGGAGTCGGGTAGTGGTGACGACTAGGCTATCAACGTTGGGTTATCAATTGGATAACAGTTATTGTCTGAAAATGAAATTTCTCGATGATGATAGTAGTTGGCATCTGTTTAAGAAAACTGTGTTTGGGGAGGAAGGTTGCCCTACTGAATTGGAGAAAATCGGAAAGAAGATTGTGGAAACTTGCGAAGGACTCCCGTTGCCAATCGTTGTCATAGGAGGTCTTTTGAAGAATTTAGAACATACACAAGAATGTTGGAAATCTGTAAGCAAGAAAACGAGTTCACTAGTGAATTCGGAGAATAAAGATTCTTGCTTGAAACTATTGAAAATGAGCTACAATCATTTGCCAGTATATCTAAAACCATGTTTTCTATACATGGGAGTGTTTAAAGAGAACAGTGCAGTTCGTGTCTCAAGGCTTGTCAAGTTATGGGTTTCTGAAGGATTTCTAAAACCAGTAAGTGGCAAGAGCTTGGAAACGGTATCAAGAGAGTACTTAAACGACCTAGCTGATAGAAATCTCATTCTAGTTCATGAGTTTGGGAGTACTGGAACCATAAAGTACTGCAAAATTCATGATCTATTGAGAGATCTGTGTTGTAGAGAAGCCGGGAAAGAGGGGTTTTATGATGTGATAGGGCAACATAAGTCTCCACGTCGTGTTTCTATCCGTGGAAGCACTTCAAAAGAGGAAGTTGATGATGCATTGAAATCTATGCCGCTCGCTCGTTCTTTTCTATTTGATAGAACTAGAGCTGCAGTTTTGTTCCCCGAGTCAAGACTGCTGAGGATATTGCACGCATATGATAATAGAGGTACATCGGGAAGCCAGTATTATGAGTTGGATGAGTTGTTTGGGTTTGTTAACTCACGGTTTCTTGCTGTTGAAGTTCAATTTGAAAGGTCTTATCAATTCTCTCCTTCAATCGGACTTCTCTGGAATCTACAAACACTCATAATTTCCCTTTCCTCAAGGGTTTCCCCTCAAGTTGAAATTTGGAAGATGTCTCAACTTAGGCATATTGAGTTTCGTAAAGGGTATTTGCAACTTCAAAGTGTTCGAAGTGCAAACGTTGTCAGCATGGAGAATCTACAAACACTCAAGGGATTGAAAAATTTGGATGAAGAAAAGGAATCCAAGTTATTCCCCAATATCAAGAAGTTGGAACTAGGAGAGTTACCCTCCAAACTTGAACATCTCACCAAATTGGAGTCGTGCCGTTGTTGGAGAATATATCCTGCGATGGTGTGTAGCTTCCCGTACTCTCTCAAGAAGTTGAGCTTGGGATCGCACGTCAATTGGAGGATCAATGCACCTTGGGATCATACAGTAGGGTTGCTAGAAATGATAGGTGCATTACCTCTTCTTCAAAAGCTTAAGTTGGAACGAGCTGATTTCGGATTCCGAGAGAAGTGGGCAACACAAAAAGGCCAGTACCCCAGCCTCAAATACTTGGAACTGAAATGGTGCCGTTTGAAATCATGGATAACAAAGAGCTCCCACTTCCCACGCCTCGAACAACTTCGTCTTTACGGATTGAAAGAGTTGAATGAGATCCCTAGTGAAATCGGCGAAATAGCAACGCTGCAATCAATTCTCTTGGAACATTGCAGCGAATCAGCAGTGGAGTCTGCGAAGAAGATAGCAGAGGAGCAAGAGGACTTACGAGTTCGAGTTGTGCTCTTCAACACCGAAGAGAATCAAGCACTGCGGAGGCTCGCAAGTCGTGATTTTGTAGTTGAAATTGTTGATCATTACTGATGCAGGCCTCTCTCTCTTGTTGCACTCGTCTCTTTCGGTAATATCACACCTCATTTCATTTATTTTGTTTATTTATTACCTTTTAATCTAACGCATCTTTGCTTCATTCCTGTATAGAATAAGTTCTATAAACCTGGAGGCAGCTAGTGAAAGGGTGGTATAAGATACAAAGTGTGTCAGAAACTCAGTCATGAGTTTATCAGATTTGGAGGGAAAGAAACTGTCGAAGGTTTCAAGGAAAAGCTGCAAGCGTGGAGCAAGTGATTTGCCAATGTCGATTTGTGATTGCTATAATTTGTGGGAAAGATGTTAAATTAGCTCAATCTTTCGTTGGGGAGCGGCCTATGAAAATCTGACTATTTGTGTTTGTGTTTGATTGATTGTTGTAGAATAAGCCAAAACATTTAAAAATACATAAATGCATGAGCAAATTAAAGAGTAGGTCTCTCATAACAAGGGCGGAGCTAGTAAGGAAGGGGGCCAATTTTTATTTTTTTTACTATTATTAAAATCTAAGAAATCGTAAGAATTGATGTTCAGCCCCGGTCGCCTCGGCATCGCTGAAGAAAGGACCCGCCGGAGGCAAGAGGTGGAGAGGGGCTGGGTTTCGACGGAAAAAATTGAGAAGAAGAGTTTAATATGTTAACAGTAGCAATGGCGGATGCGTTAGGAAGAAGAAGATGAATATAAAATTAGTTATCCAGTTAAATAATGGAAAGTGGGTGTTGACTATATTTTAAAAATTAATAAGTAACAACTTTTACCTTTAAAAGTAGTACTTTTAAAAAAATTAACTTTCTAATAAAAAAAGAATTGGAAATCAGTAGGATCACTTTTTCATATGGGTAATGATGGTCGGCTACACGGTGGCCAGCCACATGCGTCAGAAAAGGAAGGTTGACTCTAAAAATGGAAATAATCACATTTTCTCTCTAGGGTTTATGTTTCCTAATTGGGGTGTATTTCCATTTTCAAAACTTATATTACTATTTTTAGCTTGTGTGGTCGGCCACATTATGGCCAAATATCACTACCCCAATTCTCAAATTTCCCTCTCCCTCTCGCCCTTTCCCGCACAAGCCGCACCAGTCTTCGATTCCATTTTAAGATGAGTTTTTTTTATTTGATTGAATTAGTTTAATTTTGTTATTTATATAATTAAAGTTATATAATATATTAATATGGTATATTGGTATTATGGTGCGGAGCTTGTCTGCTTGTGTGATTTCAATTTGATTAATTATGGTTTGATAGAATTAAGGGTTTGTCATTGGGGTTTGAATTTTGATGATTAGTTACTTGTTTACTTGTGTGAAATTGTGTGATTGTCTTTGTTTATGTAGATGAACTGTTATTACAAAAAACTCTGTACGGATGGGCTGGGTAACTCTTCCACACCTTCAGATGCAAATAAAATTCGAGTAGGAGTTGAATTAGATTTATATGAGATTGTTAGTGATCCAGGCTTTCGAAAGCCAATTGAGGAATATATTGTTGTTTTATATTTATATCTTCGTGTGCAAATTTAATCTATTAAGTGCAGCCCACTCTCTTCATATTCTCTAGCTACGTCACTACTCATACAACGCGTCTCACGCTATGAGACGCGCGCGTGCCGCGTGCACTGCATTGTACCATGTATTTATATGCATTGTACTATATAATGATATGCACAACTAAGAGTATTGATATGTACCAATTTATTTATTTTTTGTAGTTTTTTTTTTTAAATTTACATTTATTTTTCTTTTGTGTTTTTTTTTTCCGACGGAGCCTTCGGCTCTGATTTTACGGCTCCGCCTTCGCTCCGGATTACTAATATCAGGATAATCATCGAGCAACAATTTGGATTTTTCGGCTTGCTCCAAGGCCTTCGATTCCCCTCGCTCGAATCTTGACCAAAGAAGAAGCGGCAAATAAAAAATAAAGAGGGAAAATTGGATTTGGAAATTTAAAACAAAAATTGAAAAAAATTGGTTGTGTGTATGGAAACACAACGTGGTGCATCTCGGTGAACATGGTTGTGCTTTGTGCATATGGATACACTTTGTCGTGTATATGATCTGATCATAAAAAAATAATAATAAAAAGTCAACGTGTTTGAACGGGTCAACCCGGATACGGAACGGGTCATCCGGTCTCACAATGTGAGACTATTCTCACACATGAATTTGCCCAAATTAGAAAGGAACAAAAAAAACAGCATTTATTAGTCAAGTATAAAAAAAATATTATGAAAATAACTTCAAACTAGCTAGCTATATCTCTCATAATTTATTCAGTTTGTATAGTACTATATATTATTAAAATTAATATCTTCTGTATATGGTAAATATCATGAATGCAATTAATGGTAAATGCATTTTGTAACAATTGCCATTTATTTGTTGTTTTTAACACCTATAAAAAAACTCTTCTGTTCCCAAGTTTCATATCTCTCCAACTGTATTTTTAATACTAATATATTTTGAAGGAAAAGAAAGAAAATATACTATCAAGATGATGAAAAACTATGTTATGATCTCCATGCTTTGCCATGCAGTTTTGCTGCCTCTGTTTGTCCCATCCACGGGTAATATTAATTTTATTTAATTATTATTACAAGTATTTATATTCCGAAAATTATCAAAATTTGCCATGCAGTTTGAATGTTTTTTTGAATACTCATATCCACTTGCTAGGTGTGCACATAGAATATTCTGATGCAGTCTATCCGATCCACTTATATTGTCATCTTTTTCTTATTTAAGTATCTCGCTCATATTGTCCTTTTAAGAAAATTTTAACCCTTCAAAATCCTTCAAAAGTGATGCAACCTATCAATTTCTATCTTTTTTTTACCTTTATTTAATTTTCGGGTCAAACAATATCATAAAATTTCAATGGATCAGAGAGAATTAATGGACTGTAATATCATAACCCTCATGCAAATGAGAGAACTTGAGTCGGGCCAGCCCAAAAATTAACGAGGCTATTTTTTCGGACGTATAATTTCATCCAAAAAAATGGTCATATTCAAATCTACCATTAAAAATCCATGCCTTAGAGCATCCACTACAAGGGTTGAGTTAGACCTAGGTTGAAGCAGTGAGAAGCGTGATTTTAATGATTGGTGGTGTTGAGTTAGACCTAAGTTGATTTTTCTACTACAATGAGGTTGAGTAAAACCTAGGTTGAAGCACTGAGAAGCGTGATTTTACTGATTGAATAGATTTTATTTTGTTGTTTTTTTATTTGTAATAAATATTATAAAAATAACTTAATTAAATTTAGAAATTAATAAATGACAATTTTATTGAATTTAAAAAAACTAAAACTTACACTAATTAAAAAAAAATTACAATAATTAAAAACTGGAACATTACAATAATTAAGAAAAAAAAATTAGGACAACTACTCCTCCCAATTGAATTCCCTTGCAAGTTTGCGGCGAACATTTTCGTACATCGCCTTTTGCTTGGAACTCATATTCGACGTGTCGGCAATATAGATATTGAACGTCAACTCCTCCCTCGATTGCTGGTTGAGGGATGCCAACTCTTGTGCCGCCTGCTCCCGTAGCGCACATTTTTGCCCTTCCTCCCCTTCTTCGCCACTTTCACTCCTTCGGGTCGAACCTGCAGAGTGTTTGCATCGCTCGCGGATGTGGTGGATGCGGTGCCGCTGGCAGACGAAGTATACTCGCCGGATTTATTTATCTTCGTCCGCTTTGGAGCAGTTGGCTTCGCAGGGTTGGTGAAACTCGAGATATGCCTCAAGAGCTCCCATGCAGCCCTATACTGGAACGGTTTCCCATGCTTGGCGGTGTACAGATCTTGAGCCCTTGTGTACAGATCGAGGTCGTTCTCCCCGCTTTCGAGCTGGTTTTCTTTTTGGATGTAGATGCCGGCGAAGTTCTGGATTTGTTTCTTGGCGCGGCCCCATGTGCTCTTCATCGCACTCTTTTCTCTTGGGTAGGCGGGAGCTATGAACATGTTGAATTGGTTCATTATTTTCTCCCAAAACGCGTTTGAGGTTTGGTAATTGCTGATGACCGCGCGTCCATCCCGAAGTCAACGTAGCACTTTGCGAGGTATTCAATATCAGCGGCCGAGTAGTTAGGACCTCGCAGTAGCTTATTAGGCTCGTTGGATGAGGCTGCGGCAGCTTTTCCCTTGCGGCGTGCCTTTTCCTTCCCCTTCGTCGGAGAAGTGGCCGTGCTTGAGGTCGCGACAGCTTTCCCATTGCGGCGGGGCGGAAGCGGTGGTGTTGGCTCACGTTCATCTGATTCCTCTTGGTGTAAATCATCGTACGCCTCTTCCTCTTCTTCTTCCTCCACCTCAACATCGTCGTCGTCGTTGAGGTTGAAACGTCTGAATCGAGTCGTACCCTCTTGTTGCTGCGAGAATTGGGAGTACCCGGATGTCGGGGGGTACTTAAGAGAACCCCGGCGACTGGGAGAAGCCGTAAGACTGAGGGAATTGGGAGAAACCCGGCGTCTGCGAGAACCCAGCCGACGGGGGGAATTGGCCGTACCCCTGCGGCTGTGAGAACTGCGAGTACCCAGTCGCCGGAGGGAATTGGGAGAAACCCGGCGACTGGGAAAATTGGGAGAAACCCGGCGTCTGCGAAAAAGCTGCAAACCCTGCAGGGGCCGAGTATTGGCCGAAACCGAGAGAAGGGGAGAATTGGGAGCTTGGATTCGCCGGATTGGGAGGTGGATTCGCCGGATTTGGAGATTGGTTCGGTGGGATTGCACCAAAAGTTTGCGCGTACTACGAATTGAACGACTCGTTAGCCATTTTTTTGCACAAAATAAAATTGAAAGGGTGAAATTTTTTGTGGAGAAGAATGAGATAAAGAAATAATTATGTGTAGAGAATGAATGAGATGAAGGGATATATATAGGGAAAAAATGGAGATAACAGTTGGAGACAAAATAATACAACCGTTGCAAAATTAATTTTATAATCAGAAAATTAAAAAAAAAATAACGGACCAATGGGGACACGCCACGTGTCCCCATTTTGCAGCATGTTTGCGTCGAAGGGTGGATCGAAAGATCGATACCGCCATCGCCTCAGCCATCGACACAGGAGGGTATCGATCCCCCACTATGGCTTCGACACCTAAGTGTATTGAGTGGGGGGTGTGTCGAAGGCTTCGACACCGCCCTTCGACCTGCGTAGTGGCTGCTCTTAGAAGTCCTCTTCAAATCAGACTGTATTGAACAGCTCTATATATTAATCGGATTTATAAATCTATCAAAGATCACTGCAACCGGAAATAGGTTCAAATGCGATGGCTGGGCCGGCCCTTTGGCCCGACTATTCCTACATTAACGTGATTACTTCAATATGGGCTGGATTGCTATTCTTTTCGGCCAATTAAATTTTGGGCAGGCTCACCAGATCCAAAAATTACCTCAAGCCTGATGGGCCGGACTGCTATTTTATCGGCCCAATCAAATTTTGTGCAGGCCCACTAGATTTAAAAATTACATCTGGCCCGATGAGCTTGAGTAGACCCCATTAGTTTGCAACTACTCCTTCCAAGTTCCAACATGTTCAATGTGGTCTTGTTTTTTTTGACATAAAAATTAGAAGAATGAAATTAGGTATAATAAAGTACTTTTTTTTGTCAATAATATGTTAATAATGTGCCATTTTAATCTAAAGCAAGTTTCAATTCTTTCTGCGTTTACTTTGATGGAAAAGGGTGGAAAAAGGAAAATTTTCATCCATTTTCCATAATTTTCACATGTTTACTGTGATAGAAGTTTTCTCCGAACAGGTTAGAAATTTTCTAGGGCAGCCATTTTCCAATTTTTTTCTCTCAATGTTGGATAATATTATTCTTAGCTTTTGATGTGAAAATATTTTTCAATGGATAAAAGGTATAAAAATGGGGAAGGGGTGGGGGACCATGTGAAAATTTTCTTTTCCATGCTAGTAAATATGTGATAAAAAAAAGGATGAAAATGTTAATATTTTCTCATTTTTTCTTATCCATCATTTTTCAATGGAAATATTTCCATCAAAGTAAACGCACCCTAAAAGAAAACATACCAAATTGAGTGGAATGACCCCAAACAAAAAACATGTCATATTAAACGGGATCGGGGAGGTATTGTATTTGATTCTATATATGCATGTTATCAAGAGAAGGTTCATGCAAAGGTGGAAGAGCAAACTGTGATGATATAGTTGAGTTGTTTATTCGACCAAATAAATATGCCCAGGAATATTCGTTGCGTTGATGTAGGTAAATCTGATAACAAATGCACTTATGAGTATGTGTGTAGCGATTAGAAAATTAATTAAAGAGAATTAAATAATAAAATGTGGTAAGATTTATGACATTTTGAATAATTTTATTGGGATTTTTGTCGTCATGCATGGTCATGATCTATCCTAATTGGAATTTGTGTTTTGTTATATTTAACTATGTTATGGTTGGTATCTGAATGTTAAACCCATATAACTATTCATATCCTCTTAATTAAAAAATATTAGTACATAAGTAACTATACCATTTTACCCCTTAGCCTCCAAATTAATTCTAATAAATAATCTCATATAAACCAGAAAAGACCCTTAGCCCCAAATTTAATTCTCAATAAATATTTCCCTCCGTCTTATTATTCTTGTCTCATTTATTTTGAACACGAGTATTAAGAAGAAAGAAATTAGTGATACATGGTGTGTTAGTGGAATTTTTAATTGAATACATAAGGTACCAACTAGTAAAATAAAGTGTTTAGAGAGAGATCGAATAACGAATTGCATAGAAAATGTGAATAGTAAAAGATGGAGTAGTTAGGAAACATAAAAGCCACATTACCAATTTAAATAGTGTTTTAATGACTTTTAATTTGACTCAACAAAAATAACAAGACAAAAATTATAAAATTGGCCAAAAAGAATAAAAGATAAGAATAATGAGACAAATGAAGTATTAATTTCATCAAAAACAAAGAAATTAAAATCGAACAGCATAAAACACAAAACATACAAAAGACAAAATCGATCAATACACAATTTGGATTTAGGCAATAGAAACTTGGATTGAGGTTTGGAATAAAAAGAAATATTCCATCCGTCCAAGTTATGTCTACTCATTTGAGGTGTGACACAGATTTTAAGAAAGCTAATAAAGTGGTAGTTGGTGGAATAAAGGTGTATTTGAGGGGTAGTGAGATATGACAAAAAAATAGTGGTAATGGCAAAAAAGAGGTGGTATTGACCAAAAAGTAAGAATAAAGTTGTTGGGATGATAAAAAAGTAGAAATAAAGTTGATGTGAGGTGGGGTTATCAATGACAAATGATAATAAATCGGGAAAAGGGATGAGGATATAGATGTAAAATTCTTAAACTAGGTAGACATAAAATGGACAATTTTTTTGTGGTAAATAGGTAGACATGAACTAGACGGAGGGAGTACTATATAAGGAATAAATACTAGTATAATTTTTGAAACGGTCCTCAAATTTCGTCCTATTAATTTTTGGTCACTATCCTATAACAAATTATTCTCGATCACCCATATTTTATCAACTTATTAACATTCTTGTAAGACTTAAAGCCAACCACACAAAGGACATGATAAGATTCTTGTAAGAAAAACTTTCTTTTTTTCACCGGAAAAAAGGTGCTCATTCAAAAAAAAAAGTTCTTGGGATAATACTAGTGAGTTAACTACAGATCGGTAATGGCGGCTTATGCAGCTCTAACTTCACTGAATAATCTCATACATCAGATCCAGCACCATCCTTCTCCTCCCATTTTCTTCGACAAACAACAACTTAACTCTCTCACTCAAAATGCTTCCTTCTTGCTGGAATTTCTAGAAACCTACCAATCCCCTGTTTCCGACGGCGACGAAGCAGATCCGTTGGAGATAAGCATCGCAGATGCAGCTTATGCAGCTGAAGATGTTATCGAATCTCATATCGTCGACGCGATCAAGCTGCGCCGCATATTTACCACTACTTCCCATAAAAAAATCGTTCCTAGAGTGTTACAAGATATGGATGCGATCAAGAAAAAAGTGATGGAGAAGACTACAGTAGTCAAAGCTCAATTGCAGAGAAATGTCTCAGCATCTAGTGGTTCATCAAGATCATCCATCATGGTGGGGTTTGAGGATGTCTTACTCGAAGTCTTGGATAAGCTCACTGCGGATGAACGCCGTCGTCAAGTCATCCCGATTGTCGGGATGGGCGGAATTGGTAAGACCACTCTTGCCAGACATATTTATGAAGATCCTCTTATTAAGGGGTATTTTGATGTTTGTATTTGGGTTACAATTTCTCAACAATACGACAAAAAAGAAATTCTTTGTGATTTGCTTTCTCAAGCCAACAAAAAAAGTAAGGATCAGTTGAGTAATATGAGTAAACAAGAAATAGAATTAGAGTTGTATAAACATTTATTTGGAAGAAGGTTTCTAATTGTACTAGATGATATGTGGAGCATTGATGCATGGGAGACAATGAATCTTTTCTTTCCTGACAATGGTAATAGGAGTCGGATAGTGGTGACGACTAGGTTATCAGTATTGGGTTTTCAATTGGATAACAATTACTGTCTTAAAATGAAATTTCTAGATCACGATAGTAGTTGGAAACTGTTTTTGAAAACTGTGTTTGGGGAGGAAAGTTGTCCTTCAGAACTCGAGGAAATTGGGAAGAAGATCGTGGAAACTTGCAAAGGACTTCCCTTGTCAATTGCGGTGATGGGAGGTCTTTTGAAAAATCTAGAACATACGCAAGAATGTTGGGAATCTATAAGGAAAAACTCGAGTTCAGTAGGGAGTTCGGAGAATGAAGATTTTTGTTTGAAAATACTAAAATTAAGCTATATTCATTTACCACTGTATTTGAAGCCATGTTTTCTATACATGGGAGTGTTTGAGGAAGACCGTGCAGTTCGTGTCTCAACACTCCTCAAGTTATGGGTTTCTGAAGGATTTCTAAAACCGATAAGTGGCAAGAGCTTGGAAATGGTAGCAAGAGAGTACTTAAACGGCCTAGCTGATAGAAATCTCATTCTAGTTCATGAGTTGGGGTCCACAGGAAACATAAAATATTGCAAACTTCATGATCTATTGAGAGATCTTTGTTGGAGAGAAGCAGAGAATGAGGGGTTTTATAATGTGATAGGGCAACATAAGTTTAAAGGCTTAAATAGACGGCGTAGTGTTGTTATTCATGGAAGCAGTTGGAAGGATCGGGAGGCTGATGATGATGATGATGTCTTACGATCCATGCCATTTGCTCGTTCTTTTCTATGTGATAGTAATGAGGTTGTTCCGTTGCCCGATTCCAAACTGTTGAGGATATTGAGAGCATATGATACGTCTGGAAGCCACAATTATCGGTTTTATGATTTGTTCGGGTTTGTTAACTCGCGGTACCTTGCCGTTGGAGTTCATTGGGAGTCAGAATTCTCTTCTTCTATATGTCTTCTTTGGAATCTACAAACACTTATTGTGTTCCACTCCGTAGAGGTTACCGCACCATATGAATTTTGGAACTTGTCTCAACTTAGGCATGTTGAGTTCCATAAAGGAGTTCTGAGGCTCTTACCTAGAAGACGTGTCGTTATGGAGAATCTACAAACACTCAAGGGATTGCATTATAAGGATTGGGTGCCTTTGTTTTCAGTTATCCCTAATATAAAGAAAATTGGAGTAACAAATGGAACACCTCCCTCTCTTGAGGGTCTCACTAAACTAGAGTCATATCATTGTTGGACTACGAGTTATCCCAACATGACTATCTTCCCGCACTCTCTCAAGAAATTGAGTTTGGGTTACATTTTGGATGTGGACGAAGAGCTACTGCTAGAAACGATAGGTGCATTACCTCTTCTCCAGAAGCTTAAACTCGGACGAGGCAAATTGAGAGAGTGGAAAACACTTGAAGAGCAGTTCCCCAGCCTCAAATACTTGGAGTTGTATTGTTGTGGTATGCGATCTTGGGTGACAGAGAGCTCCCACTTCCCACGCCTCGAGCGACTTCATCTCTATGAGTTGAAGTACTTGGAGGAGATCCCTAGTGAAATTGGCAAAATAACAACGCTACAATCAATGGTGTTGGAACATTGCAGTGAGTCAGCCGTGGAGTCTGCCAGGAACATAACTGAGGAACAAGAGGATTTACATGTTCGAGTTGTGGTCTTCAACACCAAGAAGAATCAAGCACTACGGAGCCTCGCAAGTTCCAACTTTGTAGTTGAAAATGTTGATTTGTAGTCTCATCATCCCTTTCTACAAATTCAAACCCTGATTTGATCCGTATCATATTTTGTTATAACACTATGATTTTGTCACTACAACAAAAATTTATGTTGTGTAATAGGACGTTTTGTGATATGAGACATTTCCAGTGAGCGTCCTTTAAGCGCGCGTCACAAAATGTCTTATAGGACGCTTACGCATGTCCTAAACTCGGAGGACGCTTTCAAGTGTCCTATTTCATTTTTATCACAAAAGAAATAATGAGACGTTTGTGAGTGTCCTATTCCGTGACACTTGAAAAATATCATTTTAGACGCATGAAATTGTGCCTGTTACAATTTCATTTTACATTTAATATCATATTAATTAATATAAAATGCAAAATCTACAATAATGATTGACTTTCAAGCTCAGACCGTATCAATTAATTAAAATAAAATGCAAAATCTACAATAATGATTTCAAAATAGCATTCATATCCTTATAATAAACTATAACAGGATAATTAATCCATCATTTCACAATAACAATTCACCAAGCAAAACAACTGTTTTTTTTGCTCCAAAGGTTTACAATAACATAGCTAATGTCAAATGTTGTATTGTAAAACATTAGCCTTCCTAACCGAAGCACCGGGACAACGAATAACGAATTCATAATTCTCCTTGATCAGCAAATTTCACCTGAAAAGCATGACAAAAAAATACTTAATCCTTACCCACTTGTAAATAGCAGACATACTAAGCAGATATATAAATATGATTATCAAGTGGCGAGGCCATGCAATATTGAAAGCCATTCGATAGCACACACTATGACTTTGAATACCACTAGATATGTCTAAAGGGTTAACACATAAACCACCCATATGTACTCTGCCGTGTGGATTCTTTGCCCATAACTTTAGAAAATATATCACTTGGTCCAACGGAATCTTGAAAATTAGTTGGTAATTTTGCCTGGACCTCTTTCATTTCTCTTGGTAAAATCAACTTATCAATAACATAAAATTTAAAGCTATTAATATACAAGTGTTACATCATAGATTTTTTCCCGGAATCTTACAAGTACAGCTCCAACTTCATCAGAAGATGGGTTGCCACTGGAATCGGTGTAGCATGCCTCAAACATCTCTACTCATGATGCCGATCGACCCCATTTTGCTTTCTACAAAATAAAAAATAAAAAATAGTAAGTACATTTGTTGGTGATGTATAACACTTAAAAGAAAAATACTATCAAATATTACCAACTCTTCCTCAACTTCAGCAAAACTTATCTTCGTAGTAGTTTGTTGCATAGAAGAACACTTTCTATGATCTTTATTTTTATCACTTGTTTCCTGAAAATTAGAAGTTAGTATCGTAATATTAGAACAACCTGATGCGCCAAGTTGATATACCTTTACACCTTCTTTTGCCCAATATGATAATAAATTCTTCCATTGATCTTCATGTACCCGAATAGGTCTATTACGGGCTTGATTCTCAATCTCTAAAGTAGGAACAAAACATCCCCCTTTGACTCTTGATCTCCAATGTCTCCTTTTTTCCCTAAAGATAACAATATCCAATGGTCTGCTTCTCTTGGAACTTCAAATCTCTCCTATTAGAATAAATTATGAAGTAAATTTCTATAATAATTATGAAGTAAATATCTATAGTAAAATGACAAACTGTAGTAAAGTTCAGTACCTTCACCATCCTTATCAATTCATCTTTTCTTATTTTTGGCACTTTTCTCCAGTCTTCAATGTCAAGTGGAGTGAACCTACTATTTCTTGCTAATGTACCCAAAAATCCCGTAAATGTCTTTTATTTGGGGCCAATAGGTTGACCTCTCTTATTGAAATTCACAAGTATGCGTCCTTCATTTGAGTTTCTTGCTCAAATATTAGGTAAGTAAGTTGGACCCCGCCCTTTCTTTGATAAACCTATTGATCACGTGTAATAGAAATTTATATTCACAGTTTAAAAAGTATTTCACAACTGCCAAGTAATTATTATTTTTTGATTTATAAGACTCTCTTACCTTGTTCTTCATTAGATTCACTATTTTCTGGCTGCAATTGTTGAACACTTGATCTTTGAGTCCCAGAAGTCATATGTGCAGACACGATATTGTGAAGGAATTGGGTAGGAACTATGTAGAGTTAGGCAGAGAGATCTAAATTCATCGTGCATTACCACAAACAATAGGTTAAAAAAAATTATTATACTCTGTATGCATAAGATTTACCTTGTTCCTCAACGGATTGTTGATGGATTTGATGCTCATAAATCTCCATCTCCTCATCTTGTAAGCCAAGGTTAGACTTTCTGCGTGGAATTGATCTCTTACTTCTTGGAGCCATTACTACAAAAATTATACATGCATATGTATATCTTAATATGGTACGATCAAGAAACCTTACATGTAATTTATAAAATCAAAACTTACATTTTTCTTTAGGAGCTATTTGGCTAGTGAGCGGTTGTGAGTTCTGAACACTTTCGGAAAGCTCATACTCCTCTATTTGATTGCCAACTAATATTTAACATATCCAAGTGACAGAGACATATAACTTTCTAATATTCACAATATCTCATACTCAACCGACACCAGCTGACCAATAGTGAATGAAGCAAGCAATGGAACAACAAGCTTACCTTGCCCACCACTAACTTGTTGATTGATTAGATGATCATAAATATCTGTTTCTTCATCTTGTAATCCATGGATCGACTTTCTGCGAGCAGTTGTTCTTCGAGTCCTTGGAGCCATTACTATAAAAAAGATATTATTTAATATTTGAAAAGACATGTTTCATATGATTATTATTAAAATAATAAGACACTTTCCCACAACTACAAAAAAAAAAGACATTATTATCATACTGTTAACACATTATTATACATAATTGTTAATTTCAACACTAATCTAATAGTAAAGTCTCATTATAAAGCCTCAACAATGTATCCCGGAGTTCCTTCACGAGCCCAATTCAAATCTCCATTCACTTGATTTGCATCTAAGCTACTGCCTACTTGACTCTGAAAATGACTATAGAACCCATCTATACGATTCATGTTATAAGCATCTCTAGCCTTTAATAGTATAACAACATGACATCCTTTTTCATCCCCATCTACCACATAAAATGCTTGCTTTGCTTGAGAAGCCAAGATGAAAGGCTCATTGTGAGGCTTCAAATTAGAAAAGTTGACCATTGTGAAACCATCTTCATCTTGTTTAACCCTACTTCCTTGATAAACCCAATCACAGTCAAATAAAACAACTTTTCTATCACATGTGTAATCTAATTCAACAATATCCTTCAGCACTCCATAATATGCAACATCTCCAAGAATAGAATTTTGGTCCTTAATACTTGAAAAACTAGATGTTGCTGCATTAAGCACCACTCCATTGTTTTGTGTTTTTCTCTTTGATTCCACTTCTTTTGTGTGAAATCTAAAACGATTCACCAAAATTCTCTTGTAATGAATTCTAATATCAGTTGGACCCTTTGCCAGCAAAATAATAATTGCATTAATTTACAGAAAACAAATAAGGTTGAAAGTAAAACTTACCCAATGAATTGTTTTACTGGTTCACAATTAAAGAGAACATATAGATGAGCTTTTCGTCGTGTGTTGTCGTCTAACAATGCAGGTACTTTTTTCCCTATATAACGACATCGGTTTGAAAAAACATCTAAGATTGTGTATGTGCTCGAATACCATCATCATTTCTGTTCATGGAATTAAATCTTGTTTCAACTCCTTCACCAAAATATATGAGGAGAACCCGATGCACTCTTGTGCAATATATCCTTCAGCAATGGATCCTTCGGGTCGACTCCTATTTCGTACATATGATTTCAATGTACATAGATACCTAAAAGATTGAATTTTGTGAAGATGCAACTCTTATATAAGTCTGAAATTAAATAAATAATATATTTATAGAATTTTTTAAATTGATACCTTTCAATAGGGAACATCCACCGATAATGAACACGGCGAGCTAGTCTTGCTTCATTAGCCAAATGTACACTAAGGTGCACCATAATGTCAAAGAAAGATGGTGGCTGCAACTGCTCTAATTGAAATAAGATTAAACCTATGTCTTTCTCCATGCGAAACAAATCTTGAGGTTTCAAAACTTTAGAACACAATTCTCTAAAGTATTTGCTCAAGTTGATTAAAGGAACACACACTTACTTTGGTAGTATTTTTCTTAAACATAGTGGTAAAAGTTGCTGCATCAAAACAAGATAATCATGACTTTTAAGATTGGAAATTTTAGGAGGCTTAGTCTACACACACCTTGAGATATTTGATGCATAACCATCACTAACTTTCATTGTTTTCAAAGTGTGTAAGAATTCCCCTTTTTACTTCTTGTTCAATACGAAGCAAGCATGAGGGAGATACACTTTATTTCCAGCACCTTCAAGTTCTACAGGATGTAGCTCCTTCCTAATTCCCATTTTTTTTTTTGAGATCTTCTCGAGATTTCAAGTGATCCTTAGTTTTTCCCTCTATGTTTAAGAGTGTACCTATAATACTCTCACAAATATTTTTTGTAATGTGCATTACATCAAGATTGTGAGGCAGCATGTTATCTTTCCAATATGGAAGGTCAAACAAAATACTCATTTTCTTCCAATTAAAAGGCAAATCCGGGTTATTTGATACAAGTTTACCAAACTTAATTTGAACACCCTCTAAATCAGAGAATATTTTTGATCCTGTCACCCTAGGAGGTGGACCTCTAGGCTCTGGTTTCCCATTGAATGACTCGAGATCATTTTGAAAAGAGCGACCATTTTCAAGATACCGACGATGGGCCATATAGCAATATTTCCCACAATATTTACATAAGTATTCTTGTTGCAAACAAGACAAGCAATATTTCCTTTAGTACTCCAATGAGACAAGTTTGCATAACTGGGGAAATCACTAATAGTCCACAATAGGGCTGCCCGCATTCTGAAATTTTGTCGGCATGATGCATCATAAGTGTCAACACCTACATCCCAAATGCATTTTAATTCTTCCACTAGTGGCTGCATATATATATATCTGTATTATTTCCTGGGGCAGAAGGGCGTGGTATAAGCAACGACATCATAAAATAAGGTTGTTTCATACACATCATCCAAGGAGGCAAATTGTAAGGTATCATCACTACAGGCCACGTAGTGTTTGCTACATTCATATTTTTTAAAGGGTTAAAACCGTCAGATGTCAAACCCAATCTAACATTCCTAGGATCTTTAGCAAATTGTGGATTCTTAAAGTCAAAGTATTGTCATGTCGGAGAATCTGGATGCTCATATTGCCATCCTTGGTACGATTTTTGGCATGCCATCTCATGAAAGATGTTATTTTTGAAGACATGAATAAACGCTGCAATCTCTCCTTTAGAGGGGAGTGCCATAATACCTTATGTGGAACTTTTCTCTTTTCACCCGTAGGATCCCCATTTGAAACTACCCATCTAGTAGAGCCACATGTCTCACATTGTATACTATTTTCATCTTTACCCCAGAAAAGTGTGCAATCATTTGGACATGCATCATATTTCTTATAACCTAGGCCTAATTCTTTAATGACTTTCCTGGTTGTATCATTACATTTAGGCAATTTCACACCTTTTGGGAATGCTTCATTTAATAGCTCTAATAACATGGTAAATTCCTTATTAGAAATTTTCCCCAAACACTTGATATGGTACAGTCGTACCAGCAATGATAGCTTTGAAAAATTCTACATCCCGGCCACAATTCTTGTTGCGAATCATCAATTAACTTGTAAAACGACTTAGCTTCTGAATTAGGCTCCTCAATTCCAGCATCTTCGTTCTCATCCTTTTCAACATCATCGTTCGGTACTCTAAATGCATGTTTCAGCATTCCTTGCATATCATCTTCATCATCCTCATCACTTGACTCATTTAAATTTGAACTAGGGGATGTAAAATTAGAGGTTTCACCATGAGCTATCCAATTAGCGTAGCCACTGATAAATCGTGAACATTTTAAATGAACTTCTACATCTTCCCTTGCTAAGCATATCCCAAATCTACATGTTTTATATGGGCACAATATTGTTCCACTAACACCCGTATTTTCTTTGGAGAAAGCAAAATCAAGAAACATTTTCAAGCCATCCAAATACGTTTTGAAATTCCTAGGAAAGTTCATCCAAGTCTTATCCATGTTGTTACCTTCAAATTGGAAGCAAAAAATTTAAGAATAGGTAAACATGTGATTCATTTAACATTTAACTAAAGAAAAAAACTGACAAGCTAAAGGGTTAAAAACCTTGGCAGTAAGATAGGAAGACAACTAAGATTAAGAATAACCTCAACATCAAAACAAGCATCTAGTCACATTAATAAACGATTATATAAAATAGATACTAATGTTACAGCACACATCAATGCCTACAACAGCAGCAAAACAATTCCAGAAACAACAATGTTCTAAAAAGGAAGATATGCAATCAGACTACATTATACTAGTAGTACAAAATATATTTTATCTTTTACCTGATTAATCTATTATTAATTTTGCAGTGAATTAACATCCCTACTACTGAGAATAAAACACAATACAAACAGGAACAAATATGTAACCGTGATAGATTTAAGCATGTCGACAATTTTAATAAGCTGGAACTTGTTGACCTTTGCCCAATTTATCATAATACAAACTCATGTGACTAAATCCTATCTCAATTCAGCAAATATAGATTGGAAAACAAAAGACTAGCACATGCAACATCATCTAAAGCCAACAGAGCAAGTTTGAAATTCCAATAATTCTTACAAATCCAAAGATTAGCACTCACACATCTACCGGATTGAAATTCAATTAGTGCAACACACAATCAATGGAAGCAGAGATACAATAACCACTCCAATTTATTCCCAAATAGAATTACAAATAGTGACTTACCTCGTAGAAAATGATGAACTAAACAATAATTCTTCACCAATTCTCCCTGATCTCTGCTACTGGTTCTTCAAAGAGCAAAATTCACCGGTTCGATCTAGAAATTGGGGAATCGTCATTTCTGGATATTTTGAAATTGAGAGAAAATATTGAGGAACGAATCGAAGAAAACTAGAAGAGAGGTTTTTTATGAGAATCGAAGAAAAAGTGAGAGAATTATCGAAGAGAAAGTGAGAGATTGATTTGGTGTGTGATTTTTGAGTGAGAGAGAATGCGAGTTGAAGATTAAGGTTCGAACCTAGATGTGCGCCTTTTTTTTTTTTTTTTTTTCTATTTTGAAAGAGCTGCGCCTTTTTTTTAAATAGCGATGCTTGTTTTAAAAAAAATTAAAATATAAAATTGAAAATGTGATGCTTCAGAGATTTATTAGCTAAGGACAAATTGTAGGGAGAGTCCTTTAATCTAAAAATAGGAGATTCATAACGCGAGCGTCCTCAAATAAAGGTCCCCTTATCCTTATTCTGTTGTAGTGTCATATGTTGTATTCGTGTTCGATGTATGTATATATTAATATTATTATTTTATATACCTTCATGTTCTTATCAGTATTTGAATTTTTTGTATCGTTATCTCATTTCGATGTGAAACTATATCGTGTTGGTGTCGTGTCTCTATTTTAGCAATATGTGTCATCTTCCTGTTCATAATAATGTATTTGAGCCCATGAATCCATTTTATGTAGGTATATGTTTCTACATAGTATTATCTTTAAATTTAATACGTGGGATTTGGCCTAGTTCTTCTGTTGAAGAAAATAAGTATCCAGTGTTACTGTTTTTTATTCAATGACGATTTCATGATATGATAATTGCTGCATGCGTGCATCTGCATGTAGGGATGGCAATGGGTACCAAACTCAAACCCGTGAAAATTTTTCACACCCAAACCCGTCTCAAACCCGATTAAAAAATAATTTTAAAACTCATATCCTATCCAAACCTGTTGGGTAATACCCGTTTATTACCCATTAAAAACCCGAATACTAAAAAGTAAATATCAAATAACAAAATATTATAAATATTATTAAAACATAAACATCAATAGAAAATTTCACTAACATTAATCTCAATGCAAAATACTACGAACTTACAAAATCTTAAAACATAACTAGAAGATTATGAATTATTGAAGGTGCCGCTGTATCGTCATATTTCAGAAGTACATTAACAGAAGTAGAGGAGAAACATTAAAGACTCGACTCTTACGGAATGTGTGTGTGTTAAGAAAATAATATAAAACCCTAAATCTATTATAATATTTATACTAATAGTTGTAATTATATGATTAATTATACATATAATATCTTTCATCTTATATATATAAAAATGGGTTTGGGTAGCGGGTACCCGGAGGTATTTGCCCAAACCCGACCCAAACCCGTGACGGGTTTACATGTTTCTACCCAAACCCGTCCCAAAACCATTTAATATTTCTCAAACCCGTCCCATCAGGGTTTGGGAAATACGGGTACCCACAAAAAACCCGACCCATTGCCATTCCTATGTGCATGGAATTTATAAATAGTGTGTGTATAAATTATCACAATATTTTTTATACTTGACTAATCAACGCAGAGTTTATTTTCTTTTTAATTTGTTCAATCATTCATGTATTATTTGAACTTTTTCGAGCCGCCGCAGGCAAAAGGCATAATTTTTCATGCTAGGCCCGTCAAAAGTTTTGGGCCTGAGCAATATGCGTGACCCGACTATTTTGACACCTCTAGTCGCATCAAATTACCTTACTTGGATCCTCTACGCGTGTTTCATCTTCTATTTTATTCGTCGGATTTTTTATATCTGGCATTTGAAGATAATTATATATTTTATTTGGGAGAAATAAACCCTAGTAATACCACATATCATTCAATTAATGAAAAATAAAAAATGAAAAACAAATTGAGAATAAGAAATAAATCAAGATTGTTACTGAAATAAAATAAATAAATAATCAGTAGACCTGCTCCGACCAATATAATAAGAATGAATTACGGTTATGAACTTGAATATATGATACCCGAGTCGATTTCATTATTACATCCTACACCGGATTAGTAGTAATAACTAATAAGATATTTTGTTTCACCAAAAACACGTGCGGAAATAAAATGATTTAGTAGCTTTTCAAAATCTCGAATTTAGAAATCCCAGCCTCAATATCTTAAATAAGGGATGATCTCCCATGCGACCTGCTACTTAGCATGCGACCGGTTCCGGGCCGGGTCGACTCGGTCAAAGTTTTTTTTTTAATTATTATTATAATTTTTTTAATTTCAGTTTTTTTTTTGTCTCCGTCTTCGGCTCTGATTTTACGGCTGCGCCTTCGCTCCGATTACAAATATAAGGATAATCGGCGGACAACATTTTGGACTTTTTCGGGCTGGCTCCAGAGGCCTTCGGCTCCCCTCCCCTCGCTCCGAGGCCTTCAGCTCCAAAATTTTACATCAAAGTAAGTAATTTCGAGGACAAAATTTCTTTTTAATAGGGGAGGATGTAACACCCCAAAAATTTATTCGTTATTTAAAGGTTAAGTTATGTTTTTCATTTTATTTTATGCAATTAATTATTTAAGTCTTATAAGTCGTGCCTAGAAGTATTTTACGAGCATAAGCATGACATGTCATTTATTTATTTGCATGGCATTTTATTATTATTATTATTATTATTATTATTATTATTATTATTATTATTATTATTATTATTATGGTATCTATGATTAAGTTAAATGAGTTTCTCTGATTTATTAATTAATGGTTATTTCATGTACGCATAGAACTAATAGGCTAGCTACTAGTTTATCTATGATTGTTTGCTATTATTAGGTATAAATTAAGTTAATTGTTAAAGATAATCAAATTTATTTTAATTTATTTACTTCTTTTTCTCTTAGATTTTATAATTTGCTTGGGGATAAGATTATAGAGAACTTCATAGTTATCTCTTTTATATTTCGTTGAGTTTATAAATAGGGTTCTTTTTAATTCATTTTTCTGCACACCCTCAAATTACTTATATTTGGGACCGTGGCAGAGATATTCATCTCCTTTCTTCATTCTTCACTTGAGTTGTAAGTCAGATTTCTTTTTGTATCTTTATTTATTCTATGTTTGCCGATCTTTTACATTAGAATTTATTTTTTCTGCACACCTCTTTAAATTAGTTGTTATAACCTTTTGGGTCCTAATAAAAAGTTGTCAGATTTGCTTTATAGGGACATACGAGTTTTATATATATATAATATATAAAGGTTAATTACCAAGCATGTATGTTTAATTAAGGGGAATGGATTTCTGCTAGTTGTTAGTTGAAAGTTTAATAATTAATTTCCAATTCCTTATTTTGGGCTTATATGTGCATGCGTATGTGCTCATGTAAATATTAGTTAACAAGTAAGAACTTTGGTTGCTATGATTAAAGGTTAGAAATAGAGTCAGATAAATTACGGGTAATTTATATGTATTTATTAACATATATAAGAATTATCGTAAATAGAGGTTAATTAATGGATCTTGTTCGTGTGCACTTATGTATTATTTTGTATGTTTCTGATTAGCTAGTTTTGATTAAGCATATATATATATATAATACATATAAGTTTACGCATGAGGTATATATATATATAATACATATATATATATATATATATATATATATATATATATATGTGTGGAGGGTCGATGGGTGTGTATATGAATGAGGTAATATACATGAGGATTTTCGTAAAATAAGTAATGAGCTTTGATCGATTTTTGGTTATATAAGTTTGGATTGTGTTCCTATGTGTGTTATACATGTATATCCGTATAATTAAGATTATTAACTAAAGCATTAGTATTGTGTTCGTCAATTTAGATTGAGTTTATGTTCCATTTACTTGTGATTTATAATAATTTGTCCAAGCAAGCATTTGACATATCATGATTATTATTTAGGATTGGCGCGCAAGACTTGACTAATTAATTTACAGTTGTTCCTGTCGAGTCGAGAAGTTTAAGGTGGGGTTTTAAGTTGTAAATTTTGTTTATCCTTATTATATATTTTGCACAAGTTATACGTGTGTGATATGTAGGCAGAGCCTTCGGGCTATGTACAAAAGAAGTTATAGCTTCCGGACTAATTACAAAAGCAGTGTTAGTCTCGGACTATTTATAAAAGTAGTTATAGCCTTTGGACTATTTACAAAACCAGTGATAGTCGAGGCTAATCGAGGTACACGAGGTTTAAGCCTACGGGCTATTCGAGGTTATTCGAGATTAAGCCTAAGGGCTATTCGAGGAAGTAAAACATTGCCTTCGGGCGGTATAATGTAATTGATGAATTTTCCATGTATTTTCTTGTTGTAAGTTATATAATCTGGATAAATGCACCCCACTGAGTCTAAAGTACTCACCCCAAAACTTTTAATCTTTTTAGGACAGGGCCCGGGCGATATGCAGCGGAGCGAGTGATGATGGTCAAATAGTCAAAATAAGCTTTATTTAAATGCCATTTATATAGTCTTTCGCTGTAAAAGTCTTTATTATTTTCATGATGTAGAATGATAATGTTTCCTTTTATTTATGAAAATTGGGGCGTTACAACGTTTACCTACCTTATTGTTTGCTACTGGGAAAAAAAAAGAAAAAAAGAAAGAAAACAATAACAAAAAAAGTTTATATCAACTTTTGCAATATAGTTTATCAATATGAATCACCCCTGCTGCATGTGCTAATTATTTTGCATATCAACAAGTGGTAACAATCATAATCTCATTGTCAACCGTCAAAAAGCCTACCTGCGGCTATTTTAATTACGTATTAATTAATTGTTTTTAACAAAAATTGATGAAAGAAAAGCAAATTTAACAAGGGGTCATAAGAAAAAGATTAAATTTACTAAATGGATCCTTATATAAAATGGTTCTTCTCATGATAGTGGATATCATTATTATATTAGAGAGTTTATTAATTTATAGAATATTAATTTATAGATGTTTTACTTTACAATGGAATAATTTAAAAAATAGAGGCTCCAGTATATCTTTATCTAAAGAAAGCAAATTGGGGGGTCATACAAATTAAGAAGACCGACATATAAATATGTATTGTTACTAAAGTGTAGCAAAAGATTAATAAAAAAAGAAAAAGAAAAAGGTAAAGTGACAAAGAGACGACGACCAATTCTGCAATTCAAACATGTGAGCAACGTCGAGCATAAGCCAAGGAAAAAAAATATTAATAATGAAAATTAGCAACATACAATCATACACATAAGAGAAATAAGGACAAAACTAAGCAATCATTTTTGTTTTTCTCTTTTCTTTGTATTTCCTCCTCTCAATAAAGATGAAAATACAATTAGAAATTAGTGGGTGATTTTAATATTTAATAAATAGATATTATAGCAATAAAGGTGGGTGAATTTTATCTTCTGAGCAAATATTAATTTTATTCATGGCATTTGCTACTTTTATTTACGACAAATGCTACTTTTAGACTAATACCTTGTATAATGTTCTCGCCGCTCATAAAAAATAATTTACCGGGACGGAGGGAATAATATTTTTCAAAATAAAATTTGTTGGGATAAAAATTAATAATTCTCACGAGAAGAAAGGTAATACATGCGAAAGTAATATACTGATAGAAATGAATTAAAAAATGAATTTAAACTAATAAATCCTAAATTGGGATTAGTACACCCTAATTGAAAGAATTAGTAAAAACAAAAATTTACAAAAAAAGAAAAATAAAACTTGAAAGGAAAAAAAATGCGGAAGAAAACGAAAGATACAATTTTACTAGCACATAATGGTAATTTATTAAAAGTGATAACATAGAGAAAAGGGAAAAAAAAATCATAACATCTATTGGATACTGGAAGGAAAATAAAAAATAAAATAAAAAAGAAGAGTAGCAAACGTGAAAGAAATGCTGAAGCTGGGAATCATAAGTGTCCGCTGTTATTTAATACTCCCTCGTTTGGGGGTACGAATTTTACGAAAACTCTGAAAAGTAGAGAAAAAGTAAATGTAAGTGGAGAAAAAGTAAATGCAAGTGGAAATGAGGGCCTACATTATAAGAGTAATAAGTGAACATTATTTTCTAAAATGAACTATGCATAATTTTGGAGGACAGATAGAAAAGAAAAATTATGCATAATTTTGAGGATCGGAGAAAATATATACTATTTTAAGCGGGTCGGGTCACAGATCCGGTCGCACGCAAGTTTTTGGGTATATAGAATAACCTTGGATCTATTTCCAAAATAAGTGGTTCATTTCGTCTGGACACAGTTATTAAGGTGAAAGGGTAAAAATTGGTTAAAGTAGTATGACCCACAATTTTTGAATGATTAATTTTTTCCTTATATGAAAAACAAACTACTTGTTACGAGACACCCCAATATTAAAAACGAGTCACTTGTTCATGGTATTTCTTTTTATTTTTTTAGGACGTCGATGATGTTGAAAGCAGTTGTAGCATGGATGACTTGTTCCCATATTCTCAAGATTAATCGATCGCATTTACTTATTTTTCTATGACATGTGACTTTAGATATGTTTGTGTGAAATTTTGGTACTTATTATTGTGTTGTTATGGACGACTTGGTGTTGCTTTGATTTTGTGTTATTTTAAACTTTAATTTAAACTAAAGAACAGATCCGTGGATTGGATCCGGAGAACCGTAAATCCGATGAATCTGAATTTGGAATACAAATTTTTAGATCCAACGGATCTGGAATAGATCTGGATCTCAACAAAATAAATGAATCTGGATCTGGAATCAATAAGATCCGATCCATATCCGATCCATTGCCATCCCTAGATGGAGGTAGTAATTGTTTGCCATTGCGAACAACAACTACAAAAATATGGTGCCACCAGAACTAAGCGAGAATTGTGTGCGTGAGTTGGCCTAAGAGTAGAGTAATTAGTGCCAAGGCTAAAGATGTCGGGTTTGTGCCCACCGCGATACAGTTTTTAAATTTTCTATTGCTAAGTTATTAAAAATAAAAAGGAATAAAAAAAGAAATAGGCGAAGACCAGTAAGTTAGCTACAGAACAGTGATGGCAGTTTTTAAATTTACTATTGCTAAGAAAAACATTCTTCATCAGAAGACTAGTGAGTTAGGTACAATCTCATACACCAGATCCAGCACCATCCTTCTCCTCCCATTTCTATCGACAAACAACAGCTTAAATCTCTCACTCAAAATGCTTCCTTCTTGCTCGAATTTCTTGAAACATACCAATCCCCTGTTTCCAACGGCGACGAAGCAGATCCGTTGGAGATGCGCATCGCAGATGCAGCTTATGCAGCTGAAGATGTTATCGAATCTCATATCGTGGACGCGATCAAGCTGGGCAGATCCACCACTACTTCTCATCAAAAAATCGATCCAATAGTGGTACAAGATATGGATGTGATCAAGAAAAAAGTGATGGACAAGACTACAGTCAGAGCTCAATTGCAGAGAAATGTCTCAGCATCTAGTGGATCTTCAAGATCATCCATCATGGTGGGGTTTGAGGATGTGTTACTTGAAGTCTTGGATAAGCTCACTGCAGAAGAACGTCGTCGTCGAGTCGTCCCGATTGTCGGGATGGGCGGAATTGGTAAGACCACTCTTGCCCGACATATTTATGCACATCCTCTTATTAAGGGGTATTTTGATGTTTGTATTTGGGTTACAATTTCTCAACAATACGACAAAAAAGAAATTCTTTGTGATTTGCTTTCTCAAGCCAAAAAAAAAAGTAAGGATCAGTTGAGTAATATGAGTAAACAAGAAATAGAATTAGAGTTGTATAAACATTTATTTGGAAGAAGGTTTCTAATTGTACTAGATGATATGTGGAGCATTGATGCATGGGAGAAGATGGAACGTTTTTTTCCCGACAATGGTAATGGGAGTCGGATAGTGGTGACGACTAGGCTATCAAATTTGGGTTTTCAATTGGATAAGAGTTTCTGTCTTAAAATGAAATTTCTAGATGATGTTAGCAGTTGGAAACTGTTTTTGAAAACTGTGTTTTGGGAGGAAAGTTGCCGTGCTGAACTTGAGGAAATTGGGAAGGAGATCGTGGAAACTTGCAAAGGACTTCCCTTGTCAATTGCGGTGATGGGTGGTCTTTTGAATAATCTAGAACATACGCAAGAATGTTGGGAATCTATAAGGACAAACTCGAGTTTAGTAGGGAATTCAGAGAATGAAGATTTTTGTTTGAAAATACTTAAATTGAGCTATGACCATTTACCAGTGTATCTGAAGCCATGTTTTATGTACATGGGAGTGTTTGAGGAAGACCGTGCAGTTCGTGTCTCAACAATCGTCAAGTTGTGGGTTTCTGAAGGATTTCTAAAACCAATAAGTGGCAAGAGCTTGGAAATGGTAGCAAGAGAATACTTAAACGACCTAGCTGATAGAAATCTCATACTAGTTCATGAGTTGGGGTCCACAGGAAACATAAAGTATTTCAAACTTTATGATCTATTGAGAGATCTTTGTTGGAGAGAAGATCTTTGTTATTCGTGGAAGCAGTTGGAAGGATCACGAGGTTGATGATGCCTTGCGATCTATTCCGCTTGCTCGTTCTTTTCTATGTGATACGAATGAAGTTGCTTCATTGCCCAAGTCGCGACTGCTGAGGATATTGAGAGCATATGATACATCTGGAAGCCATGGTTATCGGTGTGATGATTTGTTCAAGTTTGTTAACTCGAGGTATCTTGCTATTGGAGTTCATTGGGAATCAAAATTCTCTTCTTCTATATGTCTTCTTTGGAATCTACAAACATTTATTGTGTTCCATTCACTAGGGGTTACTGCACCAACTGAATTTTGGAAATTGTCTCAACTTAGGCATGTTGAGTTCCATAAAGGAGTTCTGAGGCTCTCACATTCTGGAAGACATGTCATGGAGAATCTACAAACACTCAAGGGATTACATTGTCTGGATCCTTTGATGCCTTTGTCTTCGATGATCCCTAATATAAAGACATTGGGGGTTACAAGTGGAGAACCTCCCTCTCTTGAGGGTCTCACTAAACTAGAGTCCTATCATTGTTGGGTTACTCGTCCTAACATCGAGGCTATGTCCCACACTTTGTCAAGAAGTTGAGTTTGGGGTCCATTTTTGATGCAACACATCGAACACGTGATGCCTTTCTTGAGGGTCTCCCTAAACTAGATTCTTATCGTGGTTGTGTTACTCGTCCTACCAACGAGGTTATCTTCCCGCACTCTCTCAAGAAGTTGAGTTTGGGGTCCATTTTTTATGCAACACATCAAACACATGATGCGTTTCTTAAGGGTCTCCCTAGACTAGATTCCTATCATGGTTGTGTTACTCGTCCTAACATCGAGGTTTTCTTCCTGCACTCTCTCGAGAAGTTGAGTTTGGGGTCCATTTTGGATGTGGACGAAGAGGTGCTGCTAGAAATGATAGGTGCATTACCTCTTCTCCAAAAGCTAAAATTAAGACGAGGCAAATTCATAGAGTGGAAAACAAGGGAAGAACAGTTCCCCAGCCTCAAATACTTGGAGTTGCATTGCTGTGGTTTGCAATCCTGGGTGAGAGACACCTCCCACTTCCCACGCCTTGAGCAACTTCATCTCTATGAGTTAAAGAACTTGGACGAGATCCCTTGTGAAATTGGCGAAATAACAACGCTGCAATCAATTGTGTTGGAACATTGCAGCGAATTAGCGGTGGAGTCTGCCAAGAACATAACGGAGGAACAAGAGGACATACGAGTTCGAGTTGTGGTCTTCAACACCAAGAAGAATCAAGCACTACGGAGCCTCGCAAGTTCCAACTTTGTAGTTGAAACTGTTGATTTGTAGTCTCATCATTCCTGTCTACAAACTCAAACCCTGATTTGGTCCATGTCGTGTTTCCTTATAACACCATAATTTTGTATTGTATTCTTGTTCGATGTATATATTATGATTATTTTTATATTCATTTATGTTGTGATCAGTGTATGAATTTTTTGTATCGTTGTTAGGTTTCGATGTGAACACCATCGTGTTGGTATCGTACGTGTGTGTAGTTGAGCAATTCGTGTCATCGTCATGTTCATAATAATGAATGAATGATCAATAGACGTGAAGCTTAGCCAATCTTCTCTTCCAAACCGTATTCCATTCTTATCATTCGTTGGAACAGGTCTACTAATAATTTTTGAATTTTATTGACGGGCCTAGCCAATCTTCTTTTGTTGACGGGCCTAGCCTTAAAAATTATGTCAATTGTTAGGGAGCGGCCCAAGAAAATCCAATTAAAGGTTCAAATAATACATAAATGCATGAATAAATAAATAAATAAACCTGCATTGATTAGTCAAGTATAAAAAAAAAAATTGTGATATATATACACACTATATCTAGGTTTAAATTTTATTCAATTTGTTAAGTAACTATAGTTAATACTAGTTCTTATATGATTATATCATGAATTTCATTAATTGTAAGTACGTTTTGCACCGATTACCATTTCTTGATTGTTTTTTTAACACGTACCCCCCCCCCCTCCACGAAATAGTTGCCACATAATGAACGACATGAGTTTTAAGAAAATAGTAGGTAATAGTGAATTATAGTGAGTATTGTTGTGAGTGGAGTAAAAGTCTCCCAATAAATATGAGTGGAGTAGCAAAAGTGACAACCATTTCGTGGACAAACTTATATAGCAAAAGTGGCAATGACGGATGGAGTATAAAATGGGTGCAAATAATGAAATAAAGTGGTTACAGTGAAAGACAAAAAAAATGAGGTGAAAAATAGTAAAATGTGGAGTAGTTAGGAGAAATAATGGTCACATTAACAATTTAAATTGAGTCTTAATAACTTTTAATTTAGTCCAAAAATGAAATATAACACGAATAACACGACAATTCAAAAGGAATAAAATACAAGAATGATTAAAAATAGAGAATACTGATTTTTCAATATGGTAGTTTTTACTCCATATTGAAATATGCTAGACATGTTTATGAGCATCCTCTTGTTAAAGAACATTTTGATATTTGTGTTTGGGA